>JAECWJ010000571.1:1200000-1605000 GCA_018150375.1 Drosophila sturtevanti
TAACTATATATATTTTTAAAAATTGATTGATATCGTGATTATAATATTGATTTCTTTACTATATATATTCTTGAGAATTGATTCCTTAAATTCTTCAGATTGTATATAAATTATGATGGATTTCTCAACATCTCAAACAAATCAGAAATTTATTTATATTTTTTTATAGTTAATATTTTATTTATAATCAGATTTTACATAGAAACTTCCAATTTAACTTATAATGAATTATTTAATACATATAACAGTTTTTAGGCGTTATTCAACACTAATGTTTAATAACATTGAATGAAGCTTTTATCCCCTTGGGTTTAAATACAATTATTATGCTCCTCTCTTGATGTTTTGAACAAATTTTTATTTACTATTTTTTTTGTTAAATATTTATCATCAATTTTTTCTTTTTTTTGTTTGTTTGTTACATTCAAGGGAAATCTGTGTTAACTGAGTGCACATATGACACACATAATACTCCTACTATGTATAATAGTATACATATGTATGTACATACTTATATATGTACATATGTTTTTTCAACTCGCTATTGTTCCGTTTCCCAGTGTACCATAAATCATTGACGCATCAAACGCACTGACGCATTGCAAAAACCAATTGAAATTGAAATGATAATATAAATGTAAAAATGTATGTACTTACTTACATATGTATGTACATACATATGCACATACAAACATATACAACATACATATATACATAGATATATATGTACATTTATGATGATAGACAATGCTAGTTATTTTGCAAATTGGTTCGGTTCGTCCCCAGTTATAAAAATGTGTGCCGACGGTGCCACTAAATTGTCTAGTTTAGGCATTATAATTGAACATTGCGTGTTATAAATGTCATCTAACTAACAACCAGGACAAAATGTGCGTAACTAAACGTATAATGTCAATGCACTAACCGGCAACAATTCAGTTGCAAAGGTGCGTGTTGGTCCCAGTAAAAAATGTTACAAAAACAAAAAAGAAAAAAAAGTAACAAAAACTAGAATTGTTTTTATATTGTACTTTTTGTTTTATCCATTTCTATTTTTTTGTTTTTTTCATTTTTTTTTTTTTTTTTAGCAAATTACCAGTTTCCGTTTTGTGACTTGGGAATTGGGGGAGGTAAAGCAAAAATGCTCTAGAAACTGCGTTAGAGATAGATAGAGAGAGGGAGAGAGAGCGAAAGAAGGAGAGGGAGAGAGAGAAATTCGCTTGAAAAATGTTTAAACATTTTTTAAAATGGGCAATTTATGGACACAGTGAAGCGTAAATACCAGACTCGGAATACTCAACATGATCCATAGAAAAGAATTGCACTTGAAAATGAAGTTGCCACAGGTATCGTCGCATCGTGCGTGTCAAATTATATGTTATATAGTGAAGATAGAGGACGAGTAGAGGAGCGGAGGATGCCACATTTCATATATGTACATATGTTTGTACATATATGTATGTATGTATGTATATTTATAAGATAATACATATATCAATTCCAAGTGTGGTTAAATGACATAGTTTCAAATGCTATTAAAATAAAACTATAGTTGAGTGATTAGTTGGCCTATAGAAATCAAGTTATTAACAAACATTGAAAAGGGAAAAAACAAATTAACTCGAATTATTACTAGAAAAATAAATCAAAACAAAATAAATTTTAATTAGAGAATGAAAAGAGCATTCTAATCAATTTGTTATTTTAAATTGTAGTTTACTTAAAATATTTAACTTTATTTTATTGTCATCTTGTTAACACGAAAATAATTCGACTCAAATTGCATAATCAATGAAATGACATAAGCAAATCAAGCCAAATTACATATCTACATATGTATGAACATTAAAACATTCAAGAAAAACGTATCTTAAAACGTTTTCGTTTATGTAAAGATGTGCGGCAAAATGGTGTGCGTGTGTGTGTGTGTATGTGTATGTGTGCATGGGCCACCATTAAAAGTGATCGGCAGCCATGATGGCCAATTATTTGTAAGATAACAATTCGGGAAATATGCAAACGAAACGAAACGAAACGATCGAAAAGTATAATTAGGCTAACAATTTTCATTGATGTTGTTGTTGTTGCAGTTATTGTTGCTGTTGTTGTTGTTATTGTTGTAAAGTAAATGCAGCTGCGTGCTTCTGATTGGATTAAAACTTTGGCTCCTCGACCTACTCTCCTACGTTACTTTACCGCACAACATCGGTATCCTCCTCATACCGATTGAATGCAGTAGTGATCGTTAATTTTTCGCGTTTATCTCATTATTCCACAGTTTTTCGAGCATTTATCTGGTATGGCGGGGGCCAGAACTAAGATCTCCCTTTCTTAGTCTCTCCTTCTCTCTCTGTCGCTCTCTTCATGCCACAGTCCACCTCCCCCGCTACCATTATGCAGCTCCAATTAGGGCCAAAAGATCAGCAAAATATCTCTTAGGGGAATGATCGTGCTAAACTTCATTAAATCTTTTTTTTTTTTTTTTGATTTTTTTTTTCTGCCTGTTTTCTTTCATACGATTTCGTTTTGTTTCGTTTCATTTCGATACGTTCAGTATTCGTTTCTTTCAAATAGCAATCAATGTG
The DNA here is from genome assembly GCA_018150375.1 of Drosophila sturtevanti. Taxonomy (NCBI): domain Eukaryota; kingdom Metazoa; phylum Arthropoda; class Insecta; order Diptera; family Drosophilidae; genus Drosophila; species Drosophila sturtevanti. Next base: position 1,202,586 of record JAECWJ010000571.1, read on the forward strand.
GCAGCCTAGAGAGTCGAGGGGTATTATTCTTGATTATCGGTTGTGAAAACGTCAATTTTTTCTTCTTTTGTTTTTGTATTTTTTTTGTTTTCTTCTCGAAAATTTATGCAAAATTGTTGAAAAATGGTTGGCTACTGTAAATGAGCCTATGATTTGGGTTTATGATTGAAATGACTCTTGTTGCGTTTTATATGCCACTGGCGTTGTTTTCTCTTTTGTTTTTTTAAATATTGCCTATTAGTATTATTATTATAATATTTTTGGGTTTTTTTCTTGTTTTTTGTTTTTGCTTTTCGTTTTTGCTTTTACTTAATTAAGGCGGTTCGCTTAGCTTAAGTAATATCTATTGGTTTTAAAAAAAAAAAAACAGAGAGAGAGTGAGAGAAGAAGACAGGGAATATTTAAATATAAATGCAAATAAGTTTTATAAATATGAATAATTATATACAAAAGCTTTATGTATTTATTGAAATTATCTGTCAGTTGGTTCTATCTAATGAAATATATATTTATTTGTATAGATAGGTACATATGTATGTCTGTACAATCAACGATCATTGATTCATTTTGCAAATTTGTTTGCACCTTTTTTTGAAAATTATAAATATGAGAACAAAAAAATACCGACCAAATGAACATGAAAAGAAATCTTTACAATTAACAATCTGCGAGCATTGTGAGATCGTTTCCACAGAAGTAAACCACAAAGAAGAAGAAAAAGAGAGACGACGACGACGATGATCAATCAATGGAGCAACGACACTTCGTTGCTGGCCCCCAGTCAATTCTTTTTGCCTCCTTAATCTACTCACTGTAATTCATTCTCCTCTTAAATGGTTCAACAAAAAATTACTAACGAGGTGTTATAATTAAAAAAGAAAAAGAAAAGAAAGAAACAAAATTATAAAATAAGATATATATGTATGAAGAGACTTACATACATACATATACATACATACATATGTAGAAGGAAAAAAAAAACCTCGAAAAGGGGAGACACAAATGAAAGTACGTTAATCTTTTACAAGGGTTTATTAGAATATATTGTTTGGTAACATTTTGTTGACTTTATTACTTACTATCATCATAGTCATGTACATATACATACATATGTACATATATATAGCATTTCATTCATAAAATGAAGCAAAGCAACCAACTTCTCAATGAATGACTCTGGGAATGGGTATGTGAAAATTTGGTTGTTGCTTCTTGTTGTTATACCCTGTAGCCAAATAGCCATGGGGTATATTAAATGCCATTTAAATAATAACGCATGTAAATATATATGTATATGGATAGTTATGCAGTTAGATCTATAAACTCTATAAGTATATGTGAAATTATACTTTTAAATATTTATATGTAGATTCTTAAAGTATAAAACTGTTCGTCTGTTATATTTCCATTAGGTAAATAGTTTTAATTAGATTTTAAAGAGTTCTTACTTTGAAATTATTTCATTATTTATTTATTTTAAAATCCAGCTATATTTAAATTATTATTATCCGAATCAACTATTGTCTATGTTAGCTTCCTTAAGAAACAGATTTATCAGTGATGAAATTTTAAGACAAATACCGATTCATATTTTCTAAAAATACATATATTAAAATTTGTATATAAAAAAGTGAGGCATTTGATTTATGGCTGAGATTGACTGAAATTTATAATTTGTTTATTACGAAAACATTTTTTAAACTTAACTATTTAAAAATTATTTCAAATTTAACTATTTATGTATATTTAGCTAGGGTATCAAAAAATCGTCTTATTTGCCTGGTATTCGTTTGGTTTTCTTCTGCTTAGTTTTTATTATTATTATTTTATATATACATATATGTATACATATTTTTTTTCATTGATCGCTTCAAACGTTTCAATTCGATTCGACATTTTGCTGCGTAATTTGTGTTAAGTGGTTTCAGCCCACTTCAGATCAGAAGTTGGTCTGCTGCTGTTGCTTCCGCATTGGTTTAATTTTATTTTAGAAAAATACATAAGAGAAAAAACAAGAACAACAACAAAAAAAAGGAAATTATAATGCGGCAAACGTGCATTTATCCCGGCAGCACCTTGGCAACAAAATGAAGCTTTTGATCTAAGCCGTGCGATTTGGTTTATTTGTGTTCATAAGCGACCGCCTTCGCCTCCTCCAATTCTTCTATTTCTCATACTCCTTTTTCATTGCTTTATCTTTTGGTTTGCTTTTACTTATGCTTCTAAGTCTACATCGGCTACTTCTTCTTCTACTTCTTCTTCTTCATCTTTTGACAGACAGCCGCCAGCCGTCAGCCGCTTTTGATCAGGCGCAAAAGTTTTTATGCCGAATTTGTAGAGTCAGCCGGTAGTTGCTACCGATGCTGACAATGACGCTACATTATGCCCCTTGAATGACGATGATCAGGCAAGAAACGCATACCATAACATATCTACATACATACATAAGTATATACATATGTATATAGATAGATAGATCATGCAGATCTACAACCAGAAACCAACAGACGCACAATGGCCAATCGTTTCGGCATGGAGCTGATGACGATGATGATGATGATGATGATGATGGCCAAAATGGATGTAAGGCAGCCTAAAAGATCAGCAAAAGATAAGTTCCGATCAGATCACACAGATGCTGAACTGACGATGAGTTGCGTAAGTCATTAGCCTAAATGGTTAGGCATATTCAATATATACATATATATACACACATATGTAGGTATATATGTATACAACAATGTGTGAAATCTGATAATAGATCGATTTGGCGAATAAGTAAAATATCATTTTTTGCAATTAGACATGCCCCATCATGACTGCACAATAAAAGAACTTGTTCATAATTTTGTTAAATATATAATAATATTCTATCTTTGCAAAAACTAGTAAAAAAGCAGTAAAAGAACTAATCAAATCAAATAAATTATAAATAAATAAATAATTATAGTATATGAGATTCACAATTCCGGAACGTCGATATCGACCATTAAACATTGAATCGCGGAATTGAAGCGCGGAAAATGGACAATATACCGCCCAAGTAGTTGAAATGAAATGTCTCCACGCCCAGAAATGGTTAATGAAATGGTCATGGACTGATCAGCAAATGAAGTTGTACTAGATGACAAAGATACGAGAAATTGCCAATTTGAGAGAAAGTGTGGAAAGAGACTGTAATCAAAATCGGAAATAATTAATATTGAGAAAATCTATATCCCAACGGTATAGCTAAAAAATTTGAATTGATTAAAGAATTTTATATTTAATATGACACAACTTTCAACCTATATCCTTCTCTAGCATTAGTTTTATTTAAGACTTTGAAATAATTTGTATACGATTACTTAGATTAGATAGATTTACACTAAAATAATTATAATTCTAATTAATACTTTTGCTATATGTAAACAAATTTAGTTTTAAAATTTACTGAATCAATGTATTTGTTTTTAGGAATACGACTTTATCATAAGAAATCTATATATAGATGAATAAAATAGAAAAGAGAGTCCAATAGGATATATTTCGAATATATCAAGCTCAATCTTTCGTTAGCAAAATTTTAGTAAAATTGACTAGATCAGTTAGTTGACTAGATATACAAGTTTAAGATTTTTTAACAAATGTTTTCCCTTCTACTAAAATCCTAACAGTATTATGCATAATAGGATTTCATAATTTAATTTGAAATTGAAACTATATACATACATATATAGATATACATTATATACTATTATTGTACAAATATTTATTAGATTTCCTATTAAATGTATAGATTAATAAATAAATATATATATGTATTATATAATATATTTTCCCAATGTTAATTTACTTTCACGATTTCAACTTTCTTTCTGGACTTAAAAAAATTAGCAAGAAAAAAATGTACAATGATTGAAAGCGTTTTTGTTTTTTGTCTTATTATTCTTCTTTTTTTTTTTCTTTTCAACAACTAGCCTATAAATAATTGAGCCTAACCACCAAAAAAACAAAAAACATACACACACACACACACACTTAAAATACAAAAAAAAACCTCAAAATGTAATTATTCTTTTTTAAAGTCTTGTTCGACACAGGAAAAGAATAGACGGAAAACCTCAAGTTGAACGCGTTTAATGCGTTTTAAATGGTTTAAAAATTTGATATAATTATGATTAGGTGCTACTTACAGAAAGAAAGAGTGTATAAAGAGTAAATCAACTAAAATGAAAGAGAAGAGTGAAACAAAAATATATTTATATATGTATGTACATATGTATGTATGTATGTATGTATATACAAAATGTATCCACACAAACACAAAAGCAACAATTGTCAATTTTTGTTGCTTTTTTTTGTTTCGTTTATTGCTGCCTTTTTTTCATTTGTTCATTTAATTAATTGGCCACAAATGTTGCACGTGTAAAGAGTGATAAAGGGGTGCAAATAAAGGGGGGATAATAAAGAGATAAAGGAAAAGAGAAAGAGGGAGAGAGAGAGAGAGAGATAAAGTGAGAAAGAGAGTGAGAATCTTCCACTTGACTGCTCAATTAGTTAACGATTTTGCAATTGTTGTTGCTCGCTCACATTTTTATGCGTTTTTTATGCAAATATTTAAAAAAAAAAAAAAAACAAATGCAAAGAGAGAAAAAAAATGAAGAAGAGGAGAAGGACTCTCACTTAAATACGCTTACCTTGTGGCCTTCTGGCATTGTGCACGCCATGTCCTTCGCACCGGGATCATTAGCATCAGCAGGCGGCGGCACTCTGCGCTAATTGTGAGAGTCGTCCGATGTGAGATCAAAAAATCAAATGTGATAAATTATCACATCGTTGTCGTCGTTCGCTGTCTCTGTCAATGTCAAATGTAAATGATTATTATTATAATTGCAAACTGCATCTGTATCTGTATCCGTATCTCTCTAACTGTGTGTGTGTGTGTGTGTGTATGTGTGTGAGTGTATATCTTTATATTTGTATCTGTATCTGTAGCTGTATCTGTATCTGTATCTGTCGCTGTCGGTTTTTTGGCTTAACCAAGCGTGAAATTTATTTAAATTCATTTTTAAGTGTGCGCATGTTGAGAAAAAAAATGATAAATAAAATATATGTGTATACATATACATATATATATACTTATACTTATACATATTTTACCAATTCAAAAATAATATTATATTACAAAAGCAAAACTACACAAAACGTGGCGGCACAATTCACACTGACTGTACTATATATTTAAAATGAAACAAAATTGAAAGTTAAGTCAATCAGTAAATTATTTACAAAAGTTAAAAAAATATAAAATATAGACATACTATATATAGTTTTTCTCACATATTGATCAAAGTGCATTAGCTAACTGTTTTAGAAATTTATATTTAACTTTTGGTTATTGCTAAAAATGATTTGTTATCCGTATTAGCCGTATGCTTTAAGCCCTGTTTAAGGGTGATGTACGCTCTTCCTGTTAGAAGTTCCCTTTTTTTGAGAGATCACTTGAAAAAGGTTTTCAAAATGTCATCATGACAATTATGCATGTGTGTGTATGTAAGTGTGTGTGTGTCTGTGTGTGTATTTAGTTTGGCCAGATAATTGCGTTAAAAGTGCTGACAGACTGAACATCACGACAATAATAAGTGATAGGTTAGAGAGGGAGAGAGATGGAGAATCAGTGACAAAAATGGGAAATGGAAAAGCGGGAGACCAGGAACGGCACGGCATGATGATGATGATGATGATAATGTTGGCGAAGATGATGACGACGATGATGATAATGATGACAACGCTTTGTTGACAAAACAGCCCAAAACAGTTAAATGCATTTTAGTTCATATTTTAACAGTTGGTTAAGTTTTCGTTTAATGATTTAAATAATTGCGGCAAGCAACACGCAAGGCGGTAGTGGCTAGGTTAGGGGTAGGGGTAGGGGTAGCAAGAGGTTTGCTACTTTTAGACCAGGAACTGAAATTCGCGCGACAGGAACAATTAAACGGCCACCGAAGCATGACAGGCTGCCCGAACTGGCTTGGTTACCCCTCATCGTTTGTTCATTTTAACCAAAACTCCTGCTTTCCCCTTTCTCTACATCTCTGTTACGTCTCTCTCTCTCTCTCTCTATCTTACTTATTGTTTTTTTTTTTTCTTTACATGTATATGTATGTATGTATGTAAGTATGTATGTAAATGCTTTGCTCAGTGACAGGGAAATTGTGTCATTTATCAGTCGGCGCAGGCGCGCAAGTGCATGAAAAATAACCAAATTTCACATAATTTGAATATTTTAATCGGTTTTACAAAAAAAAAAAAACCAAAAAAAAAAACAAACAACAAAAGGAACAACCACAGTGAAAAATGAAGTAACAATTTATTTTTTCAGTTTCCTACTTAGGGTTGCAAGTGCATGGCCGGTCAATGTAAATGTAAATGTAAATGTGAATGTGAATGTGAATGTGAATGCTCTTGAATAACTACTTTTCGTTTTTGCAGAAAGCTCAATTAAGTCTCACAAATTGACGGGAAAGTGCAAAAACCGCTGTAAGCCGATTTTGTTGCCTTACATTTATGGGTATATCGATGGAATATATACCCTAATTGAGCGTTAATCCTTTTATAAACTTTGTATACATATATCTGTACTTATTAAGCAAGTTTAATTTAGGTTAATTCAATGTTCAGATATCGTAATAATTAAATAATCTGTAAATGAGCCAAAATTAGATAAACATGTAGTATAGTGTAAAGTTTTTAAAATGATTATTTTAACTTATTTCTTAATTCCATTAACAAATTGGAATAAAGTATAGAAAGAACAAGTATAACTGGAACAAGTTATAAATGTGTCAAAGACCCTTTATTTTTATATGTGAAACGACTTGAAATGGAACAGCTCTAAATGTGTCACTTTTGATCTGATATTACGAGATCTACATTAGTCCCTTGGATCGTAGGCCATAAACTATGTATGTATGTATGTATGTTGTGTGTATGTTGGGTGGTGTTCGCATGGATCGAAAGGTTTTTTTGTTGCTGCCTTTTGGCAAATCCCAAAATAGCTAGCACTTGGACTCTGGAGTTGACCCGATGTCTGAACGGACGCGATAAGCATCGCTTCCGGTTTGGGTTCTGCGTCTCTCGGCCTAGTCTGGGTATTTGGTCTGGTGCCGCTGAGGTTAGTCGTGTGTATCAAATGGGGTCTATAGCACCTCCTAGCCCCTGGGTCTAGGGCTATAAAAATGCGTCTATCTCATTGTTGTGTGTCGGGTGTGTGTGTGTGTGTGTGTGTATATATGTGTGTGTGCGGTGTGTATTTTCCCTACTCTTACCTTTACCTTCACTCTGTTATGTTTTTTTTTTTGTTCTTTTATTTTTTTTTGTGGTACCTCGTACATTTGTTTTTTTTTTTATGTTAAATGGAAATCTGTAAATTTGTTTTTATTGTCATTATAATTTTGTTGTTGTCGCTGTTGCTGTTCTACTTGGCTGATAGCGTTTAGCACCTGACATTTTTACTGGCAATTATAAGCAGCAAGCAAGCGAGCGGACTAGCGGGCGGTTAAGAGTCAACGAACTGGCGAGTAGCGAGAAAGACTAACTGTTTGCTCTACTACGAGTATTAGTAATGTTTGGCTGGACGATTTTTAACGTCATATTGTTGTTGTTGTTGTTGTTGTTGTTGCTGTTGCATGTTGTCATGAGTCATAAAGCAGAGTTGCATGTGTGCAACATAGAGCAAGCCAAAGTCGTGAGCTCAGCTTAAAATTAAATTAAAACTTATTAAATCAACATAGACTCTCAAATTGAATGAATGAATCTATTCAAAAAGCCTATAAATGTTAATTACTAAATCGTTCAATAAAGGTACTACTTTTCCAGTTGATGAATATTATAAAATATTCGACAGAAATCAGAAACTAGCAACTAGCTAGTCGTGTCTATTAATCAAATTAATCATTTAAAGTATATTCTTTCAAAATATTTTATTCAGTCTGTTGCTACACCTTTACACTATTCAATATAAAATATAATATAAAATAAATTAGTGATAATTAATTAGTATTTATATACTATTTAAAGATCTAACGGAAACGATTCTTATGCTGAAATTCTTTCTTTTTACCATATTTACATACTTGGATGATAATGTTGGAAGATGCGAAACATTGAGACACTTTTATTTTTCTAGTGATTTTTAGAGTGATTAAAACTATTTGGATTTGAGGATATATCTGGTCTACTGCATATATGTAAATTATTGGATTATGTCTCCAACATAAGTATATAGTAATTGAAAAACTTGCATCGTAGCAGAACGTAGCCAAGTTAGTAATCAGTTAGCTTACTGTTCAAATAATGGTCCCTAGAAAGGTTAATTAAAATCATCATAAAATTATTTAATATTTTTATAATCAAAATAATATAGGCACTTGGAATTTTCCACGCATTGATTTCTATATTTTATAGATCGCCAAAGATTTATTTTGATAAGCATAACCGTTCACAAAACTACTCTGATATACTTACATATAACTTAACCACCCAACCGATTACCCTGCCACACAGAGGCAACTTTCTGCTTATGATATACATGCACATATATATATATAATATTTTGTGTAGCGTTTTTTTACGACTATGATTACGTTTACGATTACATAAGAATATAATATCGCAATTAATCGCATTTAACACAGAAATGCTCGGACCGTCCAAGGCGGAGCGGGCGGTTTGGCTGGAATGACTTTGGCTATGCGTGTTATGCATGTTGTTAGCTGCATTTACTTTATATATATATATATATATACATTCATTTATATATATATTTATTCATATGTATGTATGTAAGAAGGTATTTTTGTTGAGGGCAGCGCAATCTCGACACGACATACAACAATTAAAAGCGTTTCGTTTTTTTTTTTTTTTTGTTATTTTTGTTATTTTAAATCGGCCCGTTTTTTCTTGAATTTAATTTGATGGTTTGTTGGCTCTGCCATTTTCCGTTTGGCATGCAAGAAGAAATTTCAAACCAGGCCCAAACCCCTCTCACATACATACATATATATGTACAACTTAACTGTTGGTCATGTCAAAGAAAATTACATTAGGAAAAGGATTTGAAATGTCAAAGCATTTTAATTCAATATCAGTCACGATTATCAAGTCATATTAAGAAATTAAAGAATTATTAGTACAATTTTGGACATTTTTTTGTACAACTATTTTTAAGCACTGGCACCACTGTGCTTGTGTATTGATCAATTTTCTACGGTTTAATGCAATTTATGGCTTGTGATAGGAAAATTTAATATGTTTAAAATTAAAATGAATTCGTTAGATAGATAAAAAGATTTCTCGCTTGGGTCCAATCCACACATTCATACAATTAATACAAAAACCACGCCCACACCCATGATCCAAATCTCTTCTTATTTTTTTTTTTTTTTTTTTTTTTTTTTTTTTTTTTTTGGGTTTGAGGTGAGGTGCTTCTATCTAAGCGCTTCTCTATGAGGCCATCACATTTATGATGCCCCACAAATTGTATTTTATTTGGTGTTTAGATTAAAAGATTTATGACTACAAATTATGGTACTTTGGCTCCGGCGATAACATTTCCGTTCGTTTTGCCTCGAAACTTGAAACTACTTAAACTCAACTTAATTTCTTTTTGGCCAAGACAAGAAAATGAGACCGACAATAAAACCGAGACCAACAAAAATAAAAAAAAAAAAATAGAAAAAAATAGAAGAAAAAATGAGGAAAAAAAAAATAAATACCAACACCAACCAAATTAACAATTAATCTTGAATAAAAAATCTAACGGCCCCTAACAAAAGGCTTAAAAACCAATTGAGTGGCCATTATTAACGCAAGCAGCGAGTGAATGAGCGTCTGAACGAGCGAGTAAGCTAACGGGCCCATAAAACTGAGAAATTTATTCTCACACCCAATTTGAGCCTAGCCAAGAGATAAGCCTACATGCTACGTTGTGGGACGAGAGAGAGAGAGAGAGAGGGAGAGAGATTCGTTTTTGATGGGTCGCCTCATTAACGCTCTCCATAACGATAACATTGGTGTAGGTGAGTCGGTAAAGGCAAAGGCAAAGATGGAGGTGGAGCTGCAAAATACACACCTTAATTTGTCATTAATTTGCATACACAATGGCCAAGGAGCAGCGCACTGGACCCACCCGCCAAAAAAAAAAACCCCAAGTTTTTAATAAATTCGAGTAAGTAAAAACAAAATAAAAATGTAAATTTAAATAAAAAGAAGAAAAAAAAATACACTTGGAAAAAAGAACGAATATATGCGCTACATTTTTGTATTATAAATAATATAAAACTTTCAAACGCTGATCCAGTTAAGATCCGATATAATAGGATGTCCAACTTTAAAGTCATATATAAACCTTTGTAAATGGAATATCAGTTATTTAATTAAATCCATTATTAAAACTAATACTTCTTTCAGTGTAATATCATGTAGAACCCCTCGAACTGAATAGAGGAAAAAAACTAACAACAACAACAACAACAACGAAATATTAAACAAAACAAAAACACAGACAAACAGCGAGAATGTGGAAGATTAGATTAAATGCAATGCTCGACCAACGCTCGGACCTAGTGTGAACATAACTCTTAAACCAAATTACTATAAATCATTCAAAAATTCCACTTTTCACCTTTTTTTTTTTTCCTTGGCCAGCAGCAACGGCAGCAGCAGCAGCAGCACCGGCCAAAAAGAACGAAAGAGGCTAAAAGACTCTGGCCAAAACATCAGGCCCAAACAAGGTATATTTGAATAATGTGGTAATAATAGATGCGCTTCAGTTGATGTAATGACTGACCATAGCCCTCGAGTTGGAGTTGGAGTTGGAGTTCGAGTTCGAGTTGGGCTCTTCAAAACACTTGTTTGCTTGTTCTTCATTCTCGACCCCATGAATTAGTTAGTTTTTAGCAAAGTCTATTTTTTTTTGTTCTTTTTTTTGGTTGGTGGGTCCGCGCGCATTTAAATTTTTTTTTTTTTTTTGAATTTTGTTAGTTAGTTAATTTTTGGTTTCGCCTCAGCGAACATTTTACCTACAATTAATCATGCACAGGTTATAGGGAATGCTAGAGAGAGATGGAGAACGAGAGCGAGCGAGAGGGAGACCTTAAATAATATTTTATATGCATATTAACTAGACAGAGGGATAGCGACAATTATCTAGATGAGACTAGATGAAGTAACAAGATATGACTTGATAATAGATCATTGCGGTTTATATATAATTAAAAATATACTAAATACCAGAGCGGATATACTATTAAAGAATATAAAGTAGAGGGAATCCTAAAACCTGACTTTGCCCCTTGAGATATTAGTTTTTAACTTTCGTTTCTATTACAAGTTTTTATTATATAAGCAAATTTGATTTAAAATTAAAGGATCTATAATTAAAGTTTATTTGATTAGATAAGAATGGGACTTACATTTTGAGATCATTGTCAACAGGATACAATATATAATTACATGAAATCCTTTCTCTAAATTCTCTTATAAATTTTACAACAAAATTTACAAGAGTTTTTTTTTTTTAATAATATTGTTAAGTATTTAATTACTAACTTTATTATTTATGTTGAAATGTTCCCATGTGAAACTTATACATAAGTTATTTTATATGGATGTAAATAATTCGATCATTTATTATTTTAATAATACTAAGTAAATCGAGCGATCTTTGTTGTTATATTGTATATCATTTGTTGTTGTCTGTCTTTTTATACTCGTATCATGTTAATGAAGATGATTCCCTAAATTGTCTAAGGGTTATGCTTTTCCACCCAACAAGACGTGAAAGCGACGTTTGGTTTGCCTGAGTGAGCACCAACAACAACAACAGGAATCACATCCGATGACGAACTACACGCTTTAAAATGGTCGGAAAACTGATTTTTCCTGCACTAAGCTGCCATGCTGCGCATGCGCAAAAGGCGCAAAAGGCGCACTGTGAGGTAAATTCAAAACGACGCGACGTCCGCCACTTCCGTTTCTGTGCCGTTGTTGTTGCTGCTTGAGACTGAAAATTTATGCAGTTTTAAGTAAATTTGTTAAATGCGCGCTTTAATGCTTCGTTAACGCTTCGTAAATTCTTCACAAAAAAAAAAAACAACAACAACAACAACAAAAACACAAAATAAAAAAGAAAAAAAAAATACAACGAAGAAAAATACAAAAAGCACTTTATACTGAGAACCCGGCGGCGTCGTTGTTCACCAGAAGAGAGTAGACTGGAGCTGGGTTAGAGTAAAACAGAGCGGCATAAAAGTCAACCACCTGTAATGAACTGACGCCACCGCAATTTAATTTACTCCACACACACACACACGCACACACACACTGTATATATGTATACAGATACAGTCACACTCTCATTTAAAAACTGGAACTCGTGAAAAACTTGCAATTTTTACTACCATTACCATGGACTTCTTTTTGCAATGATGCAAAACTGTGCGCCACTCTTACTAATGAGCTAACCCATTCGATCCTCAACCCCACCGCTCATGATTAGTCATAGTCACACTTATTGCCTCGAATGGGATATATGTATGTATGTATGTATGTATGTATATATGTATGTATGTATGTTTGGTGACCTTGCAAAATGCCTGCAGAAATGAAGCCATCGTGTATTGGTCACGACATAGAGATGGTAGCGTGAGATGATCTATATTGAGCTTCATCCACCAGGAATACATGCATAGCTATATATATATTATCTATTTTCAATTATATTGACATTAATTTGATAATGATATATAATTTTTTATACATTTTCTAGATTCTAAGATTTGTCCTAGCAAAGATTTCTTTTAAAAGATATATAACAAATCTATCTGAAATAGGTAAAAATAATTTGATATTTGTATAGCCTAAACCTCATTTTATCGATTCAGTGGATATATACATATACATATGTATGTATATATACATCAAACCAAAAATTTGTTCTAAAACAATTTAGTGGATATATATATATGTATATATATATATATATATATATACATTAAGGCAAAATTTATTCTAAAACAAATTGTTAAACTGAAATTAAATTATATTCAATTATTTTGACAGTTGCAAGCTTCTTGATCAGAAATATATACCTTTATGTTAGGGTATGAATGAAGTACTACAAATTTCTTGATCAAATGAATATACCTTTGTGTTAGGGTATGAATGAAGTACTACAAATACTTCTAAACGCATCCTTTCTTCTCTCTCTCTCTCTCCCTCTCTCTCTCTCTCTGTCTGTTCTTTCTTTCTCTCTGGGACTAAAAACTGACAGAAAAGACTGCGGTTAATAAATCTCCTTTGTAATTTAATCTATTGTAACTAATTAAGCCTGGCAGTGAAAGGGGCAAGTTAAAGGAGAAAAAAAAAGAGAGAGAGAGAGAGAGAGAGAGTACTTAATTTGCAGTTCATTTTCGAACCTGACTGCGGTTTCCCCTCCCATCCATTTGTTTTGCGAATAAAAAACAAATAATGAAAGAAAAAAAAAACAACAACAACAACCAACACAACCAAAAAAAATGCTTCTTGCAAATCTCTTCTCATTGCATAAACCTTATTTAACATTATAACCATGAGAAGGCAATTTTTATTTGTACTTATGTGCATAAATAATTAATTGCACTCATAATTAAAGTATTCGTGACTATGTCGAACCTTTTGTTTTGACTGTACCACAGCGTTTGTTGTTGTGTAAATGATGCAAATTGATTTTATCGTACTGAGACGCATTTTAACACCGTAACACATTTTGTGTCTGATTGCAAAAAGTTTTGCAGCTTTGTATCTCATTCTTCGACTCAGTCTTCTCTATCTCTCTCTCACACACACACTCTCTCTCTCTCTCTCTCTTTCTCTGTGTTCTTGTGGATCTTATGGGGAGATCGATCGATCGATTGAAGCAAGCGATTCAAAGAGAAGGTGATCAGTAGACACTTTTGGGCTTGCTGTCAGTTTTCGTTAAGCCATTTCATATGTCGTTTCTGTACATATAAGCCTAAAGTGTCAAACCTGACAACAGACGGGACATTTGCTTAATGATCTCTTACAAAAATAATAATATGAAAAAAAAAACCAAACCAAACGAAACGAAATAACAAAACTGAAGCTCAGGTATGGATATATCAGTGCAAATTCTTGTTCGGATCATAAAACAATCTATAAAAGTACTCCTAAGTCAGTTAACTCTTTTATATAGTCATTTTATATTATAAAGATTCCAATTATTCACAGATAGTGATCTTGGTATGATTGTTTTTACGAACTAAGATAGAGTATTGGATTTTTCTTTTATATCTTTCTATTTTCAATATACAAATTGATGTAGGAAATTGTTTGATGTACATATATACATATATATATATGAATATATGTATGTATATATTAATTTTTACGACACTGTAGATATATATAAAAGTCTTAGTTTATCTAGGATTCCATGTACCTATAAAGTTTTCATTTTGAATAAACTTCAAAAATATTTACTTTGATTTAATTTCTGATATTTCTTTTCGTGCAGTGCATAGGTTCTGCAATACATAAATCATAAATACCAAAATCAATTTGATATTATACTTTTCCCTCTCTTTCTCTCTCTCTCTCTCTGTCTTCGTTGGTCTGTCTTTCAATTATTAGCATTATGTTTTTGCTAAAGTTGGTCGGTCGATCGACTCGATCAGCTCGACTCAGCCAGGTTAAAATCCAAGCGCTTAATAAACTTGTTGTTGGCATCGCGGGGACAGAAAAAAAAAAATTATAAATCGTTTCTGACATTTCAATTGACAGACACCAATGAGCGAGTTAATTTTCGAAGCGTCAAGCACCGTAGCCAGAAATCGAAACAGTTAAGCACTTGGCAAACACTTTACACCGAGGGTAGGGGAAAGAAATCAAACAATCTACCAAACTAAGTGTGTGTGCGTGTGTACATTGTGTGTACGCTCTCCCCCTCCCCCTCATTCGTTTATGTATGGGATGTATGTATGTACGTATTGCCTGCCCCTTTTGGCTACCGTGTTGTTAGCTGTCGCTCAAACTACCGATCAATGTTGAGAGGAAAAAAAAATTAAATGGAAAAAGAAAAAAAATCCAAAATGTGATTAATTTCTTGCATATTAGAAATCATTTTTCAATTACCAACACGACGAATTTCTGACAACTTATCAAAAAAAAAAAAAAAAAACCACCCAAAAAAAAATAAAAAAACAAAATCAATACCAAAAAAAAAAAAAAAAAAAAAATTGAAAAATCAAAAGTGATATCAATAAAGAGATCAGCGATTTGAACTGCAACAGTCTTGGTAACGAAACTGTTAGGAGAAAGCCAAATAGAAACTGATGAATGAATGGATAAATGAATGAAGGCCAAGTCTAAGGTATCAATGAAATGAAGAAATAAACAAACAAACGGCATCAAAATACACATACACACAATACATACAAATATAAATGAACGAAGGTATCGACACACACTCGTACGTATGTACATACATACATACACACATACGTACGTACGGTCAGTAACAGAAGCAGCAGCACAGGGCACAAGCAACCGAAGACTTCACTTAGGGATCGAGACCATGGGCAAGATCTTCCTTAACCCTCACCCCACTTGAGAAGCAACGCGCATCGCGATCTTTAAGCTGCTTAGGGGATTAGTGTTTCGAGACATTTGACACGTTAACGTTGCTTCACACACACACACACACACACACGCACACACATACATACACACACTCTCTTACAGGCTTACTCACTCATTTACCTTTTTGGTCTATATAAATAGGTATCGGGGGGCCAAGACAAGAACGCATTAAAGGAAGTCCATGCGCCGCTTTTTAGAAATGTATCCCCATGACTTTAAGCACATAAAGGAAGAGCAGAAACCACAACACGAACGAACAAAATATTTAAAGTATATAGTAGTCCGATCATCAGTAGCCAGCTAACTTCCCTTTCCATCATTCAAATTGTTTAAGAATCAAGTGGCAGTAATTAAAAAAAAAAAGTGTATCAAATTCAAAAATTGATGAATTGACAGTAAAAATACTTTGAATAACAAGAGTAAAGCTACATATTAAGACGAAAAAATCTTATTACCAATTAAATTTGATATTAAATTAACTATTAATTAATTATATTTGTTAAATTCATGCAGTAAACAACAACAACCTTATCGCATATTGAATTAAATATTAAATTAAATATCAATTAAAATATTTAAGCAAAAAACCTTATTACATAAAACATTAAATTAAATATTAAATTGTATTGTAAAATAAATTATAATAAATTAATTTATATATAGTCTTATATTATACCATTTAAATTATTATTATTTTTTAAATTTATTGCTTTCTAAAAATTATATGAATAATCAAAAAAACAGGAAAAAAATTAAACCGAGGAAAAATGTTTAAAAAGTTATTATGATCGATCCTCATATTAGTATATATATTTATATATATCAATCAGAAAAATTAAGGAAAATAATCCCAAAAATCCCAGAATTTTTTTTTTGTAAATAAAATAAATAATAAAAATTAAATAAATATTTATAATAAAGCTAAATGATCTACATTATCTTTACAACTATATAGATTTCGAATTCAAAAATTGTCTGTATTAAAATTAAATTAAATTTTCCAAAAAGTTTCAAATCAAATCATTCTAAACATTGTGACTTGCTTGTTTGGAGACTCTTGAACGAAAGGATGTTGTAATATCAATAAGATATTAATATATATATTTTTCTAAACTACAGTTATAGGATATAAAAGTTCCTTATACTATTGGAATTATTCTGTGATGAGTGCTTCGCTTCATTGATCCTCCACTCTGTGGCTAAGCTCCAATTTAAATATATGACAGGGAAACAATCTCTTAAAAGGAAACGTTTAAGACACCTTTTCATACTCTGTCTTTTGAGCAAATGGGTATATTAAAATTACAAAATGGTATGTTAGTCAACAGTCTAAACATCTTGTTTTTTCCATTAACAAAATCATTTGTTTCGAAGGCTTTGTAAGCAAAAACTTTAATATCTGCCAAATATTAGTTAGAAACAAAAATTTCTCATAGAAACTGAAATTTGGTATTAACTTATTTATTTTGTTCTCTTTTTGAAAGGGTATTTTCAAATACATCGCTCCATTGTTACGCCTCACTGGGCAGGTATCCGTAACAGCAGGACTATGTTGAGGACCAGGACCAAGACCAAGTCCATGAACATGTGTGCAGATGAAGTGCAACTGAAAACTGCATTTCTTATCTTAATCTTGGCAAATTCAATTTAAACTCAATACACAATTTACGCAAAAAGCATTTTAGATAAAAAAAAAAAAAATAAAAAAAAGATGACGACAGCAACAGCAGCAACAAAAGAGACCTAAGTAGGGGAAAAGAGTTATAATAAAAAAAAAGAAAAAAACCAAAAAATAAAACAAAACAAACAGAAACAAAAAGAAAAGAAAAGAAATAAAGTGAGCAGCCGCAGCAGTTGTGGAGCGGCTTAAAAGTCGCTGTTACCCATGCGCAGCGCAGCGCAAGGAAAAGTTGACAAATGCCAAAATGCAAGCGGATTGTGTGTGACACTTGGGAAAAGGCAAGGAAGGGTCTGAGGACCGAGAATCGAGATCGTATATATGTATGTATAAAATGTATGCATGTATGTATGTATATATATATTTTGCGGGGTCTTAAGTCGCCGTCGACTGTCGACCAGATCGCGATCCAATGCGATGCGATGCGATGCATTCAATCGTTCAAATCGTTTTGCGCTAAAACTCACGTGACGAGTGCAACGACTTCTGCTGCTGCTGCTCCTGATGATGATGATGATGATGGTACCCCAGGGTTTGCACTTCTCTACCCTACCAAGCTTTCTCTCTCTCTCTCTCTCTCTCTCTGTCTGTCTCTATATCTCTATCAATCTCTCCCTCTCTCTCTCTTACACACTATCTATGTTTCTTTCACTTTGGCCAAGTCTCGCTCACACTTTTATCAGATTTCTTAAGTGCAAAGCGAACCTTGTTGGCTTTTTGTCGTCTTTAATGTTTCAACTCGCCAGTTAAATGTGACATTGGTGATGGGATCGAAATCTTAGTGGAGACCGTGCAAATCGTGGGAAATGGCCAACCAAATGGCAAATTAAATTGCCCACTTTAATTATATAGATAGATATACCAGTATATATGTACATATATATATATGTATATAAACTAGATCAGGCTGGAATATAGAGTCATAAAAATAAAAGAGAGAAAAAACAACAACAACAACAGCAACAACAACTACGACTTTATCCGAAAATTGAAAAAGCGTGTTCAAACATTTATTTTGATGGGTTGTTACTGCTCTCATTCCGCTGCCATATTCTTTGGACAAACGTAAAGACCCATTGCCAATGAAACACACACAGTTAAAGCCAAAAACCAAAACCAATGTCAAAATGCATAAAAATTCAAATCAGCATCATTTGAACATCAAAGAGCGGCGGGAACGACCAACAAAAAAAAAAAAAAAAAAAAAAAAACCAAAAACAAGAAAGAAAAAATTATACTGTAAGATTTAATGCTTATTTGCGCAAAGTCAAAACAGATTTCGTTGCGCCCATATACATACATACATACTGGATATATGTATGTACATATATACATGCATACATACATACATAATCATGACATAAAAAAGCAGAACAAAAACGATTTTCAATTCAGTTCAATTCAATTTTCAATGCACCGACCAGAATCTTGCATTTTAATTATAAATAAAATCAAAATATAAAATCCATTAAATTGGTTATGCTCTGAGCATATCCTTAACGCCAACATTTACTTCTTAAACATCCAATTAGGGGTTAGATATCCTATAGCTTCTATATACATATACATATATACATATATATATATATATGTGTGTGTGTGTGTGTATGTATGTGCGGGTGGGAATATGTTAAAGCAATACTAATAACATCTTTTACCCATATGCAATAGTTGGTCAAATCTCAAACACAAATTGAAAATCAAAAGAAAAAAAATATATAGGTACATACATATATATAAAACAAGTTGATTTAGCTGCACTTGGCTGAGTTTCTGGGTGAATGTGCCAGAGCCGCATAGCACTTGTCGCTATACATTTAATAGATGATGAACACAGACACAGAGACTGTACCTATTTCTCTACATTTTGTTGTTAAATAGTGAATAGTAGTACGAGTAGTAAGTATTAGTAGCAGTTAAATAGTAAAATTGATTACATAAGAGTCTTAAAGTTTAATTGCCTTGCATGCTGCACGAAATTGAGCAACGAAAAAAAAAACAAAAAAGGAAAAAAAAAATAAATATATTGCCAAAAGAGGAACAACTTCCGTAAAGTGAAGGCAAAACGAGAGATTGAAATGTTTTTGGCAGTCACTGAGGCACAAGACCATGATAACATAAGCCGATACATACACACATACTCGTATAAGCCACTTTGTCTCAACTATGTGATACCCTATCTAACACCTTTCCACACCGCCCCCAAAACATCCATCAGACCCATTCAGTCATCTCTCACTCTTAATTGTAAAATTTGCAAAAAAAAAAAAAAAAAACAGAAACAAAACAAAACCGAAACTCGACTTAAAAATGCGCAAAAACTTTACGCTCGGCCAAGCACAAAACATTAATAAATACTTGCGGTTTAATTTGAAATAATTTGTTTAAACATTTCCTTTTGTTATTGTTTTTTTTTTTTTTATTTTTTTTTTTTTTTTTTGTTTTTCTCTCACACAATCTACGCTATGCATAGACGGCTCTAATTACCAGTAGTTGTTGTTGGAGAGTAATATATTTATTCTGATGATTGGTTGCTAGATTGCCTATGTATATATATATATATATAATATATCTATATATATCGCCTGTATATCATTAATCAATTTTAATAAAAAATACATTCATTGTTTATTTAAACTATATTAGTTATAGATTTAAAAAATCAGTCATAATAATCCGAAAAAATATATTTCAATTTTTATAATTTTAAACTTTCTCCAAGTGGAATTTTTGATCATAAAACTAGAAAAAAATATATGTAAAAAGTATTCAATTATTTTAATATATTTACTTTATTATTTTAATTGATTAGCTAATAAGAAACAAACATACCAAAAATTTTTTATTTTATATTTATTAACCATATATAATCAATTACTTGTAAATGTAAACAGTTTAGTTATTTTTCTTTTCATTTTTTATAAACAATTTGATACTGATTTCTCTTTATTTTTCCCTCACCCAAACCCAATCTCAATTCCGGATAGATCAGCTCAAAATACTTTAAGCATATTTATTATATTTTGACAAATTTCTTGTGACATTTGATTGACACGTTGTGTTTACGGCAAAAGGCAAATGCATTATTAACGCTTTGCTGATTTGATTAGGCCAACAATAAACAATAAACACACAACAAAAACAAAACACACAAAAACTTAAATGAAAATGAAAAATAAAACAATTTGTGGTCAGTTACAACTAATCGGATGAGGGGATTCTATAACTTGCAGATGTCTAAATAAATTATTTAACTAAATTATTTTCTTCGATATATGTCTTCTTATTTTGATAAAAATTTATTATAAATCTAACACTAATTTTATACAAAATATGTAATGCACAACAACCAACTAATACATATAATAAATTTTTTAACAATATTTCATAATAAACAAAAACAAGAAATTTATTGATTTAAAATTTTAATTTTTGAACCTAATTTAATGAGATCAAGATCTTAACTAATCTACTTATCTATTGATCTATTATAGATCGATTAGACTGATCAAGAATAGACATCTAAATAAAATACATAATAAAACATGATGAAAAATAAACATATTGGCCAATTTTATGCCTTTTGCCAAATTATTTTAATTGGACTAAAAGCCACTGAATTTGGTCAGCAATAAGTGTTGACATTTATTATGCTTTTGGTTTTTAAATACTCATAAAATTCCTAAGTGCAGTTGTAATGCCAATAATATATAAAAATATTAACTGTTTATTGATCAAGTGAGCATTATACAATTATTACATATATGTAAGTATAATTTATATATATATTTATATCTTTTATAGAGTGTAACCAAATTTACATTTAGTAGGCGAATGAAAAGCAATTAATGCATATCAATGAATTGATTTGTGATGCAAGTTTCTCAGTTGTATACATGATAATTAAATGAGAAAGAAATTATGATATTTCCTCCAGGTTTTAGAAATCAATCAAAGAAAATACACAAAAACAAAAAGAAATGTCAACAGGAGATTCCTTACAATTTATATTAAAGCAAATTTATACTATAGCAAAAATTATCTTTCAAATCCTTCGATAGGCAATTTAATTATAAGAAACACTCTATTTTAAATAAATTAAAATTATTATGTGGATAATTGCGGCTTACACATAATGAAATTTACACTTAAAGAAAAATAATTAAAGAGGAGAAACAAAATTTATTTCCATTTGAATAAAAATCAATCAATTGAATGAAACAAGGCAATCAATTTATTATAAAACATAAATTCATAACTTAAATATTTATCTGCAAACGCTCGATAAAATGAAAATCTATATTCAAGTCAACTTCAACTTACTACTTCTACTTAAAATTGTTAGTAGAACATCTTATGAAATTGTTTTTAATTAGGAAACTAAACTAAACAAAGCAAATATATATGTATACAAGTATATCTCAATAGATAAATATATTGAACTCTGATTTCTACAACTTTACTGTGATTAGGCATCGAGATAGATTTATATACAACATACAAAATGAATGACCATGTCAATAGGTTGATAACAGATGGAAAAGCATTAGAAAAGTTATAGAAACAGCTAAGTCTTAGTAGGATTAATAAAGACAAATCCAAACCCGTAAATGATCTAATGTAAGTCGATCAATTTCAGTTTATATCAATTGATATTTCACGTGCATATGGATTCTTTTTAGGATATACAAAAGCTAACTCTTTATAAAAAAGTTGCTATATTATACAATAACTTTGATTTCCCCACGTAATGATATTCCAATATTAATATTAATCACACATTACCATGAAATAAATTTAGTTTGCATTACGAATATATATGTATGTATGATATGTATGATATGTAGATGAATCAATAAATCAATTTTTCTGTGAATTTTATTACGAGTATTTTATCCAGATTTTTGTTTCAACTTTTAGACTCCATCGATCGAATATAAATATATACGTATATGTATGAATGATGAACTGCAACTGGTGACTCGTGAACTCTTTGATGAGCAGACGTCGTGAGTCAATTCCTTGAAAAGATTTCCATTCCCAGAATCTCCAAAGGCAGGTCAAATTAGGCAGCAGTTACACGTTTCTCCCATCAATATGGAACATATATATATATTTATGTATATACTTCGACAAGCTAAACAATATATTATTTTAAATTTTGCTATGGAATAATATGATCTGAACCAAGTTATTTGGATAGGAGTTATATGCATAGAGCTGATATAATAGTCTGATCTGCTTGGTTCAATAACCAATATTCACATTACTACATGGGAACTTATTAAATTATACCCTATGTTAGGGTATTTCTATGTCGTTACTTTCTTGCTTCTCATATTTTTCTCGTGTTTTTTCTTTTTTTGCTGGCGTCATTATCTTGTTGTTGTTGTTAGTATTATGTTGGCATTTTATAGCATTAAACTAAGCACCAAATTTTGTAGTTTTTTTTTTTTGTTTTTTGTCTTTTATTTTTGTATTTTGTTCGTTTTTGGGTTTTGTCTGGGCCTGTCTGTCATAGTCATCGTCGTCGTCGTCGTCGTCGTCGCGTCACATTTTCTGCGTCTTTTTTTGGTTAATTGGCTAAAAATTTTCTACCAAATTACTTTAATTATGACAGTTACATAGACCTTTTTTCTTCATTTTAGCTGCGCTTATTGCCTTACATTTTCTATTGGTCGGATGGTATGGGGAGACTTACAAAATGTGTTAAATAATTGCAGGAATTATTGTTGGTTATTTTTGTTGCTGTTGTTATTGTTATTGTTGTAGCAGATTGTGCAAAAATTGATATTTAAAAGATTGGCTAGTTTGACCGATATTGAAATGATTGAATAGCCAATAAAATTTACTAATATGATTTTGTAATGTAAGAGAAATATAAATTTCTATGAGTTTAAAATTTTAAGTATATACTTAAGTTAAGATATGTATATATAAATTTTTTTACGAATTTCGTAATTATAAACAAAATTGTTTTAATTTCTTAATAGATACAGACGATATTTTGAGAATAAACATAAACTAGCAATCTTCCAAAGGCAGATAAAATTTTAGAATTATATATATATATATATATATATACATATACATACATATGTCTCCGCATGTCTGTCTATCTGGGCCGTTTAAAGAATTAAGTTACTTAAAAGTAGTTAGTTAAATTATTTAACTGCTATTGTTATTTATAGAAATTATGACTATCATTCACATAATTCGACTATGAGTGTATGTATTTAGATACAAATGTTAAAATGTAATTTATTACCAAATTAATAGCCAGATTTTTTTTAATAGATTGCATACTCTTTAAACAACTTTTAAGTTTAGAAAATTGTAGACAAAAACTGAAAGACCAAATAGGCCAATTATCTATGTATATTTGTAATTGAATCATTTCAAATGATGTAAATAGTAAGATAATTTTTGAAAACTATTTTTAGTGATTAATTTATAAATATATACATACATATGTACATATGTGTCTATAAAATCCAAGGCAATGTGATGCTCTGTACAAGATATTTATACGATATGCGTGTTCATTGAGAGAATTTTGTGTAGAGTTCATTCATTGATTGGAAAAAAAATGCAATCTCATTTACTCATTCTGTATTTGGGTTTTGACCCGAATCAAAATTAAACCATCAACAGACAATAAGGCCAATAATGAAACAGAGGCCAACCAACAACTGACCAACTTCAAGTGAGAGCCCGTCATAAAGCAAAGCTATCAACACCCACATCGTAATATGCCATATAAAAAAAAAAAAAAAACAGAATCGAAGAGAATTCAACGCAAACAATGGTAGCAAGAATTACAAAAAAAAAAAAAAAACTCACCACACGCATCAGAAAAATTTCAACACTCGTTACATTTTGGGTGGCATAGGGATATCAGGTGGGTTGGGGTTGCAAACCAGTAAGACAACAACTTTATGAACAGGAGCATCCGCAAACAAAACAAAAAACAACAAAAACAACCCAAATCAAAAACAAAATAGAAAGACGGCAAAAAAAAAAACTGCGCACGCATCGAGCCTTTTGTTGCCTTTGCATTTTCCGTCTCTCTGCGTTTGTGCTTTGTGCCCCTTTGCCCACACATTCACTTTAGCGTTGAACCATCGTCTAACGGGTCATGGACTTGGGTGGGTAAAAAAAACCTTTGCTGGGTGTAAACTCCGCCTTTTATTTTCTAATTGATTTAAAGTGTGTTAACTTCCGCTGTCGATAATTTCTGTCCAAAAATCCCTCTCTTTTTCGCTCTCTCTCTCTCTCTCTCTCTCTCTATCATTCTCTCTCTCTCTCTCTCTGTATATCCATCTTCTTCATCTTTTTCTCTCTCGCTCTTTCTCTTTCTCTGTTGGAGTTGTCTGGTCGCTCTTTCGCTTTCTCGCATACACACCCGGTTGAGTTTGTTCTCTCTCTCTCTCTCGCTCTAACTCCACAAGCAAGACCGTTGTCTCGCTCTGTACTTTCGCACCAATAAGCAGCGACGTCAACGTTTGCTGTTGACGAGTGCCAAAAACAAGCAAAATGCGAAACAAGAAGAATAAGAAGAAGAAGAAATATCAAATAAAATAAAATTAAAACATAAGACAACTTCATGGGCGTAGAGCGAGGGCGTGTTAAATTAAATATTTGCCCCATCCTTCAGCTATACGAATGGTAATTTAGTTAACTTGAAAAGCATTTCGAATAAGATATACATAAGTACATCTACATACATACATATATGTATAGATGTTACCGATCTATGTAATAATAATATATATATGAAATCAATACAAACACGCATTCGAAGCATTCATTTGATGAGAAAGATATATATATTCTTATAATATCATAAAATTATTTATTTAATGATTTTTCTAAATGTTCTTAATATATAACATTATATACACTTTGCAGTCACGTCGGAGCCCCCATGCTAAGATTTTGCCTACGCACGTGGATGACTTTGCCTTATTTTTGTTACTATATAAAAGCCAAATTGCTAATTAATCTTTATGGACTTGCTCTATCTCACTCGCTCACTGAATATTTGACATTTCTCTCTATCACTCTCTCTCTCTCTCTCTCTCTCCCTCTTTCTTTCTATCTCACTCTTTGTTGCCTTTTTACAGCAAAATTTTCGCACCTCTCTTACGACTCTGAGCTCTAACGATGCTGCGGCTCTGCTGACGTTCGCGCTAACGTTTACGTCGCCGTCTCTGCCTTTAGGATCAGCCCGGGCAGGATATTCTGTAAAAAGCATTTTAAAAGTTATTTTATGGCATTTAATGCAGTTTTGGATACAGAAAAACTGTGCGTTTAGATACTTTGAGACAGAAAGTTTGTTTTTGTTGCTGTTGTTGTCTTTTCCTTTTGCGTTTTCGTTTTTCCTTAACAGACTCTGACGCTAGCGCCTGGCGCTGGCGCTGGCGCTCTCGCTCGCACTTGGTGTGAAAATGGCGTACATAACGGGAAACGCTTTTATACAATTAGGATGGCAAAGTACGTGGCATGTGGCTGCCCTGTGGAGAAATAGATGGCACAGGCAATGGAGTTGAATGGGTGTGGAAGGGGGAGGTGGGACGTGGCGGGAAGGTGGAGTTGGTGACAGGCAGGCAGGAGTTAGTTACCAGTAGTAGGTGGAGGTTGTCCATGGTTGAACAAACTTGGTTTGCCACACTGTACCCAATGCTAGATACACACACACACACACACATATATATATATTGTATGGCCAGACATTCTCTCTGATTGTGCGACCAAAAACTGATTAAATTAGAGTAAAAGTGCGGGATTTGGCTTTAAGATTTTTCTCTTAATCTAAACACTTGGACATATATCTATATAAAAATCTATATACTTACATATGTAATCCTTGTATACAATATAGAGAACTTTTCAAATTGTTAAAATAATTTAAATTATTACTCCATTATGTATTCTCTATATGACAATTTTGATTATTGAATATATCTTACAAATCTAAAAAATTTAAAGTAATGGAAATGTTTTTCCTAAACAGTATAAGCAACAGAAATGTGAAAATAAAACTGATTTAAAAGCGAATAACATATAATGAACATAGTAAAATATCAAAGTCACCCTCGATCGTAAACTATAACTTATATATATGTTAATATAGATTAATCAAAGGTTGTATTATCTATTTATATATTTGCAAACTACTTTGTATTTGTTGTATTGTTGTTGCTGCTGCTGTCATCCCATTTATATTATAGTTAGTATATACATATATACATGTATATATATGTACATGTATGTGATTACAAATGTTTCATGTTAACAGAATATAATAGAGAATCGAAAAAATCGATAAAATTGCTTACAAAACCAACAGAATGAACAAAATCAACAAACAAACAAACTTTATTGTATCCGATGGCCATGCAAAATGACCCATTACCATTAATTAGTTGCATTTAAATGGTCAACTAATGAAAATGAAATGATGAACAACAATGCCAACAACAAAGTCACTGTTGTTGCCAGTGACAATTTAAGTGCAATTAATTTTTGCGGCCATGCAACAAGCTGGGTGGCAGCAAATACTCACACTATCATTCACACACAACACACACACCACATCCACACACACACACGCACACACAATAAAAACATACCATAACTGCAACAACTAGTTGGTAGCCTGGCAGATTCTCTCTCTCTGGCCAAATAAATATTATGGGGCTATTATTAAATATGATTTGTTGTCACGCTATCTTGCATAAACAAACATACATTCTGTTCTGTTCACTTGGACAGACACACACACACACACACACACACACACACACACACACACACACACATGGGTAATGTTGATTATTTTTTAATTAATTTTTAGGTACTTTGATGCTTTAATAATTCATAGTGAAGAACAAAAGCGTAAAACCAATTTATTTCAACTGAAAAATAATTTTTTTTTTTTTTTTTTTTTTTTTGTTACAATGAAAATAGTTCATTTCCGTTTGTTTATATTTTTTATCGAAAAGTAGATATAGATAGATAAAGATATAGAAGATGTAGACGAAAGTCTATCTACATTATATGCTAAATAGTTAACGAATTATATTATAGCGTATATTTGCAATTTCTCAGAATGTCTTAATTGACATATTAAGAATTATTTTACAAGTTCCTTTAAAACGAATTATCAGTTGATAATTTTATTCTTTTCCAGGATTGCTACAATTTGATATCATTTAAATAAGAAACTTTAGGGTTAATAGCTGGCTCTCCCTCCATTCCCTCTGCCTCTTGTAAATGTCCTGGGACTGACAGTGATTGGCTTGACGATCGCTTAAAGGACATACTGACTTCATTTTCACTTCGTTCGGTTATCTCTCTCTCTTTTATTGTTTTTCTTTTAGCTTGAAAAACTGCTGTTATGTGTAACCTTAATTAAACGAGTCAGCGATAAATGATTTTAACGCCTGTCGACCAGCTAAATAAAAAAAAAAAAAGTGTCGGGATAAGCTGCGTAAGCAAAACAAAAGCATCACACCTGAAAAAAAGAAAGAAAAACACAACACACACTTAGAAAACGGCGGTTGAAAACCAATTTTTGACCGTCTGGTAACAGGTTCAGTTTTAGGTTCGGGCTCACATTACAATACCTACTCAAAAAAAAAAGAGAGAGAGAGAGAGAGAGGGAGAGAGAGAGAGATGAGACGAACAGTGCGCTAAGCGGCTTTAAAGGACACGTCTCTGTTTATCTAGCACTCCCTCACCTCTGCCATCATCAAACCTAAATAACAAACGAACAACTCACACACACACACAAAGCACAACAAGGACAAGGGCAATGACGCCACAGAAAACCCTAAAAAAAAACACACAGAGCCACTAAAAATACACTGAGAGAAAAGAAAAAGATCAAATATAATATAATAAGAAAATTAATTTGGATTATAACATATGGTAGAACACAATATCTGAAATTCTAGAACATGAATACAATACATGAATAGATTCCAAAGTAAAATAAACTGTAGAGTTTTCAATATATAAATATATATGTACTCTATATATTTCTTATACATATATAGAATTATATGTATATATTATAAAGGTATATATGTATAAATAAATTGTTCACTGTGTACAACCTCAAAGGATATAACATGTGCAACCTTTGTAGGTAGCTCTTTTGCCTGTTTTTCGTGTGTGTATGTGTGTGTGTGTTGTGTCCTGTCATGTCCTGGCCAGTTTTGTTTTCATTGCGGCCAACATAAGTGACCAATTTTATGTGTCATTAAAATTGGACGCGCTGGCTACCTTTCCATTCTCTTTGCTCTACATCTCCTTCTATTTCATAGTCCTTCACTTGTTCGTTCTCTTTTGCTGCACTTTGTTTAATAACACGCCAACAATACAAAAAAAAAAAAAACAGGACACCCGCTCTACATTCACCTCGCTTCCTAGCTTGCATAATTAAATTACACCTGTCCAGTGTCTGGGTCCTTGTTCCCCCTTCTCCTCTACATCTCTCTCTATCTCTATCTCTCTATCTCTCCTTCTCTCATTCTGTTCATTGTCATGTTGGCCTGGCTAGTTGGTTGGTTGGTTTGTTAACTGGCTGCAACGCTTAAAAGTTCATTAACGCGCCTGCGCACCAGCTTACCGCTTACCGCTTACCATACTCAGATCTCACAGGAGGCCCCTTACCGGAAATGTCTTGACTATGAGCCAGGTTAGTCTATGGTCATCGGGGGTTAACCCAATGCGCGATTATAATTAGCTAAGAGAAAACGGGAACAACAAACAGAAGAAATAAATATATATATATATACATATATATGCATGTACAGTAGCTACATGGCCTCGAGCTCTCTCACCGTTTATTCCATTCATAAAAAGCAAACTACATATGTTAAGAGGCTTAAGCAGACGTTGAAATGCCCTAACAAAAACCATTTGCTGGATTTCTGTATGTTCGTCTACTTTGAGGCACTGTCAAGTCCATATGCTCCTATATTTGTGAATGAACTTTAATCAAATTTTAAACGGCACGGGAAATGTGTTACGCTTCGAATTGATTTCATTTGGATTTTTTCTGATTTTTGACTTTGTTTTTTTTTTTTTTTTTGATAGTTGGCAACGTTTTTTTTTTTTTTTTGTGTTTTGTTTACTTTTTTCTTTTTTGTTTTTCTTCATTTCAATTTAAAACCAATCTCGTCGACTGACTAAAACCCCAAGCCAAGCAACATCCGAACCTTACTATAAACGTCGATCATTAAAGGATCATTAGTGTTCATAATCTGATTATAATGCGCTCAGTTTGAGTCTGTTTTAGTTTAGTTTTCGTTTTATTAACAACTTTTACCTGATTTCAAAACATGCTTTCTGTATTTTGTTTTATTTCATTTTGGTTTATGAGTCTCTTGGCCGGTCAATTAATGAAGCACATCCCGTTTGCTGCTCTTTTTGGCCCGATTGCTTGCGTGCCAGCGACAAATCTAAAATATTTTCAAGATCTTTTGACCCCTCCTCCTCCTCCCTGCGTCTCCTTTGTCTCTGTGCCCATATCTTTATCTTCATCTCTGTTTCTCTGCATGTGAAAAAAAGCAGCTAATGATTGCCGGAAATAGAATTATGAATATGTTGGCGTGCATAATTTAAGGGAATTTTTCTTTTTTTTTAATATTTTATATGTATATATATATATTTTTTTTTAGTTATTTTGTTGTTGGTTTTTTATTTTTGGCTAATTGGTATGAGACGTTTGCAGCATCAGCAGCAGCTGAGGCAGCCTCAAAGCTTTTAGATTTATCTATGGCCTAGCACTAAATAAACTGCAAAAGAAAAGGAAGAAAAGAAAAAGAAACACACAAGTCGAATGGAGTCGGAGACGGAGTCGGAGTTGGAGTCCATCCTGTCGTCAGCGTGTGCGTATAATTTACACTTGAGGTAAAATATTGATACTTGAAAAGCAATTTAGATAAGACGCCACAGAGACACAGCCACAAGCAGATCTGGAGACTGGAAATTCCGCTTCACACCTACCAAAAATAAAATAAAAGAAAGAAAAACAAAAAAAAAAAAAAAGCAACGACACAGAAACAACACAAAAATGATACAAAAACAACAAAACTAAAAGGTGTGAGACGAGTTAAGTGCGTGGTGCACTCTGCAGGACAACAAGGCTTGGGCAGCTGTCACTAGAGACGCACACGCAGTCGACCTTCACTTGTGGCCGAGTCTCGTTAGAGTGAGTTTTTCTCTCCTTCTCTCTTACTCTCTCTCTCTCTCTCTCTCTCTCGAGTGCTACCAGCTGTCAGCAAAGGCAGCCTAGTTCATACTGGGGACACACCTTCTACCTACCTATGCTACAATTTTAATTCCTAATGTAGTATATAACTATTCCTTACTTCCTTCTAATCATCATAATCATCATCATCATCATCATCATCATCATCGCAGTCGTCGTCGTCCTCTATATTGCATTAATGACCGACCGACGGCCCAAATAGGCGACGATAAGATCAAAAGGTTAGACATGATTTGTCCGTCAAGTGCAGACAAATTCCAATTCTCACACCCCCTAAAAAAAAAAAAAATATATATATACTCGTATATATATGAAAAATCGTAACATATAATTAAACTTCATTTATTTTCAAATTAACATTTGATCAACATGACGCAAAATGATGATGATCATCATCATTACCATTATTCTCAGATGAAAGAACCTAACTATTTAACGCCAATTTTTCTTTAAATGGAAAAGGTCGAACTAACATCGGAAGTACCAAAATTTCTCATATACATACATACATATTCTACTTTTGATCGATCTGTATGATGGCAAACAATCAATCAACTTGATAAGAATACGAAATTAAAATTTCAGCATTGAATTAAAATTTGTTAAATTTTGTATTTTGAATATATCAGAAATTTGATTATATTTGAAATTTTTAATATTTGAACATGTAATTCAAGATCTAAACGGCAAATCACCATCAAAAAAATTAATGAAAAAATGTGACAACAAATTAATCAGCAGTTTTTTTTTTTAATATTTATATTTAATTACGAATTAATAAAAATAAACAACCTTGCTACAATTGTAGGAAGATTCTTTGTCAAATATACAAGTACAGTTGATGCAAAAGTTTAGCATAGTTTTCTATTGCCTACTTTACAGGGCTCTTGCAATACATTAATTGCCTCTCATATATTTATTAACAAATATAAATGTAAATTTCATTTTATTTCATAATTTTTAACATTGACAAATATAAATACAATGTAGAAATATGCATAATATGTAATTCATACGTTTAAAGATGCTTAAAGTATATATAATACAGAGTTAATATTTGAAATTTAATTTTGGATGCAAGAAACTTTCAGAATGTCTCTCAAAGTTGCCAGACTTTGTTTTTTTTTTCATCCTGGAAGATAACCCAATAAGCACAGCAAATGCAAAATGTCAGGTACTTTAACCGACTGCCATCTCCGCGCCTTATATACATATGTACATGCATATATGCATTTGCTTATGTATCCTGCTTACTGTATTAACTCCTTCTACCTTCACTCTTTTCTTACTTTTAACTGATTTGCTTTATTATATATTTATAATTATTCTTTGTCAAATTAGTCTCAATAATGCTGTAAATTAAAAGTTTTTCTTTGTGCATGGAAAAATGATTATAAGTTACTTAAAAGGTGCTCTTCACATTTAATTTATATGAGAGCATCAAAAAGAATGGCCCAACTACAATGATTTATGTGAAAAGTGCGAAGGTTGTTTAATAAATTGATTGGTTACATATCAATCAAGTAAATTGACAGATATGTAGTTCACTTTATTAACTTCTCAATGGATATTTAATAATACAAAAACATAAAACATATATAGACAATTTTACAAACTTTTTTTTTTTTTTGCATACTTAACAAGCAGCCCTCGCACATACAACAAATAAAAAACAGACAGAGCCAACGACCAGCATCAACATATTTTAAGAGCTCCAAACGGAATTTACATAATATTTGTGAGGAAATCCCTTCTTACTTACCCACCCCGCCCCCCTTCCACCACCACCATTAACTTGCTGTGTTTTCACATGGCCATTTTGTAGGTTCCATTAAGAGGAGAGAAAAAAAAGGAGGAAAAACAAATAAAAAGTTGAATTGAAGAAAATGCTACAAAATGGCGCGCACTTATGCCAAATTAAACTTTTGCAACAAAAATGGCGCCCAATGTGAGGATGCAGCATCTCGCATCTCCGGTTTGGTCCATCTCCCACCTACCACCTACCACCCATTCTCATTCTCTTTACTTTCTGTCTTTTACTCTCTCTCTCTCTCTCTCTCTCCCTTTCCCCTCTGTCGCTCTGGCTAACCATTATGTAACAAATTACTTTGGCAAAGTGCTCGTGTATTCGCTTTTTAAATATGCAAAAAGAGCGCAATTTGCATAAATTTGCCTCGGCATTAAAACAATTTTAACTCGCAACACCAACAAACAAGCAAGCGACAAAAAAAAAAAAAATAAAAAAAAAGGAAAACCAGCAGCAGCAACAAACAACAACAACAAAAATAATAATCCAAACAGAAACGAAAGAACAGAAAAGAGACGAGTGTGTTGTGGACCACCCCAGAAGGACCACCCACTTACCCACTCACCCTCTCACCCACTCACCCATTCCATTTGCCTACCAAACCGGCTGCCTGTTGCTGGCTGGTACGTGTCCTGGTTCTGCTCCTGATTTTTTGGGGGTAACTTCGCCTTTAGGTTTCCCCCATTCCTGTATTTAAATTTTGTTGTTGTTGTTGCTGTTGTTGCTTTTTTGGTTGGTTGTCATCGGTGCCAAATTAACAAATTTACGCCAACATCTCCAACTCAAAGGCAAAGGCAATGCGTTGGTGCGAGATGGGGTGAGGGGGGAGAAGGCAAATTGGGGTGGTATGGTATAATGTTTTGTTGACTGGCGGGGAGAGGGGGCGGTGTTGAGGGTTGTACTTCACATTTGACATGTTTTGCGGTGTATTTGTGTATATGTGTGTGTGTGTGTGTGTGTGTGTGTGTGTGTGTGTGAAAGCCACCCGCTACTGTGTCCGTGTCCTTAATGTACTTTCGCTTTTGGAGCCCTTTTCCAAAACTTTTCGCTTTACCTCTGTCTCTCTCTCCCTCTCTTTCTTTTTTTCTCTTTATCTCCGTCTCTTTCTGTCACTCAAAATTAAATATTCCGGCACCATTAGTGTTAAAAGTGTTCACATTAAAAACATTTTGCATTTTTTCTTTTCACTCTCTCTTTCTTTCCCTTTCTCATTTACTTTGTTTCCTTTTAACTTGAAAGGTCCTCACGAAATAACTTTTTGCTTTTCTTTATCCTTAATTTTACTCTCTCCATTTTCACAGTTTTTTTTTTGTTTTTTTTGTTTTTCTTGCCAACTTTGTCATTAGGAACTCGAAGGTGGCCAATAAGAGAGAGGTGATTTAATGTATTAATTACATTCTAATGGTTACTTTCAATCAAATCGAATCAAAGTTAATGTAAAAACCAAATTGAATAAGCCAAAAAAATAAAAAAAAACAAAAGTAAATAGAACAAATGGAAAATGCTCTATGGAAAATCAGTAAATCAATCTAAAACACTGAAAAGAATGAGAATAAATGAATGAGAAAAGAATTTGATTTTGAAATAAAAACTAATTGAAATATACTTAAATATACTGCATGTATTCGTCAGGCAATTGAAATTTAATTAGTTAACTTCTATTATTACTATTCATAAATATAATAAAGATTCGAGTAGTTTTTAAATAAAAAATAACTCACATATAAGGCTTTAAATTTTCAGAAACTGCTTAAAGTTTGCAATTTAAATAATTTTTAAATGTTGTAACATGACAGTTAAATTGTTTTTATACCAAAAATACTACGATTTTTTGTTTGTAATATTCAGCTTATCAAGAGAGAGATAATGTTAGATTATTATTATTATTATTATTAGATTTAATTATCTTAGATATATACTTATTTTATGTTTAATGTTTTTAAATTTAACTTGAAACTACTCAGATAAAAGACAAATCAAATAAAAGTCATTCCTTTTAAGAGCAGCTTCTACAGGATATACATACAGGAGATGGAGGAACATATCAGATCTTCTTTAGATCTATAGAAACACTAGAATAATAAAAAAAATGCCAAAGAGTATTTAAATTTCATTCAAATAGACTTATGTAAGTATAAATTTTGTTTTATTCTTTAGTATGATTTGATTTTTTTTCTGATTTGACCACACACGCGCGCACACACTCACACACATATATGTACGTACAGTAACAGACACAGAGAGATGATTTTGAATAAAAGTAAAAAAAAAAAAAAAAAAAAAAAAGTAAAATAAAATCAACTAAAATGTAATTAAACTTAATTTATGCGCTAATGAAGAAATTTTCAACCAACCAAAAATTAACAAATAAACACGAGACATGAAACGAAATGAAATGAATATAACGAGCAGGGTGAACGGTAAAGAGAGGGGGGAAGAGGGGGATGGCTGAATGAAAATAAGAATGGGAATGTAAGCCAGGGGAATGGGGAACGGGAACGGACGTGTGTGCATTCATTAGCATGTATTTTTTTTTTTCATTTCATACATACATTTTGTCTCTTTTTTTACACAGATATATATGTATGTGTGTATATACATATAAACGTACATCTACATGTATGTATATGTGTGTCTGTGTGTGTACATATATCTTTGTGGGTGACAAAAGTTTCCGGTTGGCCACGGCTATGAACTAATGGTTGGAATGGTCGTTGTTGGTCGGTGGTCGACTGTCTGTGTGTGTTTTGTGTGTGTGTGTGTGTGTGTGTGTGAGTAACAGTGTCAACCAAAAATCACATAACAAAAGACATTTTAATTGAAATTTAAGTTAATTAGTGTGGCCAAGTTTAATATTCACGCTTGACAGAAGAAAAACTACCGTGAACCGACTCAACCAACTGCCGTACTATGGCACCGTCTCGAGTCCCTATATCTCTATCTGTATCTGAATCCGAAACCAAGTCTGAATCTGTTTGTAATTGACGCATAAAAATTATTATTATGGGTACATATCTACTTTTTTTTTTTTTTTTTTTTTTGTATTTTGTCACTAATGAGACTCGGTTTCAATACAAACGACACATTATATTATGCTTGGTATGAAATATTTTCTATTTTCCCATTTTCATTTCCATTTTGCTTTGCTTTTGTTTTTGTTTTTTTGTTTCTGTTTTTTTTTTATACATTATGATTTAAAACCCACAAGTTGTGAATTTATGATGTCTGTCTTCTCTGGCCTTTTTTTATTTATAGTTGTTTTTTGTTTTTTTTTTTTATTTATTTTGTAGTTTTCAGTGTAATAAATTGTCATTAGATAAAGTTTATGACTTAATAACCGTAAGTAGAGGTTAGCAAGTTTTAATTAAGATTGAATGCTGTCTGACCCGATACGTATGTACATATATGTATGTACATATGTATGTATGTATATACTTATTAGCAATTGTTGATAACCCAAATTTATGCATATCTATATGTAATGAAGAATTATGTTCATGTAATCGTGATTGACTTATATAGAATGCATATGATTTACGATTATTTTACTAACTGAGGAAAATGGAAAAAAAAATCGAACTTGATTTAGCAATTCGAAATATACATAAGTTTGGAAAGATGCAAAGAAACAGACAGACGCACATGGTCATAACGACTTGGCTTTTGATGCTGATCAAGAATATATATACTTTACGGGGTTGGAAATTTGTATTTTTATGCTAATGTATAAAAATGTTTAGCCGAATATATCTTATACAATAATCAATTTCTCAGCTTTTATATAATATTTGTACATATAAAAGAAAAAAGAAATCACTTAAGCAATTCAGTTCATAATTAAGGATATTGTATTATGTATTATTTTTATTGATCATCCTTTATTATGTTTTTTTTATAAAGCATAACTGCAGAATTTATTTTTTATTGTTTTTTAAATTAAATTTTATACTACATAGTACATATATATGTTTAAATTTTGCATTGTATAAAAAATCTCTTAATCTTGTAACTATTTTTCATATTATCCTACATATGTTATTACTATTTTGATTTTAAATAAAATAACCACAGATCTGCACTCGTTTTTCTGTCTAGATTAATTTTTAAAAACGATTATTTACTTATTCAGATAAATATATATGTATACAACATAATGGCTAATCATTTTTAATCGTATACGAATAATAGGGTAATATGTATGTCTATAGTCGAATAAAACTAAACTGATTGCCTATATAATATCGGAAAACCGAAAACTTATTCCCAAGTTTACAAAATATTGAAACTTTTAGGTTAGAGCCGGAATTAGTTAATAATAAACGAAAACGAATTACTATAATGATATATTTACCGATAGATGTATGCACTTTACATATCGAAGAATTATATACAGAATTATAATTTGCAACTTTTTAAATATAAATATAATATAATGTTTTTAAAAGTCCTCACTTTGTTTAGGGCATCAAATTTATTTTACTCAGATTTGTATTGTATTCATTAGAATTTAAAAATTGATTTGACATTATACTTATAATTGTTAGTAAGCCACACACGCACACACACCTATATGCATAGGTACATATACGTACATACATATTTGTGACCATTTCCTTCAACTCCTATACCACACTGGACAGTGTACAGTGCACAACATCACTTCATTAATCATATACCCCATTAGGCACGCAAGCCAATTGATTGTCAAATACTCAGCAAAAAAAACAAAAAAAAAAAAAAACCAGAAGAAATACGAAATAATTATTTTTATTTATTTTTATCGTTACGTATTTATCTTAATTACTTTTGGTCTATTGAATGGACGTCCTTCCATACGGCTCTCATAATGTTTCTACTTATATGTATGTATGTATGTATGTATGTACATACATTTATATACAATTCAATTTTGTTTCATTTGTTGGTAAAGGGGTGGAGGAGTGGAGTGGGGGTTAGGGGGACAACTCAAACTCGAAATGTCAAAACAAAACCCAAGCAACAGCAGCAGCAATATCGTCGATAACGACAACAAAAACAATTCAATCAACTTTAGCCCATGTTATCGCCCATTGATATCCTTTATATTGATATGGTCGAGAGGGAACAGGGAAAACAGACAGACAGACGGATAGACGAACGGACGGACAGGCGGACTAGCTGACCAAACCTTTTTATTTCATTTCATTTAATTTGTTCTCATTTCTAGCTCCGCTAACAATTAGAGAAGGAAGGTTTGACAACATCATTGACATCGTCATCGTCATATCAATTTACCTTTGTTGTTGTAGGAGATGGAGATGGAGATGGAGTTGAAGTTGGTATTGGAGATGGAGATGGAGATGGGGATGGAGTAAAGTGAAATATGTCATCAAAATCGTGAACGAAAAGAAAAACAACAACAAAACAAAAATTGAAATCGTTTTGATTCAACCGCAAAACGAAATAATTCATCAATCATGCACACTTGACCGAACGGGCGGTCGGCCAAGTTCGAATATAAATATATTTTCAAATCCGGGTCGGAATTAAGTTACAGTGGTCGATTTTATAAACATATAATTTAGTTTTAATCGATAATAAATCGATTGTATATTCGATATTATATGCAATTTTAGGAAGCGTCCAGTAATGAAATTATATACAATATAATCAACATGTACGTATTGTGAATCAATGTTATATAAACGGATCGATTAACAGAATGCACTATATATATGTATATAGATTAAATATTTAAGATGTTTTTAAAATTCATTTTTTAAATAATTTCAACAATTTATAAGTATATTTTGATATTTCATTACCACTGTGCCTTATTACGTGTTTACCTTCTTATACCTGATCCGATCCCATCGGCCATATGCTTAGTGTTGTACCATTAGAGCATAGCCGCCAATATGCCATTAAAGGTAGAGCATCCTTTTTATTTCTATTTATTTAATTTGTATTTCTCTTTTCGTTCTTTTAATTGATCGACGACCGTGTGACAAATTATCATCAATCGTGCGTTGGTGTTATCGATGATTGCCACACCAACGCAAAATTAGTGCAACAATGAAAAGACTTAAAGGATGGGCTAACTTCGACCGTGGCAAAGTCCGTATACCCTTACAGATTCTCTCCATGACAATGAATCATACATCATTGTACCATCAGGTAATATATAACACTAGTGAGATCTATATTTGATATCCATAAGTTGTAAAAAAAAAGATTTCCATACAAAACAAATGTTTTGCTCCGATTCTTCCTATGGCATTTATAGCTTATAGTCCAGAGATTCTGTTGAAACTCAACAGATATATTTTTATGTATATCAAACTTGCAAATACTAAATTTGGAAACAATCGCTTTTAAAACAACCAAATTATAGTCAAACGATTCTGGTAAGGTTTGGTGGAAGTATTTATAAGTATATTATGTTATATTTGCTTAAAAAACGAAAGTTTATTGCTTGTTAAAGTTATTGATATTCTCGACCGATTGTTCATATGATAGACATATGATATAGACGTCCAATCAGGCTGATTGCAAGATATATATACAATGCCTGTGCATATTTTCAGCTCTGCAACATTCAGGTTATCGGTGGATATCGTGTTGATTCACACAGACGGATAGACGGGCATGGATATATCAACTCAGTTCCTTATTCTGAACCAGAATATATGTACTATATAAGTTATACAGTCGAAGTTGCAAGCTAATGATCAATTAATATACCATCTGCAAGATTATAAAAAGATATAAAGATTCACTCGGGAAAATTATAATAACTGTACACAAAACATATGTATATATGTGTATCAAATATATCGGGAAAAAAGAAAACTAGATTTTTCATTTATTTCACCTCAAATAAAAATGGTTTAAATACATAAAATATATAAATAAATAAATAAAATAAATAAAAATAAAAATCCTAAATTAAAACAAATATTTTGAATCTATATCAGATACATTTTAAATCATAAATGTGAATAAAAACATTGTATCTAATATATAAAAATGTGTATTTAAATATATTGAAAATAGATATTTCTATATAGACTTTCTTGAGTACATTTTGATAGGTTTTTATTACTTTTTCATTGACCTAAATTATCCTAACTTGGATAATATATGTATAATGATATGGGTAACATAAGACTAATCCGTTTGCATGTTCAGAAACAATTTCTGACTAATAATTATATACATATTGAGTTCGGAATTTTATATGATATGAATCTCTATAGAACTGATCGGTGTACATACTAAACAAATAATATTTGTATGAGAAAAATAATTATTATTTTCATATAGTTTTAATATTACCTCGATTTCTACCAGATCAATGTACTAAATCAAAGATTCATTTGTTTGCCGTAAGCTAATGTAAATACTACGGATTACTCTGTCTATTTTTAAGATTTAATAATCAAATATTTCTACATATATTATATAACTAAATTCTTAATTTATTTGTATACACTATTTTTGTATTTGAATGTTTGAATTAATTTTAAAATTTTTCAAAAGAATTAAAAAGGAAAAAGAATGCAATTTCATAATTATTTTAATGACTGATTGAACTAAGGCCCCTTTAGTTCTTCTGATACATATATAATTTGGCCAATGTATTAGCTTTCTTCTTGTACATTATGTGGTTTCTTTTACCTCAATTACAGTTCAGGTCATCTTATTCCCACCTGGATCCTTTGAATCAGATAGTCTTCTTTTCGACCTCACAGTAGTCTTATACTTACCTTACATACATATGTATGTATATATATGTACATATATCTTTTTTTCATAGCTAGTTTTTCTTGATGTTTCGCACGCTTAACGACTGAATAATTTCAAGCAATTTAGCCAAGTTGAAGAGCCAAGTGAATGGGGGTTCTCTGTAAATTGACAAACGTTCAAAATGTAATCAATGCGAGATGCGTAACCGAAACCAAACATATATATGTATAAGTATTATAGAGTACATATTGAAGAGAACTGAAGTGGAGTCGAATCGAGTTGAGTCGAGTGGTATGTGGAGCAGGCAAAAGGGCTTTTTGACCAAGTTAAATGCTCATTAATGCGTAACACGGAGATTGGCTTCAAAAGACATGCACCGAATGACTTTTAATTGTTATTAAATTACCGAACAGGCTCGTTCAAAGTGAATGTGAATGGATAAAAAAATCAACAATAACAACAACTGCACGTGAATCATTGGTATACTATATAGATACATATATATGTATATGTATGTATATCAATATAAATAATATTTAACCATCTATTGTTATACTATGTATATAAGACTTTCGCTTGAAAAGCAATGATTTTGCATATTATAGAAAGAAAGACAGAGAGAGAGAGAGAGAGGAAGAGAGAGAGGAAGAGAGAGAGAGAGAGCGAAAGAATGCTTAAAAGATGGACAAGATATTCATTCAACTACGAGTACAATTTAAAGACCTAAGGCACACACACACACACACACACACACACACACACACACACACACACACACACACACACACACACACACACACACACACACACACACACAATTCCCAATTCCCGGGATCATGGTGTAATGAAAAACTGAAAAATCCAAATTATTGACACTTGAGGAGCGACGCGTCGTCATCATCATCTTCTGCTATAGCTTCAGCTTCTGTCTTCAACTCATTTTCGTTGTTGAAGTTAACGTAAATTGTTCGTTAATGAAACTTAATTGATTTCATTCATTAATCATTAACCGCACCATGAGGAAGGAGTTCGGTTTGCCAGCTTCCAGTTTCCGCTGCTCTCCAAGTTCAAGGGTTTCTTCATGCCCATTTGCTACACCTGAAATTATGAGATGACGCAGCTTGCCATAGATGTGGCAGCCCTGACCCAGCCCACATCCCCGTACGACTTTCACTTTGGCCTCACACACACTCAAACACAAACACACACACACACACACACACACACTCCTCAGATTACACGCAGGCAGGCAGCAAGCGAGATCTATTAAAAACTAAATGTTGCCCATATATCATCTTCCTAAACTGTTTCAACATTATTTATGAATTAGAAATTATGAAATATATATTTTTTAAATAATACAAAACCGGGAATACCCTTTACGAATTCGAGAAATACCTAAACATAAATAAATAAATGTATAATATTTATAGAAATACATATACATATATATAAATATATTAATTACATTTAAATGATAAGCAATTTTAAATAAACTACTTGAAATTTGATTTTCTAATTAAAAAATCTTAGACAATTAAATAAATTAGCTAATAATAAGTATCTCATTGTCTTTAAGTTAGTATTAATACAAATTTATTGCATTTAATAATGAAAGTTTTGAAAATAGATTTCAATGGATAAGGAAATGTTTTAGGAAACAATTTCAATATTACATACATATATACATATATGTAAGTATACAAATCAAGCTATATTTTATAGTGTATTCAATTATGAGACTTTTTTCATTATTGTTTTTTTCCTCTTCTTTTTTTTTTTTTTTTTTTTGAATAGAAATATGAGAATGTGTGTGGCTATAGGGTATGCGCATTGGGGGGACCTGGACCCCACAAAAACACAACCCGCAAAAGCAAAAGGTTGACAAATTTATGAGACGAAGGCGAAGACGAAGATTCAAAACTTTGACCAAAAGCCGGGCACTTTTGTTCTCTCACAGTGACAATGAAAATGTTGTCTCTTTTCATTTGTTTTCTTTTTTCCATCTATCTCTTACTCTCTCTCTCTCTCTCTCTTTCTCTCAATGTTGGTTTTTTGAAAAAAAAAAAAAAATGCAGGTTTTGGATGTAAAATTTATGTTTGGCTTTTAGCTAAATTCAAATTCTATCGCTCAATTATGTTTGAAAGATAAAAGGAAATTGTTGCGACATTAACACTTTCTTAATCTGATGTTCTGAATTTATGTGCGGCCATGGAATTTTGAGGCGGCGTCTCGTCTCCTCTCTGGGGCCACTCATGCCACGCGTGCGCCCAGTGTGCGCACACTGAACAGCGGGTTTTTTGTATTTTTTTTCTTTTTTTCGGTTCTTTTTAGTTTTTTTTTTTTAAGTTTCATTCCTTTAAAATGGGAAACGAACCCGATGCCGAAAAGCCGAACCCTGTTTATTTTAAAATTTATTACCAAAATTATCGACTAAACGATGCAAGCAAAAACAATCGATAAAAGTGAATTCTTTTCTAAAGGAATATACATATATTGTATATATGTATATATATATATATATATATATATATATATATATATATATGTATATCACTGTAAATGTGTGTGTGTGTGTGTGTGTCGGATGAGGATTGAATTTTTTAAAAGCCATTGCATTAAACGTCAAGAAAAAGAAAACCTTTTAATTTGCTTGTAACAAAAATTTGTTATCTCCTAAACTGTGCCATAAAAAACGAGAACGAGAACGGGGACAAGACCAACACAGAGCCAGATCAAGAGTCACATGTAGAGGAAGAAAGAAAGAAAGAGAGAGAGAGAGAGCGCGAAAGAGTGTGAGGAGGGAGTAGCGGAGAAAGAGATGAAAGGGCTCTACGAAAAGCCAAGATCCATTTTAATATATCACAAGCCGGTCAACGGGAACGGAACTCTGCAGATCCCCAGACTGAATGTCTGGGTTCAGGTTTGACTTTGAGTTTGACTTTGGTTTCAGTCGGTATTTTTTTTTTTTTTTTTTTTTTTTTATTTTTTTTTTTTTTTTTTTTTTTTTGAGTTCACCTTGTGTGCACGCTCTTAAAAGGTGTTGATGTTTAAGTTTAACATTGTTTCTCGTTATCGTTATAGTTTAGTGGCAGCGACAACAAAAGCGGTTCAACAAAAAAAGAAAAAAAAGAAGAAAAAAAATAAACACCAACTCCAAACGATCTCTTCCACTCAAACAAACAAAAAAAAAAAAAAAAAAAACAAAACCCCAACTTGGGCTAATTGATGCAAGTTTTATTGATGGCAACCAGGAAGATAGAGACAGAGATACAGATAGACAGAAAGAGAGAGAAATAGAATGAGATATAGATCCCAAAAGAGGGTGGCTGATTGGGTTGTATTTTTAGCTCAACGATAAACATCGATCGTCAGTGCTTAAAAAAAAAAAACAGCAAAAAGCAAGTATACAGACATGTACCATATACATACATATGTATATACACATCTAGTTACATATTTACACATGCATACATACATACATACATCGATGTAAATGTCGGTAACTTTGTATCTGTAACATTCTCTTACATCTTTCAACATTCTTCACTTTTCTATATCTACAAGATAAGCTTCGAATTTGATTTTGATCTCAGATTTATGATGTTTAAAAGTTAAGTCTTCATCTGATTCATCCCAATTAAATATCCTTAATATATGTACATTGAAAGCTTTCTTTACTCGCAGCTCATCCTTGTAATACCCTCCAAAAGGCTACTTACCTAAAACTGAAGATCCGTTTAACAAACCTTTTTGGCAATCCAAGAAAATATTTCGCTTATCAGATCATAATCGGGTAATGTATAACGAACAGATATATTTCGATCATTGGCGTAGCTAGAATCGCGTTTGTCGACCAGTGAAGAGTCTAAAAAATTTATTTTAAATGGAAAACTGTTTAAACATTATAAAAAAGTTCGGAATCTAGGAGGTGACCATCCTGGTGCCTTCCGATACTGCGCTTCTTGAACAACAACTTACTGCTCCAATATTAATATATAAAAAGTTAAATTATTAAAACCACCACAAGATATAAATACCGAAATATCGTTCAAAAATTAAAAAAGAATATAAAAAAAATTTTAAAAACAAAATGAAAATGAATTTTGAAGAGAATTTGCCAAACAATTTTTAAGACGTCATGAAAAAGCGATATAAATATTGTTAATTAAAATCTTATAAATTAATAAAAAAGTAATATCATAACGATTGTCACTTATTAATTAAATTCTTGTATAATAAAACTTATGCCTTTGTTCGTATCTTTTTGGTATTTTTAAATAAATTGAAAGTGAAATTCTTTATACCATTCCCCCCAGACATAAATTGATTTATTTGATTGCCAATGAATCGCCAAACAATTAAATTAAACAACTGGTCTTACACACACACACACACACACACACACATGCACACACACACACCTTATAGAAAACTTTGCAAT
Organism: Drosophila sturtevanti; assembly: GCA_018150375.1. Classification (NCBI taxonomy): domain Eukaryota; kingdom Metazoa; phylum Arthropoda; class Insecta; order Diptera; family Drosophilidae; genus Drosophila; species Drosophila sturtevanti. The sequence continues at coordinate 1,247,210 of JAECWJ010000571.1, forward strand.
TTGCATTAAAGTGAATTTAAAATGAATATAAAATAAACATAAGGTAGCAATTAGTTCATCAAATGTTTATTTTTATATTCCCGTTTAAATTTCGTTTTGAATTTTTTCCTTTTTTTTTTTATTTGTGGATTGTGTTTTTTTTTTTTTTTATATTTTGCTTAAAATATATTCATCACACACAGAGAAGTAAACAACTGATAGGCACCACCACCACCACCACCAGTACCACCAGCACCACCACCACCACCAACCATCGAGTCAAGCAGCTTTAATGAATGGCCCAACAGGGGAACAAAGTGAAAGATTCAAATCCAGCATCAAGTCCCAGTTTTTGAGTTCGAGTACGAGTCTGAGTTAAAGTCAAACTCTGAGCCTGAGTTAAAAGGAAGGTAGGTGTGTGTGTGTGTGTGTGTGTGCTAATTGATGTGCCATCTCCTTGGCGCACGTCGTCATCGTTGTCGTTGTCGTTGTCGTTGTCGCCATGGCGTGGGCTTATCGCTCGTCCAAAAAGTTTTGGGGCGTCATAATGTAAAGCACACCAGATTCCTAAGAGCCAACAGAGTGAGAGGAGCTAATGCATCAAATGCAAACTCCAAAGTGTACTATTTGATTTATGTCTATAGATGGGAACTGGCTCGAAACTTGTATGCTGCTTGCTTATTCTTCTTATATGTTGTTGGCCTAAAAGGAATTTCGAAATTTTAATATAAATCTGTTTGCTTTGGAACCTGCCCAATTATAATCAATAATCTTATAACAAAAGAAAAAAAAAAAAAAAAAAACAAAAACCAACAAAGAAGAAAAATGACAAATAAAAAAACGCTAAAAGACTAATGAAAACAAAACGAGAAAAAAGAAGACAAACAAAAAAAAAAAAATAATTTAGCACTTATCTTTAAGCAAAATGTTAACTTAATTAGATAATTACTTTAATGTCATTTTAAACAAAACAAAACCAAACCGAACCGAACCGAACCGAAAAGTCGTGGATTCGTGGAGGCTTTTAGTGAATGAATGAATGAACAACACATGGCCAAAAGAGTTAAGATGGGTTACCAAACGATGATGCTGGACAAAGGAGAGGGAGGAAAGGGAGAAACAGTGGAGCATGAGCGCACACACAGACATAAAACGAAAATCGAATTCGAATCGAGTTAAAAAACAAAACGAGTCGTCGTCGTCGTCGTCTCCATCGTCGTAGTCGGTTCCATCTGAAATTTAATTAATGCACAATCTTTTATATTGTTTGGGTGAATTGACTTAAATTATTTATTAGCGAATAAAATTAAAAACTTAACGCCATAAAAGTGTTAAAACCACTTAGCAAGTTATTTGCCAAGACGATGCCGAGAGTGAATCTTTTTCGTTTTGTATATTTGCCTCTCTCTATCTCTCTCTCTCTCGCTTGTTTCAAAAGTTCCAATCAACAGCCTTAATTCCCGGCTGCTGAACCATATAGGTATGTATATATATACGGGTATACATATATGTATTTGTGTTTGTATATGTACAAAACAAAACCATATGCTTTTGTCCAAAATCGCTTAATTTTTGATAAACAGAAAAACCTTAATCGCACAGACTAAATTATTTTTAAACTAGAGACGTTCACGTGACTCACGACATAATGAAAATACTCCTACAGCAACTTTAAGCGATATATTTTTTTTTACAATTTTAGGTAGAAAATAGCCCAAAAATTAATACTTTACTTTAAAAGAAACAAAAATTTATATATTGTTATTTCCTTAAATTTATTTTTTACATGAAGTTTATAAGATATTCCTCTTTCTTTATACATATTCTCATTCAATTTAAAACTATATCAAAGTTTAAATAAACTTACTAACTATTAAATTAGAAAAAAACTACCATAATTATTTTCCTTGTTGATAAATATTGAGATCAAAAATCTATAAAAATTGAAATTTTAAGAGATTGTTAATGACTGATAATAAAATTTTTATTCGTAGCCGTTATTTATTTTTTTTATCTATTAATCAGATATATTCTAATATGTATTTTAATGCATAGTTTCTTTATAGATCTTAAAACTAAAATGTAGAAGCAATAGCTTTAGATAATAATTAATAATAAATATTTAATTATTTTTTTTATTCAAATAAAAACACGTTTCAATTGAAGCCAGTTTGATCCTAGGATTTTTCATTTATTATAAATTAAACCAATAAAGTTTTTCTATCAACATTTTATACTACATACTAAGATATTATCATCAGGTTCTCTTACCTTCTTACCTTCTGGATCTCTCTCTCCCTCTCTCTCCCTCTCTCTCCCTCTCTCTCCCTCTCTCTCTCTCTCGCTCTTTCTCTTTTTGTCTCTGTCTGTGTGTCGATCGAACGATACACGATCTTGTGGCCACTTGTCCACTTGTCAGCACGATCAACTTTAACTTTAACGTTGCGTTTTGATTTTGTCATTTTTCTTGTTGATATAAATATACTTAGTATGCCTTTTCGATTAACATAAAAAAGCAGTTAACGATTTGTACAACATTTATCTAATTTTTTGTCTTTTATTTTTCTGTCTGTGTGTGTGTGTGTGTGTGTGACTTTTTTTTGTATTTTAGTAATTTTGAGTGTTTAGCAATAGCACCCCAACGATTTTATTATGTGGTTTCTTGTATATCATGAAAATGATTAAATACAAATATAGAGAACGTAGTGTGTAGGATATGAATGGTAGATCTAACTATATACAAATACATATATATATATATATATATATATGAATATTATATACGGTTATGTGGGCACAGTTAAACTTTTTCAAAAGATTTCATTCATATTCATTCATAGTTTTGGTCACTCAACTTTTATGATAATCAAAAGCAACGAATTAGCTTAAAACTGTGAAACAAATTAGCCATAGATCTTATATGCCTTGTAACCATTTGGCCATATTGTTCAGATCAATTTGATTTGCAATTGAATAGAATCTAAATCAAATTTAACCATATAACCATGTACGTATGTACATGTAGAATGTGGTTATTACTAAAATTTTAGGATACAAAACGATAAAATAATTTGAAAATAACATATTTTGATTGGAGTGGAATGCAATACCTTTGACATTTAAACATTATAGCATATATTTAATGTTTTTTTTTATTGATCTATAAACAAATTAGCGCCTGTAAAAAGTCGAGTATGAATTTTAAATAAAGTTGTCGAAGTTGCTAATAATAAGTTTAAAACAAAGCTCTTCTGAAATATCAAATAAGTATAGAAAAGGGATTGTAAAAATCAGACGAAGTTGTACCATTTGTGTACGTTTAACAAATTATTAAATTTTATTTCAAGTATAAAATTAAAAAATGTTAAAAAAAGCTCTAAGAATACCCTTGCAGATTGCCTCTTTATAATTTATCAGAACCATTAAGGAGTATACGAGTGCTAAATATACCAATTTTTGTGGCCCTAGCTTGAGAAACAAAAAATTTTCCATACAAAAAATTAGTTTCAACTTTTTGTTCCTATGACAGTTATATGATATAGTTAACCGATCCTGATTAACCTAGCTTGAAAGTGTTAAGAACCATATTAATCTCACAAGTATTAAATTTCGAGTCAGAGACTTGAGAATCAACAGAGTTATTGGCATTCACGACCGATCGTTCCTATGATATAGTCGTCCGATCGGGAAGATTCTGAGATATACAATGAATGTAGCAAAAAGAAGCCTATGTTCTGCTCTGTAGCTTATAAGTGTCTCCGGACAGACAGGACAGGGCTAAATCGACTCGTCTATTCATGCTAATCAAGAATATATAGGTATACTTTATATAGTCGGAAATGCTTCCTTCTGTGCGTTGCAAATTTCGGACTGAAATTAATATACCCTCTGCAAGGCTATAAAAATACGTTTAAAATAAATTTGCTAAAAAAAAAATGGCATTCAAATAATTTGGAATATTTGCTTTGCAATTAAATTGAAAAATAAGAAGGAATAAAAATGGATATTAAATAATTATTCTGTATTTAAATTTTTTTAATATCAATTTAATGTAATCAGATATACATATATTCATTTATATAGTGCTGTGTCTATGTACATATGTATATATGTGTGTGTGTGTTACAATTTATTTGGTAATTTGAAACGCTTACAAAAGTTTCTCCTCGTCCCCTTTATCGGCCATCGAATCATCCTTGTGGCTGCTCAGTGGGAATCCGACATTGAAAATGAAATGTACATCAAAATATTCATCAAAAGTAATTTTCTAGTAGCAAAAACTGGGTGACATGCAACAAAAACAACTTGATAGAAACTGAGACAGAAAGACAGACAGAGAGAGAGAGAGAGAGAGTAAGAGTGTGTGTGTAGCTATATCCTCTTGAGTAGCTGTAAATTTGTGGGGTGGGAGGGGATGGTACGCAGTCAGTCAGTCAGTCATATAGCTTATGCTATGTGACGACGGGGTGCTGTTATTGTTGCTTATTTACCATACCCATTCGGTCCCCGTTCCATTGCCACCAAAAAAGTGTTCCCATTCCCATTGCTATTGCTATTCCCTTTTTCAAATTCCGCCTGCCCATTTACCTTCCACTTGGTTTACCGCGCACATCAACACCCTCAGCTAATTGATGACAAATTATTATGAGCTGTGCGGCCACTCGGCAATGGGCAAACGGTATTCCGTATTTGCCACTCACACTCACACTCACACTCGCACCCAACAGCCAAATCCAATTTTGATGAATGGAAATGAAAACCGAAATGGAAATGGAAATAGAAATGAAAATGAAAATGCGCCAACTGACATTCTGTCGATTGTCGGCTGACAACTGTCAAATTAGCAAACGAGCAGCAGAAGGAAAATACAAAAGGAATTATTACCAGAAATTACAATTTTACATATGTACAAAGCAAAGAGAGAGAGAGAGCAAAACGACAAACGACCAGCCGACTAGCTGAGCAAGGACACTGTCTGCGAGGGTCGCTTTAGATATTCACTAAAAATATAATATGTACAACACAATTAAATAAAGCCTGAGAGTCTGCCAATAGGTATTGCAAATTATTACTCTAATTATGGATTTTTTTTTCAAAATTTATTATGAATCATGAATATTAAGTGTACAATAATAATTCAATATACATACAAAAATTTGCAAAAAAAAGCAAATTTGTTTTTCAATTGACTTCGCTATTGATACTGACCAAGAATATATATACTTTGTGGGGTCGGAAAATTTTCCTTCTGCCTGTTATTTACATTTTAGCGACTTTAATAGGGTACAGGGTATAAAAATCAATTGATATTTGGCATAAATATTAAAATAATAAATTTTGAAATAATAACATTCAATTGTGCAAATAATTTGATCTACCCTCGTACATAATTCCCTCTAGCTTTCTGTTTCGCTCTCTCATATATATCTTTCCCGACCGCTCTCATTGTTTCGATATGCCTCTTGCGTGCTAGGCCAAAGATGCAGTCATCGCCTGCTGTTGCCTTTTTATACTCTACAAAATCAAGCATATTCATTTTTTTTTTAGAACTTTGCAATAATTTTTAGAAAACTTATTATTATTATATTATTATTTAAATATAAATCACAAAATTAAAAGGACTGACAACTTTTATTTGTATTCGAATTTCCAGTACAAAGTTACAATTCCGGTCGAATTAAGTTTCTATAGAACGATGGTTTTCCTTTGTGAATATGCAAGGGCATGCAAAGATCGGTGCAATTCTCTTCAATTTTTATGCCTTAGGTCTCTACAAATTGGCTTAACAGCGACTCAGATTCAGAGTCGAAGTCGGAGACAGAGTCGGAGAGTTGAAGTTGTTGTCCTCTCGTAATTGGATCCCGAAAAACAAAAAAAAAAAAAATGTAGCAACTGTTTGCTTTCTGGGCCTATTGTTGTTGCCTTTCTTGCCTTTTGTTTAGCCATTTGGGCATTAAAACCAATAAGCTCACGGGGTTTTTCAAATGCATTCAGCTCTCAGCTTGACGTCCGATTTGGGACTAAAGAAGAACATACACACACACTTACATTGCTGCGGGCGCCGTTTAGTCACACATCAGTTGGCTCCTTAACTACTACCCTTACACCTACCCCTCAATCCAAAAAGTTCAAAGTTCGTTACTCAAATCGGCCACGTGCCGTTTGTCAAACAAAAGCTTGACTTTTGGCGCCTTCACATATATATATATATATATACATACATATGTATATATATATATACATAAACTAATATATACATACATAAGTACAGGCAAGTATAAATGGTTAACAAAAACAAGAAGAAACCTATCCTGAGACCACACAGAGATATTCCTGAAAAAAAAAAATACATCAAGCTAACGGCACTTGTAACCCAATAAAAAGTATCGACTTACCCTAGACGATATCATTAACAAGAGTCACAACAATCTGGGAACCTTTTCATATTGGCGTGTGCCTGGTCAAGTTTTGCAAAAAAAAAAAAAAAAAACAACAAAAAATGTCTATATAATGTATATATCTTTTATACATATGTATATAGAAAAGTAATAAAATTTCTTATAATAAATAATTCTTAATAATACACATTTTCAATTCGTAAACGAAAAGTTTTAACAATTTCAAAACAGATTATATATATTCTGTTTCAAATTTTAAACTCTAAGGATCTATATTTTCATGGTGGATTTATTTATAAATTTTTTGTTGATTGATGAAAATAGGTATCATTTGATGCCATATGGATCAATTTGGTTCACTATTCCAACAGATGATTGCCGTTTTTTTTTTTTTTTTTAATACTGGGGCTAAAAAGATGGGGCACTGATGAAACGTGCTGCACAGTTAGAATTGATTGAAAAATCACAAAAATAAAAAAAGGAAAGAAAAATCTTTTAAAAAAAAGAAACAAAAAAAAAGAAACCTAAAACCGCAAATGCAATTGCAAAGCGAATTGCAAATCGAACGCATGCAAATTGAGCCGCACCGTTGGTGCAGTTTCAAAACCAGTAGCCCATCAAAATCCAAGTCCATCGGAACATTACAGAAGATACATATGTATGTATGTATAGTCATAGTCGGCGGCAATCGGTAGTCAGTTTTTGTTGGTCAGTGTAATTTTCAGCGTTTAACTGGCGACGACCGCCAAATCGATTTCATAGCTGGCGCCACAAAGCCATTTACAATAATTTAAAGCTGAATGGAGACAGTGAGACAGATGAATCAAAGAGAGACATAGAGAGGAAAAGAGAGACAATTGAGATAATATCAACCATCATCCCTCCGCCCCCCCCTTTCTCCATTAGATCATCCCATTTTTACTTTCGACTGCCTGGTTGGAATCCCTTCTTAGCATCATTGAATCAATATACTCGTATATGCATGTATGTATATATCTAAAGCTTTCCATATACATACATATTCGACTTTTATTTCATCTATGTGTATATATGTTAGTGTGTGTGTGTGTGTGTGTGTGTTTATGGCTCTTTCCGGCGTCTAAATTCGATAAACACACGCACCAAAAACAGAATATTTATTGACAACGGAAACTCAAATTCCGCCATTTGAACGAAAAACTGTTTTGCGTTCTTTGTGCGCAACAAATTGCCTGTGTAATGAATAGTCTCATCCCCACTCTACTCTTCACTCTTCCAGTACCCCCCACAAAACGAACAAAATGAGAGAAAAAAACAACCTTCAACCACCCATCTACCATGCATGATGTCCTGTGACAAATTTGCCTCACAAAGAAGTCAAAAGCATAAATAATAAAAAAAAAAAAAAAAGAAAAGAAGGATAGAAAAAAAAAGACAGCAGAGAGAGGACTCAAAGGAAAAGTTGTCAATTAGCAAGGGAGAGATAAGAAGGACGACGGCCAACGCATTGCACTAGCTTCCGGTGTGAAAGCATTTTGTCAGCTTGAATGCATAAAAGAAGCCGCCAATAGAATAGAAACGACATCATCACATAAAAGATAACACACAAAAAAAAAAAAAACATAATGCAAATAAGCTTAAAGAAACGTTAAAGAAAACTAAAAGATTGAATTAACTTTAATGCCAGTGCCGTACTATGTAAGTGCCCTTTGCAAATGTTTTCCATTTAAATCCAATTGTTTATTGGAAAATCAATTTCAGATTAGATGCAGCGAGATCGATTTGTACGCCTATAAAGACTATATATATACACATATATATCTAAATAAATATTATATTAATATTTAAATGTTATTATGCAAATCAAAACATTCCGATCCTTGTACGCATAAATTTTATGTATTTCTTTGCCAAAAATTCTCAGTAACTAAAAATTTTCGCACGGTCTGACGACGATTTGACGAGCCACTCATAAATTTATAAGTATCACACACTTACTGGCACTCGTTCAGCCTTTGCTACTCAATTCAAATAAATTCTTTTTTTTTTTTTTTTTTTTTTTTGAAATCGATGCGAAAAATAAAAGTAAAACCGCAACAAATAATCAATTTGTTACAGAGGCGTTATGCAGACGACTCCCAGGCAGAAATTCGTAAAGGAACTCTCTATATACATACATACATACATATAAAGAGCAAATGGAACAGTCACAGGACGAACGTTACGCACAAAATATTCTAGACCATACAAACAACAAAAAATCCCCCCTCTCCCCACCCTTCCTTACGACACTTGACGGGGCGAAATTTTTGTAAAAAAATTTTGCAGTTGACGACGCACAGGCACTTCACGCGCAAAGTCAGTTCAAGTCGATGATATGTATGTATATAAAAGGGGTGGTTGTTGTTGTTGTTAGTTGATTCTTTTCGGCCCAAGTATCGTTCGTTCGATTTCTTTCGGTAACGGGCAACGCAAATTGCATTCGCTTAGCCAGGCAACCCCATAAATTAAATCATTAACATAGTAAAATCACAAAATGAAATTGTCATAAAAAAAAAAGAAAAAAAAAATAGAAGTAACGAAAATGGCCAGCGGCAGGGCATCATGTAAACAGGCTACTACATAAACAAACAGCGGGATGGGAACAATCCAATAGTGATGACAACGTGTACATAAATAAATAAATATTATTTATACGATACTTGAAGCCCGAGAAAGGTGTATGTATTTTTATATAATTTAATTCAAAGAAATGATGAATCAGGATGTGTTAAAATGATTCCTTGCAGTTAAGTTACTCTAACTAAAAGAAAGGATATATAAGTCACTTACGTCCTTGTTTTCAAGTTCCTTAAATGTACAATATATAGATCTTTATTTTATATAGACTCCACCAAGAATCCCAAACATCATCTAAATAATCAAAATCGAAAGTAACACGAATCAAAATACGATTATCGTTAATTTATTCATTGACCTACAACTATCGAAACTTGATTCCATCACTAAAATTGCATTTAACCCTGTTAGGAATATAGGGTTGATCGAAATTCCTTTCTTTTTTTTTTTTTTTTTTTTGGTTTTTTTTGCAACTCAATTACAAACGTCTCCCTTCCGGGCCGCACCACTCAACTTGAAGCGCGCTCCCTCACGGCGTCGATGAAGGGCAACGTCGGTTTCGTCTTCACATCAAGAGAAGCCAAGCACTTTAAGAACTTCTCAATTTCTCCCCCTCTCTCTTTCGCTCTCTTTCCTCTCCTTGCATTGGCAAATGTTAACAATTTTTAAGTGAGCAGTTTAGTGGCCGCTTCCCAGGGGCAAACAAAACAAATAAAAAAAAAGTCGAACGAAAAGTGCAACAGTTTTTTAAGAGTCCTTTTCGGATTCCTTCATCGACTTTTGGAGAGTTCTTCGGCTCGTGTGTCAGCTCGCATTAGGCTCAGGATTTCTTTTTCATGGTTTTTTTTTTTCTTCTTCTTTTTTGCTGTTTTTTTTTTTTTTTTTGGGAAAACAAAAGAATTTTCATTCATCGACTGTTCATTTTTTTATTATTATTATTAGTACTACACACAATGGAAGTCTTAAGACTAGGCACACAAAAAATACAAAAAAAAAGTGTATATATATGTATATATATGTACATATATATATATATATATGTACGCATTTATATACTATATCGTTGTTGGGATAAAAAAAAAACAAAGTTTGGGGGGCTTTCTTATGTACAAAAATCATTTACAAAAATTTACAAAAAAAAAAATTCTTTTACTTAAAGTCTAGTTTTGGAAATCCGTTAAATGAAACGAGACAGATAGATTTAGGAGGCGTGGCATGTGGTTGTTGCAAGACGAAATCGGTTTAGATAATTTTGCTTGTAACACCACACCGATAAATATGAATGTATTTATATATATATATATATATATATATATATATATATATATTTGTGTTTATTTAATTACTTTCTGAGATCTAGCTTAAAGCCAGGTTTTATTTTTGCATTTGATTTCGAATCACTCACACCTCAAGAGCCAGATCCTCATCATCCTCATCACTATTATCCTCCTCATCATCATTGTCGCTACGTAATAATTTTCTTGGACCCCTTTCCGTATCATCATCATCGTCATCATCCTGATCCAATAAGGAGTTCCTTTCCCTTCTCGGTGGACTACCCGGATTTAATGGTGGACTTGGCGATTGTAAATGTATACCATCCGGATCACCAACTGTTAACCGTAAACTTTCACTTTCACGTTCTCTATCACCATCCGTTTCGCTATTGGCGCTTTGGCTTGTGGCCGGTGAACGTTCACGTTGGGTCATCAATGGTGTGGCTGGTAATATTGGTGGTGGTGGGGCCTGACCAGCTGCAGTGGCAGCATAATAGCCACCCAGCATGGATGCTGTACCGCCGGGCGGTGGTGGTGGCATTCCTGGTATGGCCATACCGGGTGGCATACTTGTTGGATACATACGATAGGCGGTGGCGGGCAGAGTTGGTTTTTGAAGGGCAGCTGCTGCTGCCGCCTGACGATAATAGATATCAATTGCAGAGGGCGGAGCACCGCCATGCGGTGATTGTGTCGCAGCGGCGGCTGCATATGGCCAAGCACTTAAATAGGGCGTGGCACCGCCATACAAACGCTGAAACGCCGCATAGTTGCCGGCCTCGGCAAGCAATTCCAATCCCACAGCCGTTTGCCTTTTCCATTTAGTTCTGCCAAACGAAAAGTTAAAACGAAAATCGAGGATTAGCACAAAAAAAAAAACAACAAATTAAAGATGAAACAAAAAAAGGAAAGGAATTTTCTATTAATCATCCTTCAGCCTAATGCCAAGTCATTGTCGCCCGCTGTGTTCCTTTTTCCGAGGACTCGACCGACTCACTGACTCTCACTGACTCCCTGACTTGGTCGACTTCTTCCACTCCTTCCCAAAATGTATGCATTATGTATTATTACTGTTTATATTTCGCACTTAATTGTTTTGTCATTTATCTTGTGCCCAAAAACAACAGGAGAAAAAACAAAAAATTAAAACCGTTTAAAATTGAAATGAGGAAAAAAGAAAAAAAAACAAGATAGAAGATACTCGAATCTAATTACTCGGTGACTCGCCCCAAATGAATACCTCTCATTGTTTTGGCAAATCCTTTAATTGTGTCCAGGCGCCAGACGCCGCAATTGATAATAGAAACACTTATATAGATAGATCTTCTCTAAAATTTGTTTTGAAACAAACATCTGTACAAAATTATGATATATATGCTTAGTTACGAATACATTTAGTTGGGTGTTCACTGTACAAAGGTTGGCTATTAAATAGTTTCAGTAGACAATAATGATCTATATATATCTGAAGTATTATATCATTTGATTTTTGAAAAGCAAATGTATAAAAATATATAGGGAAATAGTTAATAACGGCCAAAACTAAATATGGAATCATTTGAATAGATATTTTAATATATAAAAGTCTACTTTAAAGATATACATATATCAAAATTAAAGCGGAATTTCTTTAGTTTTAGATATAAATTTGGATTCTCCAGTTTTTCTTAACTTTTGATTATTCGTTTTTCCGCAAACTATAGCCTATATAACAATCTGAACACAATGCATTAATTATAGAAGAGTTACATAAAAGTTTTGCTTAATTATTGAACTTTCGCCCATATAGAAGATATATACAGAATCATATATATATATATATATATATATATATATCCTATTTTATACTCAGATAGCCCACAAAATGAAGCACAGAAATAAACTGACTAAGAAAATATAACTATGTATATATCCAACGATTTTCAAAACTTAAATCATTTTATAGCAACCTTCGCAAGTCAATAAGAATTTCTTCTAGATTTGTAGATTTGTATTTATATAATAAACTTCCGTATTTGCTGACTTTAGTAAAGTAATAGAAATCTTTTGTTAACGTTTTCATTTTGATTCCTGATACAATTTTGTTTTTTAGAGTATTTTTGAGGCGTATTCACTTCAGATTATTTAACCTTCTTTACCTGCCTAAACTCAGTTCACACTCATATATACTGGTAATACGCTTTCTATATCCGGTTTAGGTTATATGGTTACGGTTGCGTTTTTGGCCCCAGTCTGGTCTGTCTGAGAGCCAAAAATACTAAATTGTTGTGTTTGCTCTTCTTGTTGTTGTTATTGTTGTTGTAACTATTTTAAGAAATGTGACAAGTCATTGGGCAATAATTAAAAATGAAAATAAAATGGTATTAAACGTAATAGGACAGACAGGCATATAGACAGACAGATAGACAGAGAGACAGACAGACAGACAGACAGACAGACAGACAGACAGACAGTCAGACAGTCAGACACTCAATCAGCCAGCTGACTAACTGACTGACATACTGAATGAATGAATGAGTGAGAACGACTATCCTCTTTTATACCTATGCTCATTATATCATAGTTTATCAATTTTAAGTTAGCCATGAATTTTTCTTGTTCTTGTTCTTGAAACGAAAGACTTAGGCAACAAACTTGCATTGGTTAACGAAACAACAAAAAAAAAAAAAGCAAACAACTCATTTAATATAACTGGCAATGTATACATATCTGTATAAATGTATGTATGTATGTATGTATGTATGTATGTGTATATATGTATGTATTCTTTCTCCACTCATTTTACGATTCCTTGCGCAAAATGCAGCAAATTAAGCAATCAGCATAAAAACAAAATGCATAAACAGAAGGAAGAGAAGACGTTAAAATCATTTTTATTGGAAAAGTGCGCTAAGGAATGGGCGCGCCTCGTAAAAGGCCCTGATTAGCGACCAGTTTGGTCGCCAGCATCTCCTCACATATTCATATTAAGCTGGATATACAAAGGTTTTGCCGACATTGCCACTTAACTCACCTGCGATTTTGATACCAAGTTTTCACCTGGCAATCACTCAACTCTAGCTTATTCGCCAATTCCATACGATCCTGAACACTTAAATATTTTTGACGTTCAAACGATTTCTCTAGAGTTTGCAGTTGATGATCAGTAAATGCGGTACGTGCTTTACGTTGCTTTTTACTCAAACTTAAGCTTAAATGGGAAGAGGAGTCCCCATTAGCCGATCCATTGCCATTCTTTATGCTATCCTCCCCATCATCATCTTTGCCACCTAAAAACAAATGACAAATATCCAAAATATAATTAGATAAAGAAAAAAAAAAAAAAAACGAAAAACAAATGCTTAATTAAGATATATATAATTTATCGTTTATTTACCCTCCAATTAATCTAATTGTATTAACAATTTATATAAAATTTAATTATGACACATGTATAATTATAATATATATCAAATAAAATATAAATAATCCATTATGGATCAGATACAACTGTTTAGCTTTCCAAGAAACAATCACATCAAATGGATTATTCACAACATTCTAGACTGATTAAGAATACATATAAACGATATATATGTAGTATTTATATGTATGTTTGTTTATTTCCCTTCAATCCAAGCCAAAGATAATCTTTGTTTATATTTTTTTCTTCTTTTAAACTTGTGCCAAATTCTATCAATAGATTCACATTTATTTAGAAAAAATTAGAAAACGATAATCGAAGAAATCTTAACTGTGAATTCTATTAAATATTGCCTTAATTTTAGACACAAGCCAAAAATTTGCTAATAAAGGTGATTCTCCCAATCCAACTCTCTTTCGCTAATACCCCCTGCTGTGACTAACATTGATTATTTTCTCTTTTTCATTTTTATTTTCTACCCTGCAAACTTGAGAGCTAAGGAGTATATTCGTAACTGTTGTATTCATTCGCATAAGATATATATATACGATAGTTTTCAACTCAGCTTATATTTATTCATTCACATAAGAATATATATACATACATACATATATACAAAGGTTTTCAACTGAGTTGACAAAAGTTTGTGTCTGACTAAGGTTAATTCATTTTACTTTTATGCCTAATTTTTGTTTTAGAAGATACAGATTTTACTATAATTACTTTACTTCATAAGGAATTAAATTCGAGACACACCCGGTAGAGCCATAAATAATACTTTAAAAATTTTATATAAAATGAGACATATATTAAATGGTTCAGTAACTATAATACTAATAGTACTAATAATAGACGGCTGCAGATGCTAATATAGAACAAAGTTATAAGAATTGCAGTTCAATTTCATATTTTTTTTATATACTGTTTATTATTTTCAACTTTTAGCTAATCATTGTGTTAATAAAGGATTAAGTACATACTTAAACAAATTGCATTTGTACATACATATATCTGACTAAATAAAATAACACTCAAGTTAAATTTGAGAACGATTGCATATATATACACATATATATATATATATACTTATAACCAAAGAGTATTCTTTATTGACCACCTATCAGCAACACTCGCGTGTCACTTGAGACGCGTGCGAGCGCAACAGTTGTTGTTGCTGTTGCACAAAAAAGACAAAAAAAAAAAAATAAATAAAAGGATGACGGCATTGCACGCCGTCCACCGTCCACCGTCCACCGTCCTCCACCTCGGATCCTTGTTGTTTGATATTGAGCCTAAGCTTGAGACAAGTGAACTGTTCACTGATCGATCGATCGATCGGGACAAGGCAAACTGATCACGATTGCCTCGAATCACATTTCAATTTTCCTTACGCCTCAATGCCTCAGGCCAGCCAAGTGCCAAAATTAAAAAAAAAATCAAAATCAAAATCAAAATAAAAAATGGTGGAAAAAAAAAATAAGCAACCAATATTTGCTTTGACATTTTTGCTTAATTGAAATTGATATTTTGTCAGCCAAAAATTTCAACATTTCAAAAATGTGAAAGAGAATATGACTCGAAGACGAAGAGAAATAGAGAAAGAGCAAATGATATAGAGAGCGAGAGAGCAAGAGAGTGAGAGAGATAGTTAAGGGAAAAATTCTCGATAAAGTTTGTTGCTTAAGTCTTTTGTTTAGAGGTTATGTGGAAAAATTATATTCATTCATATTAGACAATAACTACAGCATGTAGCTACAGCATTCTTTTCCCCCCCCGACTAGCACCACATTTCACATCGAATACCCCTAATGCTAAAAAAAAAAAAAAAAAGAAAACAGAAATACCGTTACATAATATGCAATTGCTGGACTCTGCTGTGAGCAGGCGAACTAAACGCAAACATTATCAAAATGTTGATAAACGTTTAACAACAAACTGGAAAACAGACGAGGCAGAAAGATAGACAACAACAACAACAACAGCAGCAGCAACAGCAGCAGCAACTGCAGTAACAACAACTGCAACAACAACAACTACAACCACAACTTCGTGTGTTATAATTAAAATGCAAAAAAGCTAATTGCAAGTTGTTGCTGCTTTTGCCGTTGTTGTTGTTGCTGTTGTTGCTGTTGTTCCTAGTGCCGTGGCTGTTATTGTGCAATTAAATGTAGAAGAAAAACGAAGAAGCAGAAGCAAGTAAAAGAAAAACCAAAGAAATGTTTTTACATTGATTACATGGTACACTTAATACCCTTAAAAGTTGTTTACAACATTTATAGATACATATACATATATCTATATAAATACAACGATCAATGAATTGATATATTTTCAATATATACAAAAAACCCTTTAAAACATTTTCATCAGTAATTCAAATCGATCTTTATCTAAACAAAAACACATAATGAAACTCTTAATGCTCTTAAAGGGTATCCGAGAAAAAGTGTATGTGAGTGAGTGTTGGGGAAAAAAAAAATATATATATACTATATGTATATACGTACATATATAGAAGGAAGTCTCATCACTGCACACTTAAGCATGTTTAATACAGTTTAGCCACAAGCACTTAACAACAAATGCGAATGCGAATGCGAATGTGAATGTGAATGCGAAACTGAATATGAATAAATGAATGGTGGAAACGTGCAATTCAAAGGGAAGTAGTCCGACCCTCTATCTAAAGTGTGGCGCAGACATTGCGGAAATGCTTGGCTAACTGCGCTTCTTTTTTTTCTCTTTCTTTCTTCTTCTTTTTCTTTCTTATTTTGGCTATAAAGAGAGACTAAAAGTACTCATAGTACTCAAAGTCAAAGTCAGGCAATAGACCGAATAATGAAACGAATGTGTAGAAGAAGAAGAAGAGGTAGAAAAAATACAGAAGGCAACACAAGCAGATAGATAGATAGATAGATAGATGAGACTAAAGACAACAAAAAAAAGTGTGGGAAGTACCAAGATGAAAGGCAAAAGTTAGCTTACAATTAGCCAATTTATAATTCAGCTAAAACACTATCATATTAAGATGACAGTTAATAAATTGTACAGTATTTTGTTTATTAATCAGGGTACAAACAAAATGTCTCACAGTGGAAATATAAGTCAATATTCTCCTCTAGTATAATCTTTTAATATTATTTGCATTAATTTGATATTATTATTAATTTGTTTTCTCAACAATTATAATTATTTAACCATTTTTGAAGTTAAGTAAAGTTGACTGTATATGAAAACATGAAAACTCTTCTTCTTTTGGTCATTGCATTTTGGGTTAATGTTGCATATTTGAAAGACATTTTTTTTTAAATTATCAAATCCAATTGTTAAAATACACCAAAAATAAATTATATAAATATTTTATATTTAAAAATAAAAAGGCTATTAAAATTGGTAATAAAGCATCATCTTGGCAGATCTTTTAACCATTATTCTATTATTGAACTTTTCCTCTATAAAAATATTTCAATAAACTAATTTATTCTATTTGAAGATTTTAATAATTTATAGCAGCAATTTATACTATATAATAAGTGCTTTAAAATATAATTACTTACTAGAAATGTTATCAAGATAAGTTATCTTAACTGAAGGACAGGGAATCAAGTCAAAGAGAAAACTGTTTCCTAACAAATTTAATAGTTTTTGAGATATATAGTTTTTTTTTAGAAAATATCCATTCCATTTCGGACATGATGGATCGGTCATTCCACACAATGAAATACAGAATTATATTATACCCTTAATTGTATCTTTTGCTCCTGTGTCTTTTATTATTACTGCACTTATTTTATTTAATTTTTTGTTGTTGTTGTTGTTGTTGTTTTTTTTTGCAATTTGTGCTCATAAACTGTTTAATTGCAAATTAGCAATGGCATTTTCAAGTCGAAGAGAATCATAATGAAAGAACAAACAATGTTGCTGCCTTGCCTCAAATTGTTGCATGTGGCATGGCCATAAAAACAGAAACAGAAACAGAAACAGCAACTGCAGAAACAAGTTCACCAGCAACAACAATAACAATAACACCACATATGTATATATATGTATGTATATAGTATATACATATGTACATGCATATGCATGGATATATATTGCGAAAGGATAAAATTACTTACAAATTTAATCAATTAGTGCAAAAGTCTTATTTCTGCAAATTTACAATTATTTAATAGCATTTTGTACTAATTTACATATCGCTTTACAAACCTCTCAACAAATATCAAATGAATGTAAAAACAAAAAATGAAAGAAAAAATAAAGTAATGATAAATACATATGTACATATATAGTATTAACTGAAAATCAATTAAATGTTGCCAACAAGGTCAGACATTTGACATTGTTGTCTCACTCAATGTATGTATAATAAATATATGCGAGGGTCATTTAATAAGTAATTCAACGATTTATTATTTAAATGTTAAGTTACTTTTCATATGTTTGGATTGCCGAAAGAGAATATTGTTTAAATAACTACAAACTAACTGAAGACAATATATCTATGTAATGTAAAATAATTTAATATAACCGCCCACATCTGTTTAATAAATATATTTGTATACTTATCTTAATCTTCAATACTGTCATGGCATATCTATTAGTTTATCATATATGTAATAAATAATAATTTCATATTTATTATATAAAATAATAAATCAATCGACATATAAATATATTTATATAATAAAATTTATAAATAATTTTCAACTAATGTTAACAAATTAAGAGAGAGAGAGAGAGGGAGAGAGGATAATTCAGAAAAGTAAAAGAAAAGGCAAATAAATTGTAGTAATATATTTGATATATGTATATCATGTTATTACCTAGTTTGTATTGAATATTATCTGAAAAATAGATAAACATACAATTTTCATGTGACTTATTAAAGCACTTCAATTTAAGATATTAAATTAAACTGGCAATCAGTCTAGATATATTCATAAAATTAAAAATGATTTATAGCATCTCTGATACTTAAGATCACATCTATTTATAAATATATTCCAAGCGGATCATTATACTCGTATGAATGCAAAGCACTTAACAAGCTTAGATTAAAAAGGTAAGCTAGGTGCTTAAGTTACTATCTTATCTGCTTAATCAAGGGTATTTTAAAGTCGGTACAAAATTTTAACTAACGGAATTTTTTTAGTTTCCCATAATCTTTAACAAAACAAGACTACTTACACATACGCTCACACGCTCACACACACACACACACACCTGCTACCTCGGTTAAATTTGTAATTGGTGCTTCTTCTTCTTCCAACACCTTCTCCGTCCTCCCCATATTTTGTCTATTTCTGCTTTAGCTTACTACTTATTGCTCAGCTAAGCGAGTCAGCTCTTCCTATTTCTCTGTATCACTTATTCTTCTTCTTCTTTTTTCGGTTTTTGTTTTTTTTTTTTTTTCGGCCAACCGCACGCCATGCAGTACCCACCCAACACCCCTCCCCCCACCGGTATACTAACCTACCCACCATACCACACTTTGCTTGTTGTTGTAATCTATTAGGTTTTTATTGCCCAAGCAACAACTGCGTGTGCTTTTACTGTTATGCCAGAAAGAAAACGAAATAAAGAAGGAAACAAAAAAAAAAAAAAAATGAAAAACAAGCCAAATGCAAATGCAAGCAAAAAAAAAAAAATAAAAAATAAAAGCTATGTAATAACCAATTTTTCTCCTCTCTTGTTTTAGGTGATTTTACTATATATAGCATAGTAGGTATATAGCACATGAACTGAAAATGGGAAACAAAATATATACAAGAACATAAACCATCTAACTAAAAACCCTTTAATGTGCATAATAAAGTTAGAAAAATGTCTTGACAGCTTTATAAGTTATATATCGTATATATATGTACATACATTAACATACACATCTACATACATACATATGTCATATGTAGATGACGCCTAAACGATAGTTTTTAGCTACATTTGGTTCTTGAAAAGAAATGCAATTAGTTTTAACTTTAATATATTAATAAAAATATATGCATATATAAAGAATATAAAAGAAATACCATAAAATGTTTCATAGTTATCATTAAAAAAGTAAATCATATTTGTTATATTCACTTTCTTTTTCTATATATATAAATCTAAGAACTGAAAGAATTCTTTTTAATTCTTTTTTTTTATGGAAAAATCTTAAAAAAGTCAAATAAGAATAATGAATTGAAAATTTCATTGCTACCTACAAATATATAAATATTTGAAGACTGGATCAGATTTAAAAAAAAAAAAGAAATCTAAAACATGAACTCTTATATAAATAACTCATATTTCGCTTATGGAATCAATAAATAATATGAATAAATATTCTATATGTAGTTTATGTAGATTATAGTTTATATATATTCTAAAGTGCATAATCAGATTTATAGCTATATTACTTACCACAATCGTCGCTATCACTGTCATCAATGGTGCTTGCCTGATCTCCACTAATGCTGCTACCGGTACCGGCGCCCATTAGAATGCCACTAGCATTTCCATTACTGGAGCTACTAACACTATTGTTGTTGTTGTTGTTATTATTATTATTATTATTAATCGTGTTGTTGTTGCCCAGCTGTTGGAGCATAAGGGGCGAACGTGAACGATCATCATGTTGCCGATGCAGAGCCTCCAATTGTTGCAACTGATGATGTTGTTGTTCTCTTTGTTGTTGTTGTTGTTGTTGCTGTTGATGATGATGATGATGATGATGATGATGATGGGCAGCATGATGGGGATGATGTGGATGATGCGGATGCTGGCCATGATGCGGATGTGGAGGCGGTGGACCGGACCCCAAATGCGGATGTACGGCATAATGTGTGGGAGGAAAATGTGCTAAAAGTGCACTAGGAGGTAAATGATTAGCCATTTGATGATGTGGATGTAGGGCCAAAGCGGCGGCAGCAGCAGCAGCAGCACCAGCACCGTTACCAGCACCACCAGCACCACCACCACTACCACCATTTGGTGGGGAATGTCGTTCACGATATCGTTCCCGTTCACGTTCTCGTTCCCGTTCCCGTTCCCTTTCAAAGCGCAAAAGTTGCTGTTGTTGCACCAAATAATGTTGCAATTGTTGCTGCTGTTGATGATGTTGATGAACGGCAGCGGCAGCAGCTACTTGATCTCGTTCTCGATCCCTATCACGTTCCTTTCCCCTTTCCCGGTCATAGCAATCTGTTTCTGGTGGTGTTACAGATCTACTTCGTTGTCCTGATGATGCAGCCGCCATAGCTGCGGCGGCAGCAGCAGCGGCTGCCGCAGCTGCAGCAGCACTTCCCGCCAATATATCGGTGATCATGAAACGCGAACGTGTTGCCTGTGCAGTGGTTGTGGTGCCAACAACACCACCAATTGATCCACCAGTTGCCGGTGGCGAATCACGGGGCATGGCACCGCTAATTATGCCAACACCGCCACCGCCGACGGCGCTAGATGTAACGCCACTGGGCGCTGTTCCAACGGGTGCTACAACCGTTGCTGTGGACATTTCCGGTGGCATTGTGTTCATGTGGTTCGACAACTAGCACCACTTCAGCACACTCGATTCCACACTCTCTTTCCCGATCTCCTTATCTCTTATTTATATTGTATTCTCGATTTCTCTCTCTCTCTCTCTCTTTTTCTCTCTCTCTCACAAATAAACAAAACAAAAAATATAAAATTTACGTCGAAATACGTGGCAAAAGTAGACGGCTTTAAGCGCACTTTTTATTATTTGTTTTACTTCTTTTTGATTTTTCCAATTTTTATTTTTTTGCTTTCGTTTTAGTTTAAATGAAACGCACGGATAACGGCATAAAGGTACAACCGTTCGCTCTTGGCTTTCGACTGAAACTGAAGGCCCGTATTTGGCCCAAGTGCTTGTGAGCCGCCAACAACAAACTGGCGAACACAGACAGACGAATTGGAAAAAAAAACCAGTTGACTTGTTTGAGTGTATTCAAACTATGTGTGTTGTGTGTGTGTGTTGTGCTCTCAGCTCAGCACCTGTCTTGTTGTCCCGCTCGCACTTGAATGTCATCGTCGAGTGTGGTGAGTTTGGGGCTGTCTATTGCCAGCATTTATTGGTCGTAATTGGCAGGCAATTGACATTCATTAGGCTTCAAAGCGGGTGAGTTTAAGCTCTGTGTGTGACGTGTGGTGAGTTTCCCCCTTCCATTCAATAACAAGCACAAGTACAAGCACACACACCCACGGCCACACAAAGCTACGGCTATGCTATGCCTTGCCAAGATAACGGTTATTTTTTATAGCAAACAATTTTGTTAGTTGGATTTTTGACAGGGCAGAGCCATTTAACAGCAAAATAGTCACGTTCCATGTATTTATTATACCCTTAAATGATATTTATGGTTGTCGCATAGGGTTGTCGTGGCACATAATTATATTCTATGTCAAATAAATTAATAATAATTGAGATTCTTTACCCTTTAAATAAGCAAACTTCACTCCATTGCTTATTTATGAACCATAAATGTATTTTTCGTAAATTTTAATATGATGTTCATAAATGTTTAAATTTTATAAATATTGATTTAAAGTTAAGACTTTGTGTTTTTTATTTTTTTTTGAGTTAATAGTGAATAACTAGATAAATTTATTGTTCATATGAGATATTTGAAATACTTGAATTCAACATTCAACCATTGCTTGCTATAAACATTTTATTGCAACTACGAAATTCAACATGGTGGCTTTATAGCATTCGTAGTTATTTGTTCTTGTTGATGGACGGATAGATGATGTTGGGATGTTGATGCTGCCAACTCTGCTTCTGACTGGCTCACATTTCCACACAAAGAGAGTAAACGAGCGAGACAGACAACGCGAGCGATTGAGAGAGAATGATAGAAAGAGAGAGTGAGAGGATAGCAAACATATGGCTTACTCGTTCTAGCACATTGAAATCTCCACACTCTTCCCTCCATTATTGCTCACTGCTTACGTTATCGCTCTCTTTCTCTCAGTTGTTGCTATTGTTGGTGTCTTTTGTTATTTTTGCGCTTGTTAACACTTTTTGTTTGGCATTTAAACAGTAAATTGGCAGCAGTTAAATGATGCCCGTTGTGCTTTCTGTTTTTCTCGCTCTCGTCTCTCGTCCCCTAGGTCTCTCTTTCTCTCTCATACTCACACCCTCTTTTCAAAGTTATTGGTCTCTACCTCTTTCTCTTCTCGTTTCTCCTTGTGTATCGATGTCAATTTGCTGCCTAATGTGCAAGTGAATAACTGAAGCGTGGCAACATCTCGAAGATAGAGATGCTGTGGATGCGTTATATAGTGGCCACGGAGATGGAGAAGGAACTGGCAATCCAGTTAAGGAGAAGGTGGATGGGTTGGCACGGAACTACGGTGGGCCTGGCCTAGCCTGGCGCCAGGGGGCGGATGTTAGTTACCTGGATGCTGTACCTAGTCTAAAAATGGCCTCACAACACTTAATAATTATTTTTCGAATTCGAATTCGAATTTCTGAGTTATAATATATCCTAGAATTTTATTCTTATCGCTTAAAATTCAATTTTTCTACCTTCAAAAATTACCAGTTAGCTTCGAAAAGTATCTATATTATAGTATATACTCATATTTGAGGCTTAATATCTAAAAATGTCAATATAAAATTTTTGTTCTTATACAGAACTTACATACTGATTAATAGACGAATTTCATACATTATGCAATGCAACTGTTCAGAATATTATATAATTTCATTATAATAAACTAAACTATTTTATTCAATGAAGTTATAAAATCTAAAATGAAAAGTTTTCATTAAAAACAGTTTATATTTATTTTACAACTGCTTTATTTTAACATATGAATGAATATGTATATGACTTTAACAATAAATTAATTAAAAATGTTTAAATATTTAACTTAGTATACCTTAAAAAGTTGTCATAAAAAACATAAATTATATTAAAATTTAAAGTCTATTTGACTTTCAAATTGTTTTATCATCTTAATTTAAACCGATATAAATCTGGTAGATATTTATATATATCAAAGATTTAAGTACGAATAAATATTTAACAAATATTTGATTAATAATTATTTGGAAAGATTACTGAAATTACAAAACAAATTTAATAAATAAAAGTTGTGAATACTTATTTAATTTACAATTTCATAAATCAGAATTATATTTTTTTAAATAACTATTTGAACTGATGTTGAAAATCTGAAAGTTTTTTTTATTCATATTCCCTTAGCTTTGTAAACTCATTAGACTAGGCAGAGATCACATCTAGTCAAATTCATTAAAATGATGTCTGAATTAGACAAAATATGATGGGGAGGTCTTATGCCACTGACTCTCAACAAATAAAATATACAAAAACAATAAAGAAGAAGAAGACGGGTCACCATTTCGCCATTTTGTTTTGTGTATGTAACGGGGCACGGTGATGCTTGATGCGTCACTTGGGCAAGATAAGTTAATTAAAGATGGAAAAATAAATGACAAAGACAAAGACAAAGTGGTAATGAGCAACACTTCACAAATGATTTAAAAAGACATTAAACAACAGCCAAAAAAAAAAAACCCCAAATTGTTTGACAAATTCACGCAGTTTGAGCGCAATGGTTCCCAGCCCCATCCAAATGGAACTTGGAGTCTCATTAAAAGTGACCAACTGACCATTAATGTGGTTCCTCCCCCGTTTGTCAACATGGCAGCAGCATTCGGTCTTTTGCCTTTTTCACTCTGTGAAAAGTTATTTTAATTAGGCCTTGGACATGGCATACTCGTACCATACTCCTATCATACCATATCATACCATAACGTACTATATCCCAATCCGCACTCACTCATACCCACAACAAACTGAAAACAACCCCCATGGGGATGAGCTTAAGTGCCTGTTGAGAATGTAGATGAGAGGGTAGATGATGATAATGATGACCATGATGATGATTATGATGATGTATCCTGTTTGGCATTTTTGAAGGTGTCGTAATTGCACTCAACTCACTTTATTCTCGATAAAAGCGGAACACAGGGGACTGAGTATATTGAGATTCAGATTCAGATTTCCGAATGCAAACAAATTAAAAACCACTTAGCACAAAAAAAAAAAAAAAAAAAAGAAAATAAAAAATAAGAAAAATGAAGGGTGTATTGAGATAGAATTCATCGTAGATGAGATGAAAGAGAAAAAAATTATGATCAAATAAAACCTGGCGTGTGGCGTCAGTCAAAACGAATTCAAATTCAAATTGACTAAAACCAAATGACCAAAATATAAGGTATACCAACAAATATGACTAAAACTTTGAGTTTAACATCCTGTTTGAAGCTTTATACCTGGCATAACCAACTTAATTGAGGTATAACACAACATTTACCGCTTTTCGCTAATCGCCTTGAAGAACGCCGAAAGATCCGTCGAAACATAAAGGCCACACAGTGGGGCTATTATTTAAAACTAGATAAAAAAAAAAAAAAGAAGAAAAAGGAAAATGTAAAGTTATGCATATGAAATTAATGTAAAAGAAATGGTTGGGATTAGAATGAAACAAGTGATATGAAATGATGGGAATATGCGTTAAAATGAAACGGAAGTTATAATGATTCACTCGATTCAAAATTAATCTCTCTATTTTAAATCAAATTTAAAACTATAAATAACTTATTAAATTTAAAATTAATACTTAATTACAACGAGTTTAATCCTATGTAGCAATTATTTAAGTTTCTAAATGATTTTTCACTAGTTACTCTTTAATAAGTATTATTGTTCCAAATTGTTTATTTAAAAAAAAAAAATTCAGATATTTTATACTAAATAACTTAAACATTATATATCTGAAATATGTAATATAATACCATTGTACCATAAATCGACATATTCAAGTTTGCCATGGGCAATATTCTTACCCTATGTATAAACTAGGAGAAATCTCGTGCGTTTTCATTCATAAAAATCATCGTTTGTTGCGTTTTTTTTTTTTATTTTGAGATACGGATATTTTCAGCTTAATAACAACACGTCTTGTCATTTCATTTCATTTTATTTTCGATTGACCCCTGTCCGTATGTATCTCTGGCTCCTGCTCCTCAATCGTTCCATACCATTTCCGTTGATCCCATTGAAAAACGTTCGACATTTCGTTTCGTTTTTCGTTGTTCATCACGCAATGTCGCGTTCGCGTCTCGCGCGGCTCTTTTCATCAAGTCCTCTTGAAATTTTATTATTGTTGTACATATTTATCAATTGTTGTTATTGTTGTTGAATTTATATTTAATAATATTGACGTTTTTGGGTCCAACTCATTTTTGACCCTCGTTAGTAAGTCTTTCTACGCTTTCAATGTATATTTAATTAATTAATTGATTTAATTTTGTATGATATCTGATTTGTTGAACATAAATAAACAAAACAAAAAAAAAAAAAAAAAAAATGAACACGAAAGTGTTTATAACATTCTGTACTTGAATTAATTGTAACACTAAATTGATTCAGACTTTAATATTAAATACTTTACAAACGAATTAATATAGATTAATTTTGTTTAATTGTAAGTTTTAAGTATTAAATATACTACATATGTATATTTAGATTATGATGTGGGAATATATATGTAAATACATATATATATCTAATCACAATTATACCTTTGTTTATTTTTAAGAAGAACTTAATCTCTTTAATTATAAAAGATTAAACTAAATTTATTAAATATTATTTAATTAAATTTTTAGGATCATTCAAGTGTCCTGATATAGAATTTAAAAAATATTGAAATATGAATTGTATTTTAGGATTCCTTTTACGAAACGAAAAGGAGAATCACTTTTAATTATTTTTGCTTTTAATTATTACAAATTTCGCCAGAATTGGAAATAATCTTGCAAAATGCCTAAATTAATTTTATTCAGAATTCTGAAACCCATTATAGAAGTGATAGAAGGAACTATCTTCAATAATATATGTTTCATTCATATATAGCATATTTTTATTCCTATAAAAATTATATTTTATATAAGCTAAAGTTATTTATCTGGTATGTTTGATCTAAAATACTTTTTCAAATATATTTTGATAAAAATTCAAAAAACAAAAACTAACTTAGAGAAATGATCGAAGCACAGAAAACCAATTTTTAATCAATTTTCAATAGCATTAAAATAAACCTGAATTTAGCAATGCTTTCGATTAATATTTAAATTAATATTATAGATTCAAATTAAAATAAAAATTCTTTTTATTTAGATTTGCATATTAAATATCATTTGATTAATAATCAATTGCAAAATTATAAAATAATCGAACACAAAAGCATTTAAGAACAATTTGAAATTCATAAATGGGAAAAAAAAAATCAGAATCAGAATAGATAAGAAAAAATTTTAATTTTAACAGGGTATTATTATTGAAAGTTCAATTAAGATGATAATTGATTGTGGCCCAACCCAAATCAGATATTGAATAGCTCTCTTTAGCCACATATATGAACCAATATTTGGTCTAACTTTGTCACTCTAAAGATATATATTTATGTATATATACGTTCACATCATGACGATTAGGCTTTATCGCTTGTGTATAAATTTTGTTTGTTTTTTTTTTTATATATCATTAAATGACAAGAGACAAATTTGAAATACAAAAAACTTTTTGTATTTACCTCATTGCCCCAAAGTTTTATGTTAATGTTGTCGTCTTTATATGCATATACACACATACATATATATATATATGTATATATATATATATATATTTATATATCTATATGTCTATGATAAGTTGTAGTTCAAAAGTAAAGTATAGGGATAATATGCATAAAATTGTAATCAATGGGAAATCAAATTTCAATAATGTCACAAATAAAAGTACAAAATCATGTTTGTTTAAAAGGCCAGGCGTTTGTTTGTTTGTTTGTTTTGTGGACATAATACTATATTAAAAGTAGATATACATATATATTGGAAATCATGAATTTATCGCAGCACAATTTGTGAAATTAATTTACGTCTATTTGGATCATTTGTATATGTATGTGTGTGTATATATGTGTGTGTATCTCAAACTGGGCTAATTATATATACGATACGGTGTGTGTGTGTGATGTGTGTGTATGCTCTAAAATGAGTTGATTGTCAGTTTTTGCAGATAAGTAAAAAGTCTTTTTGGAATGAGGTCTTGAAGTTGGCCATTAATCGAAACTCTATCAAAATCTTATCTCTACAAACACATCAAAAAATGAAGAAAGAAAGAAAAAGAAGAGAGAGAAAAAAAAAAAAAACGTTTCCCTCTCACCCACTCTCTGAATACGTGTATCATGCGGATGGTTTTGGAGTAACCCACCAAGACCAAAAACAACAATCGGAGGGAATTGCCATTTGGCGTTGACAATATTTTTCATGCTAAGAGACTTTTAAGCTGTCAACAGCGGCGCTCATAAAAATCGACCACCAACTTGTGAACAGTCAGACAGAGTATCAGACAGACAGACAGTGGGACTGACGGACAGACAGAGGTTGCCCAACAGCGTCAAACTGTCTGCGGGTGCCATTGTTTAATGCATTTAATGTGGCTGGCCTCCAACAGGCGCGTATTGGGGAGTGGACACTAATGGACCAGTGGAATGGAGTTCAGTCTAGCAGTTAGGTGCCGATCATGTCAACTAGTGCATTTTTTTTTTTTTTTTTTTGCTATTTATGCGATTCATTTTCATTTTACCATTAAGGCTAACCGAATGGTAACTGTAAAAATGTGATGAAAATCTGATAAAAATATTGATTGAAGAATTCATATATGTATTATAAGTACACATACATAGATGTCAGAATTATTAAAAATTGCTAAGATTTATTGTATATATTTAAAAGTAGGTACTTATTTATAATTTATCGCACCTTATTGAACAAAAGTTTGCCACTCAAGGGAAAAGGAGAAATAAAGGATGGCAAAACAAAAAGCATATCCTTTCTTGTTGTCCAGCTTCCGTAGCTTCAGTAGATTGTTCAGAATTAACCATTCAATTGATTGATAAAACAATAAATCGATCTTTCAACCAGATCGGTTATCTCCATTAACACGGAAATTTTACTAAGAAGGACTTAAATCACAACTTCCTTATATTTTATACAGTTCAAGTTCTTTGTCTCCGTCTTTAGATTTCAGTATAAGGTGATAATGTATGCATTTTTATATTTTGATCACGTTATTTTTTTGCACTTACTCAATTAGAATAATGTTGTTAAGATGTTTCGACTTTCAAAATTATTGCCCAGACATTGTGATACCCTAAACTAAATACTAAATATTCTTAAAAATTATTTAAAAAATAAACAATAGATCTAGACTATTTTTTGGCAATATTAACAAACATATTCTTACTTTTGAATTGAACTTTTATAAACTGAAATTTAATTTTTATTCAAATTAAATTATATATATATATAGATGTTAGTTTATTAATAATATGTATACACATAATAATAAATATATATATAAATATATATAAAGACCCTTTAACTTTTGCCCGTTCCCGGTAGAATCGAAGCTTAGACCATTTAAAAGCTCATCTTTTAATACTTCTTAAAAAATTTCTGATTTTAATGGCTAAGTAAATCATCATCTTATATAACTATGGATTTAGAGCCGATTTAACCAAATCCGTATGCTTGATTTATGCTTTATGCTTACAGTTTATAACATAAAGAAAATACACCAAGCAATGGTGTAACATTTTATAGGGTATTAAAATAAGAAAAAACTAAAAATTTAGTTAAATAATGCAAGAATCCAGACTCATATTCAGTAAATGTATATGTGTATGTGTATGTGTATATACACACATACATAGATGATGAGGTTGGAAAGAGATCAAGGTTCAGTCGCTCGTGCGTTCTGCACGGAAATGAAATGCATTGAAACGGAAAAGAAAATTATAATCCAACGAATGTCTTTTGACTTGAATTACAAATGGGCGCCCCATGCAATATGGGCGTATGCGATGCGATGAGAGGGCGAATGTCGGAGGGGTTGGGATGGGGGTGGGTGGGGGTGTTAAGTCTGCTTGTCAGGGACAATCAAATCATAAGGGCGTCAAAGCACAAAGAAGCATACACATATCTATATACATATATATATATATATATATGTGTATATATATCGGGCCATCTCTTTCTTGTTCATACCATGAAAACACAACAATTTCCCGTTTCATGTAACATTGTAAAATTGCATTTGCTTTCTCTCGCTTGCTCTTGTTGTTTTTCTAAAATTCAGAATATGATTTGATTTCCATCTAGCCTCTCCCCCAACACCCACTCCCCCCAAAAAAAAACATCAAATCCCCCATCCCTTCATAATGCCAACGGGTTTGTTAGTTAGTTTTGGTTGGCTCCAAGCCTATTTGTTATTCATAGATTGGGAATTACAAGCAGCCATTGCCAATTGTCAACATCTTTACATGGCAGGAGGAGCCAGCGCACGTGCCGACCTGTCAAATTACATGGTTACATGAGGTCCTTTTCATTTTCATTTTTATTTATATTTTTCTTCATTTTTTTTATCAAATTCCTTTTAAATTCCAAATTGGTTTTTCTCGCTAAAGATTGTTTGAAAATATCTATATAAAAATAATGATTATATGAAATATTTATGTACGATAACCGGAAAACGGAAATTGTAATTTTCTTTACAACTTTTTAAACGATTAATTATTAAATATTTGTTTAAATTTTATATTAATTATTTGTACTATTAAGGAAAGATTCATTCGATTCAGTTAATACATTTATTTGAGCGATAAGAAAATTATTTATATACATATATGTATATTCTTAATCAGCACGATGAATTAAGCTCAATTTGGCATCTTCCTGTTAATTTTCATGCCAGTTTCTTTTTGAAATGGTTAATATATATTATTTTCACTTATATGTAAAGTCATACGACTATATATATAAAGTTTCTATTATCGGAACGATCTGTCGAATTAATAATTTTTTTTGCCTGACTATCAGTTACATAAACCTTTTAAAATATCTAAGTGAGATTTATATATAAGAAAGTTGTTAAAATCTCTTTTTTGATACAGTTCAATATAAATATTTAACCAATAGATTAAATTTAGTCATTTTGGGTTTTCCTATTTTTGATTTCATTTGCAAATCATAATGAAAGGTGTTAATTATGTACATATATATTATCTTAATCGAACTCTCAATTTTGTTGTGGAACAATAGCATTTTTACTAGGGTTTCAAAAATATAACAAAAATAAGAAACAAAGAATCATGAAATGTCATCATAAACAATAAAGCAAGATTGATGTTTTCAAAATTTTAATTTATTGTTTTTCGGTTACTTCTGCTTACTCATGGAAGAAGAAGAGAGATAGGGGGGAGATAACGGTAAGACAAGGTTGCCTTCGATAGATTTTATTTACATTGTATATTACGCAGGAATATTTGAATGTAGACATGTAAGATTTTACACATAGCGCCATCTACGCGATTAACAAAATGCAAGCTTTAAATTTACCCTTAAGAATATCAAATAAAAGTCCGTTACAAAGCTCTGATTGGTTTTCGCCTAAAAGCTAGAGTTGAGACCTAGCCGTGACACGAAACCAATTGACAAAGCATTGTTGGAGTTTCTTTCGTAACTTTTGTATATCTGTTAATAAGCACCCTGCAATGAGTTCACAGCACTCAAGTTGAGTGACTCAACTCAAATAACGATAACGGTCGACTCAAAAAATGGCTCTGCCCAAACTCAAATACTGGCCTTGTGGTTACTCAGTTTTTTTTTCAGTGTAACGAAACGCGTCGCAAATGGAGGTTGGGCGGTCGCTTAAAGTTATTTTTTTTTTGTTTAATAAATTAAAAATATAAGAAAAAACAAAGAAATCATTTTATTATATTAGTGACGAAAGAAAATTTTTAGTTTTCTTTTATTTTACTCTCGTTCTCTCACTTTCCCGTTTGCGGTTGACAACAATTGCAACAACAAAAACTTGTTTAAAGTTTCTTTGCATTGATGTGTGCGTGTGTTTGTGTGTCTGTGTATGTGTTGTTTGTTTGTTTACGCGCGGCATTTTAACAAGAAAAAAATTAAATAATTTTATACCGCATTCTCAATGTATAAAAAAGTTATAAACTACCACCGACAAAGGGCTAACAAAAATAGTAACATCAACAACAACAACAGCAACAAATTTATAAATCAGCAACAGTTGAGGGCGGAAGCGGCGACAGAAAAGGAAGGTAAGTCAGTAGCAGCAGCATCCACACGACAATACCAATACCACTAAAACGCAAATGCAAGGACTCGTTTTTAATGATTTATCAATTAATACGAATATGTAACGGTATTTGAGTCAAAACTCCGATTCCGCTGTAAACAAAACAAACGGCAAAAAAAAAACTCAACGCCCTTGACAGCTGCCAACTTCAGTTGAGGTCACACTGACTCCATGGCACTCAAAACTGTCATTTAAAAATGAAACCAAATAAATTCAAAAACACATCCCACATACATATGTATGTATGTACATAGTTAATTGTTCAACTTAAATCTATAAATAATATAAGAAAGTTTTAACGAAATGCAAATACAGCTGATCCCTTGCTTAGCTAAGATTAACACAGCCGGAATAAAAAATGTATTTAATTTGAATAATACAGTTAATTCTTATTGTGTATCACTAGCAATGTTCTTATTAAAATTTGTGTGACAGTTCGTTAGCTACCCCATATGCACGTATTCCACATGAAACTCCCTTTTGCCCCACTGTGCGCGCATTGAAACTCGAGCGAATGCTGCTGGCTGGCTGGCGGCAGAGCAGCAAACAAAGTGAAATGTGATGTGAAAAGACAGAGAAGAAAATAAAAAATACAAAAACAAAAAAAAAAGTTTATATGGATATGTATGTATGTATGTATGTGGATATATACATACAGACATGCATAAGGCAAGACAAGGCTTCGACTTCCAAATCAAATGGAATTTAGCCGGTTTCCATAAAAAAAAATAAAAATAAAAATAATAAAAAAAAAAAAGTAACCAGCCAGCCCAGACAACGGCAGCGGCAACGGCAGCGTCGGTGTTAGGCAGCCAGCGGGGGGGACATGGGGGTTGTACAATTCTCAAAGTGAGTGGGTCAGAGAGTCGTCGCGAGCTCGTCTTGGAGTCCAAAAAAAAAAAAAAGACACAACAACAACAACAACAGAAGCAGCAGCAGTAAGAGCAATAACAACAACTGCAACGGGCAGAGACTGTAACTGTGGAAAAGAGTTGCGAAAGTTCAAGTTGGTTATTGTTGTTGCCTTTGTTATATACATACATACATATGTCTATGTATGTATGTATGTATGGATTGTACTTGGGGTGTGGCTACCAAAAAACCGACAAATAATTCACTCTTTGGCCTAACCCTCAAAGATGACAATGAGTATAAGGAAACGGGTATTTTATGATCCAACCACACACACACAGATACACACAAATGATCTACCAAGATGCAGCATTATATTTAAGTTGTAACGGTATATATGTATGTATATATGTACATACATACATATATCAAGTACATATAGTATTTCTAAAACTTGAATGAAAATTAATATGTATGTACATATGTATGTATATTAATAATTTTGGATAATTTTGCATCCAATTTCATATAATAAAAATAAAACGATGTTCAAAATGCCACTTAAGTTACTAACTAAATAAGTAATAAACGTGCTAAAGTCCTCTTGCTAAATGATGCAAATTTTTACTTGCTAACTAAGCAAATCATAAAAGCCAAAACACAATAATTGAATAACAAGCAAACAAATACATACATACATATGTATGTACATATGTATGTATATACATACGTAATTTAAACATTTTCATTGTAACATTAGATCGACTGTTCAATGCCCTATAAAAATAGGATTCGTATGTAAATGGGAATGTTTTATTCTTTTACACATTGTTTAAATAAATGAAAGTTAAAAGCTTACACTGTCCTACAAATATGGGGTGTAAATTTGAAAAGCGAAAGATTTATATACATATGTGTATGTATGTTAAGGTACATATATCAGCAAGTCGATATCTTAGTATCTTAATCTTCATATAACCTTTTAACAGGGTATATAAAGTAGAAAATCAAATTTTGATGTAGCATATAGAATAGTTACGTAAGAACTTGTTTCGGCTCTTACATTGCTCATAAATTTATATATCATATATTTATATGTATATGTATGTATGAATTCAATAAAAGAAAGCTTATATATATACATATATACATATGTACAGATGTATGTATTTATATATGTACATAGATATATAAACTTGACAGTCATTAAAAGGCATATTGATCCATAGCTGAAAAGTAAATAATTCTTGGTTATAACAAAAGACTAAAGAAACCATATTTGTCATATATATGTGTATATATATATATATTAGAATGTGGGCAGATCAGGTTTATTGCAAATTTTTGCCCACCTCTGTCACTTAATATAAATGAATAAATTAAATATTAGAATGTTCATTTTCATTCATACTTATGTATGAACATATGTATATATGTATGTATGTATGTATATACATATATCTACATATGTAAGAACAAACAAAATTCATGCAAAATGAGATTAGCTACAGATGATACACACATACATACATAACATACATGTACATACATATATATTTTAACATTCGAAATATCTGCCATGATATAGTTAACCATATACATATATCCATCCATATGAATCATTTGAACTACTCAAAAAATAAAACACACATGTACACGTACTAACCATAAACATTCATTGCCATACACTTCTGGCCAATACATAGTAGGCAATAAGTTATGGTAGCAGTTACATTCAAGTTTTATGTGAAACTTCATTTCAACTCGTTAATATATTTGACATCTTCCGGCAAAACTAACATAAACTAGAAGGATGGATTAACTTCAGCCGTGCCGAAGTTCGTATACCCTTGCAAATTGTTTCTATATAATTTAGCAGAATCATTAAGAATTATACGAGGGCTGCAAATTGAAAGTTAACTTAATATCCGTATACTAAATTAGACTAGACTAGCTTTTACGCCGATAGGGAGGACGGACGAACAAATGTTAATCGGAGTCTGTTGTCAATGCTGATCAAGATATACATACACTTGCCGCAAAAACAATGCGTACAAACTTAATGTGAATTGTGGCAAGAATATGTATGTAGTTATATGTATATATACTTTATGGGTTGGGAAATGATTCCCCCCAAATTCCTATTACATACATTTTAGCTATATATTTATTAATTTCATTTTTACTTATTAATAATTTATAATTTAACTTGAAGAATTATATATGTATGTATATGTATACGTATATATTTGCTACCATCTGTCTTGTATATTTAATTAAGTTTATTGTTTCTTTTACACAAAAGAAAAACATAAACTAAACGAAAGATGAAGCTTTCATGTAATACACGGCAAATGGAGATGTTAACTTTTTTTGCTCTCAGTGCGTGTCGAACGGACAGAAGACGTTGCCGCCGCCATCGTCGTCGTCGTCGGCCAATATCTCAACAACATCATCAACATAACATTTAGTCAGCTCATATAAACATCATCATCAGAAGATACTGATGATGATAGAGGGATGAAAAGGGGGCAGGGGTAGAGGGGTTGAGTAGGCTGCTTGTAGTTTTATGTGAGCGAAACTATTGCCAAAATTGCAGTTTTTTCTGTGTGTGTGTGTCTGTGTGTGTGTGTCAACAAACATGAGTAGCCAAACGGACGATGGGACAGTCCACAAACAGATGGAGATTTTTTATCGTCACACACAGTGACTGCTATAAGTCTATGCAGAAAAAGAACAGTATAATCTTCTACTGTATATCCATTAAGTATGTGTTTATATAGATAATCATTAAAAATATCTTAATTTATATCCCTTCTCATAAGAAAAAAACAATTATTTACTTTAGCCTAATCAAAGACAACATGCTCCATATAGATAAGTTCATTATAAGATCTTTTCTGGAACGAAGAATTTTAGGCAGGGGGAAAATGCTGGCAAATGCTACGAAATTCCGGACAATTAAAAAGTCTTTTAATGATGTTAGTCCTAGCTTAAATACCGACTTACTTGGGGAAAAATAAAAATTACAATTTTAATTTAATTTTATTTATTTTTTTTTTTTATTTATTTATTTTTTCTCTCAAGAGAAAAATTTCAAGTTGTAAAGTATAATTTAAAATTAAAAGATAATAATCTGGTGTATATAATAATTTTGTGAGAAAATTTATAGAAATTTATTTATAATTTAGTAATATTATAAATAAAACTAAAAAAAAAAAAAATAATAATTAAATTTAGGCAGGATATTTATAAAAATACATATGTATATATGTTTTATATGTATACATAATAGTATTGGATAACATTATTCATTGGTAATTTCTAGATCTATTAGATCATTATAAATACATACACACAGGGCCGGAACAAACACATTATTGTCATGGGGCCAGGTGTGGTGGGGGCCCTTAAGATGTCGCAATCAAGCGGGAAATGATACGAATTTGAAACCTTTCAAATAAATATATACAGCTGATGATGCTTAACATCGAATTATGCTACTTAAAGGATATAAAAAGAATTAGTTTAGTATTTATTATGTTAAATTAGGGTAGTAACGTGATCTTACGTGTTTCCTTGTTAAATTGGTAAAAAACAGTTATTCACAAAATTTTTCTTCGCGGCTGCTGGAGGCCCTTCCGTGGTGGAGGCCCTGGGGCCCTGGCCCCTATGATAATCCGGCCCTGCATACACATATACTGCAAAATCCTCAAGTGAGTATGACTAGTGCATGACGATGTCCATATTCGCTCATTCTTCATGTCAGTCAGTAACTCAGTCGGTTAGACAATCATTCAGTTGCATTATCAAATTACATTAGTAGAACAATAGAGGGATTATAGAAGAATTCCATGGAATTATTTCAGTTGCATATATGTACATAGAAATATACATATATATGTATATATATCATTTCTTGAAAGTTGACCATGTCTCAAATTGTGGTTAAGTCTTCAAATTTCTGTTATGCCTTAGGACAATTTATATAACGAAGTAAATTTTCAATGCAGCTGTCAAATGAGGAGGAGGGAGGGGAATCGTTGACAACAAACCAAAAACAAAAGTTACTACATATTAATATACCAACAATAATATAAATAATTATATCATATTAATTTAAATGAAAATGCTCCGATTTTGGTATACCCTATAACCATAGGGTAAGTCCGTCTGTCTGTATAAACAACGAGATCTTGGAGACCATAAGAAATAGAGCTACCAAATTTGGTGTCCATATCCGTCTAGTGTCTACGCAGATCAAATTATGTAGTTTCAAATTTTTGCCACGGCAATTTGAGGAATATTGATCATATGAAATATATCTTATTGGTATAGGGTATATTCCAAGTGGATAAGGACGATTTGCTTGTCTCTTTATATCATATGTCTATGTGTATACATACCTAAATATATATTTTTAGGGAAGTCCTTTCCCGGGTGAATTTTGATTCTTAATTCACCTGAAAATATTTAAATAAGAAAAAGGATGAAAAAAACTTATTACTATAATTTATTAATTTTTATGTAGGACTAATGAATAATGGTAAAATTATAAGCTATCTGGAAACAAATAGTTACAAGTTGATTAATTTTTTTCTTTTTCTTTGATTTTTGTGGCCCACTGTGCGGCTTGTGGCGACGACTTCTTCCGATTTCTAGTCAAGGAACGTTTCTCATTTTTCTGCTGCATATGGTTTTTCTTTTCTTTTTTTTTTTTGTAGTTTTCCGTTTTTGTTTTTATGTTTTCTCCCATTTCACACTTTTTCTCTTTTATGACGATGTTTGCAGCTGCACAAGTTTCATTAACCATGGCAAGGAAAGGGTATTATTAAATAAATGAAACGTTTTTTAACATTTAGAAATAACTTGATCCACCTGTAATATACATAGTTAGATATTAACTAAATAACATATTAAATTTAATATGTTATTAATTAAAATTAATAGATAAATTGTTAAGACACTTCTCTAGCAAGTGTATTTGAACTTCGGTGTAAAGTGAATTTATTTATGAGGGATCTTTATTTTTCCAAGAATCAGGAGGTGAAGAAGAGAGTGGGAGAGAGAGAAAGAGTGAGAGAGAGGGGGGAGGCAACGAACAACAAAAAAAATTGCCAATATTGTGTTGAAGGCTTTCGGCGTAACGGTAAAATTTACGCCCCCCCTCTCCTCTTATGCTATCCTCCCTCCACCTGCAATATATATATACATACATACATACATATGTGTGTATGTATGTATGCTGGCTGCATCTCTTTTGCCATGCGGATCACATTTGCATCCGACACTCACTTTGGAAAACCGGACGCACTTTGTCACTGCTCCGCTCGTTGTGATCTTTTTAATGGTGCACGTCTATAAAACTCAATGTCTGTCAGTGGAAACGGTGCGTATGTGTGTGTGTGTGTGTGAGTGTATAAACCAACCATATTGTTACATGTATGCGTAACATATGATGTTCGTATTGTACATATGGTGGGGGAATGGGGGATGCCCACATACATACATGTGTGGCGACACCTTTTGTGGCCTCATTTTCTGCTTAGGTAGGCTTCTCCTACTACTACTCCTCCTCCACCTCTGCCACCTCCTTTTGCTGCTATTCAAACCATTCACCATTC
Source organism: Drosophila sturtevanti (assembly GCA_018150375.1). NCBI lineage: Eukaryota > Metazoa > Arthropoda > Insecta > Diptera > Drosophilidae > Drosophila > Drosophila sturtevanti. The sequence continues at coordinate 1,285,610 of JAECWJ010000571.1, forward strand.
ATAATTACAAATAGCCACAGCATAAATGTGAATAGACACAGACAATAACAATACCAAAAGAGGCGCTTCCGTTTTCCGGCCTCACGAATGTACATACATACATACATACATACATATGTACAATATCATAAATATACATAAGTATAAACATATGAACATACATACATATGGATATGTATATGTATGTATTTATGTATTATACACTCAAATACATACATATGTATGTACATATGTATATAAAAGAAGAAAAAAAAATTATTAAAAGGAGGAACAAAACGAAATGGAACCACATGCAAAAGAATGAAACAGAAAATCATATAGTTTGTGAGCCCCGTTTTTAGTATTGTTATTATATGGCATTATTATGTATTATTATTTTTTTGTTTTTTTTATTAAATGGCAACGAGTTCAAAAACCTCGGTTCACGCACAATGCGACCCCACGCATACATATGTACATACATACATATGTATGTATAAATATATGTAAATGTATGCATACATATATACACACGCACACATAAACATACATACATTTGTACATATCAGGAGTATGTATGGCCTTCATCTTTGTATTTAATTAAAAGCCACAAAAGTCACAGACACAGTTGAAGAATTTAATTGAATCAATAAAACTTGAAATAAACTTTGTTAAAGAAAAAAATAAAATAACAACATTTATATACATACATACATATGTATATATATGTGTGTATGTATATACTCTATGTATGTATGTCTATGTACATAGACCGATTTATCATATATGTACATAGACAATTGCCTAATCTTGTTAACTAGAATTTTACTGACAAGCATCAAATACACAATGGATATAGAAAAATTATATTTGCCATTAAACAATCACATGTTTTATCCATCTACCAAAATCAAAACAATTTAAACAATTATAATAAATGTTCGTAAATCAATAACGGAGAGAAACAAAAAAAATAATTCTTAAGCTAATTTAATAGAATTTTCAAAATAAAAAATAAGTAACAGATGAAATAAAAATGCAAAAAGAAAAAAAAAATGATTTTACATTACATCTGAGCGAAATTAAATAATCAAAATAATTTTGTATAAAAAGAATATTCTAAATATGTTTTTAAAATTGTTCTCGAAAATACAAAAATATATTTCAATTATTGTGCATGTGAAAAAAAAAACAAATGCCTTAAATAATGTTTATTTTTTATTTTATAGACCAACTAAACTTCCTTTATTTCGAACAGGTCTTCTTTGATCACTCGCACATATCTCGCATTTTTATTTCCCTTCCCCCGCCCCCCCATTAATGAAGTCATCCATCAGTCAAGTTGAATTATATTTTTGTTTCACTCTTCCGCATGTAAAACTGCCTTTGAAAGTTTCTCTTCTGCTGATTGCTTTAAATGCAATTGCTTTGTTATTGATGTTGTTGTTGTTGTTGTTGTTGGCGTTGATGACATCACAGAAATGCAAATGCAAAATGTAAATGCAAAATCTACATTCTTACACATTCATGTCTCAATTTATCTACAAACATACATAAATACAATCATACATACATATACATACATATATGTATGTATGTATGTACATTTATTACGCTATTCATTTGCTCCCTTTTCACTTAATACCAATTGCAATGATTCATAAATGATGCGTTGCCCATCCGATTCACTATGGTATTTTATTATTGTTGCTCATTGTTCAACTCTAGTTCACTTTAATTTTGCCTTAGAAAATAAATTTACATAAATTAAACCGATATCTAAATACCCTTGCAACTGATAATTTCAAAATCTTAGCCTCTTTTATAGGATTTAAAATATAATAAAGTACAACAACTTTAAGCTAAAATTATGTATAATACATACATACACACATACATATATGTATGCATGTATTTATTTATACCTCCCACATACATAAAACTCCCTGTGTAGAGTATCAAAATTATTAAAAATAAAAGTAATAAAAATTGTGTGTTAATTATAAAAGAGAATTTAGCTTCTTCAGTTTGTGCGTGAACAGATATGTATGTATGTATATATGCGTATGTATATTAACATATACACATAAATGATTCAATATTGGGTCATTCAAGTGGGTAGTGATTGTGATTGTTATATTTTTTTCTCGAGTAAAAAGCATAATTAACAAGCCACTTGACACACAGCACTTTCCTCCTCCTCCACATACAATACAGGGAGAAGGTATGTAAGTGTGTGTGTGTATATGTGTGACTGTGCTGTGTGCGTGTATATGTATTCAATTGTTGGTAATCTAAATCGGAATGAAACAAATAATTGTTTTGATTTCATTTGTTTCGCTTCCACCTTGTTCCACCTGTGTATGCATGTATGTGTATGTATGTCTGTATGTACGTATAAGTGGCGCCCACAAATATACCGTTACTTATTTTATAGGCGAGTGTTGGTAAGTGAATACGTGTACATAACCCGCTAATGGGCCCAATCATGTTAAATAAAATAGATAAAACGGGGATTTTCACTCTCTTCCATTCCAACAACTGTGTTGGGTGTGTGTGTGTGTGTGTGTGAGTGTTATGGGGTAAATAAACTCAACAGGCTTGATAATTTTCACACATTGTTCAGGTTGAGTGCAAAATGTGGGTTGCATTTCAGTATGCACACATCGTCACCCAACCATTTTCCCCTTATTGTCAATTCCAACCACATACCCCACATACATACATACATATGTACGTATGAATGTACATATGTACATGCACGTTCACGTACAAACCATCAACCCAAATGCACTCTATGCCTATCGCCTGACTGACCTTGCCAACACCAACACCAACACACACGCACATAAGATCGACAAGTTATTCTCATTAATATTTCTTTTTTATACCCTTGCAGAGGGTATATTAATTTTGGTCAAAAGCATATATGCATACATATTCCTGATCAGCATGAGTACACGAGTCTATCTAGCCCTTTCCGTCTGGCTGGATCAACAGCTTCTCCTACGAGACCCTGAAAAAAACATAGGTTTCCGTTTGCTGCAGGCATTTTATATCTCGAAATCATCCCAATCGGACGACTATATCCTATAGCTCTCATAGGAAATATCGGTCGTGAATAAGGTTTAACCTCAACTAACTCTGTTGTTCTTTAAACGAATACCACGAAATTTAATAGTTATGAGTTTAATATACTTCTTAATACTTCTACTAAGTTTCATCAGAATCGGTTGACTATATCATATAGCTGCCATAGGAACAATCAGTTCAAAAAGGGTTTTCGTATGGAAAATTTGTTGTTTTTTCAACTCTTAATGGTTTTCGTAAACTATGTATGTATATAGATACAATCTGCAAGGGTATACGAACTTCGGCACAACCGAAGTTTAGCCCATCCTTCTAGTTTTTGTAATATTTTTTGTTTCTTTCTTCTTTGACATGCTTTGCGGATTATTTTAATTCATACAACAAAATTAGCTGCGGTGGGGGGGAAAAAAAATTGTCGTTTGCCAAAATGTGTTTAGACATTTGTACAGTTTGTGTAGTATATACATACATACATATGTATGTATGTATATTCATATATATGTATGTACAAAATTATATGTACCTACAAATGTAGCCGTAATTGTGTCAGCATAAGTCAATTTGGCTTTTTGGCAAGTGTAAAATGGTTCCACCATTTGCATTTGCACCGATTTTAAATATAATTTCATTTCATCACCCTTAGGGAGGAGGGCACAAATGACTCATTTTTCTTGTTGGCCCTGTAAAAAAAATACATACATACATACATTGAGAACATTCAACGTGTTTTTCATAACGAAATATTTTGTTTTTATCGCATCCAGATAACAATCCAGATGACCTGAAAAGTAAAATATTTTAAGGTATCAAGGCCTTTGACAAGCTTATAAACTAAATAAGTAATATTTATATACATACATAAGATATAAACAAACACATAAAAGTACAGTTTAAATAAACTATGTATATTAAAAAGTATTAAATAAATACTTCTAAATAATAATTATTTACATAGATTTATTATTATTCCGTAACGCTTTACTCTGCTATTAAATAACAATTTAAATAAATTTTAATGAATCACATATGTGTGTATTTAATAATTTAAAAAAGGTTTCTTTTCTGTTCGTGTATAAGTATAATCCATATGTTAATACCCTAAAAAAAGTTGTTTTATGCATTCTTTCAGCTGTCTGTGTAAGAACCAATTTGGAGAAAAGAATTTCCAACTGTTGTAAGCAAATTAAAAAATTCTATATCTGCGCTTGTAAAAACTGTTTTGTTTAAAAAGTTATTTTTGCAAAAAAAAAAAAAACAACTTGTCAATTATTAGTTCTAAAAATAATACCATAAAAAGATAATTCGAAATTCCTGAAAGAAATGGAAATATGTATCTTAACAATGAGTTTTGTATATGATGTAACTTTGAAGGTGCTTAAAGAACAACTAATATCTAATTGCGCAGTTAATTGTTTAATTATATCATATATATGGAAATGATTGATCGAAAAAATAAATAGAATAGATTTTTCCCCCCTACCTATAATAACCAAAATTACTGTTTATAAGTTTTATTTTTTCAATTTAAAAAGATAATGAAAATGTCATAAGTTTTTTCAATGATATGTATTCTCGTTTATAGATCAGCTTACAAAGGATAGATAAGATGATATTTCTTAAGAACTATATTCCACGTAGACTAATAATTAAAGTTAAAATTCGATTTTTCAATGAATAGATTTGACTGATTTAAAAGTGTTTAATAAGTACTAATAAAGCAAGCAAGCCGTCCCTGCCGATTTGGAGTATACCCTGTACCAATAAGAAATATTTCATCAAGTCGAATTCTCTCGAAATGTTATAAATTTAATAAAAAAATTTGAAGGTGAAAACTCTCTTAATTTGCCGCAATAGCAAATACATGCTATCTCGCTCGCTCATATATCTCTCTGATCAAGAATATATATATATATGTATATACATTATGGGGTCGGAAATGTTTCCTTCTGCCTGTTACATACATTTTGGGGGACTTTATTATACCCTTTTAACCTATGGGTAACCTGGCATAAAATCATAAAAAAGACCTATCAATACTGATCTATATATATGTATATATAAGTATGTCTATGCAATATTTTGAAAACTAGAAAATTGTGATGAATTTGAATTTAACTCGGCCTTTGTTAGGGTATAAGAAAGTTCATCATTTGGCATCATTTGCAAAATATTGACAAGTTGGCTCCTCACTAATGCATTGAGATCAACATTCCCGTTGCTTTATTCTAGTTTATTCCAGGAATTGTGGGCCCCCCGCTTTAATCATTTATGTAAACTGCCCTTCCAACTACCATCATCCTCCGCCCCCCCTCTCTCTCTCTCTTTCTCTTTCATTCTAGCGGTCCCCAACTATGTTTACAGCTGTGTTTGCTCTCTATAAATAAAACGAACTAAAAATGGCAAATGTATATTCAATGTTTTATCCAGATGAAGTCCAAGATAAAAGTGCGTGGGTGGGACAGGGGTGGAAAGGAAATGGCAAGAGGGGGGGGAATTGAATGATGAAGAAAACAAACGTTAATTGCGTTGACGGTTTTTGTTGAATTGTTTGTTTGTATGTATGTATGTGTAAGGGAAATCCCCGACCGGCACTCTCGTACCACCCGCCCTCACCTGTCATTTTGATGAATGTGTGTGTGTACACACATACATACGTGTGGTATTGGCTAATTAAATTTTTTTTTTTAATTTTTGTTTTTCCTTCTTTCTTCTTTTTTTTGGCTTTAATGTTATCGAATTGAATTTTTTACATAATGGTAAGCTAAGGCCCTCAATTGTGTGCATATCTCACAATGATTTCGTTTTTGCTTTTATCTTATCTTAGCAGCAAAAGAAAAATAACAACAACAACACCAACAACATTAAACACTATTGTATGTAGGTATATATTTATGTGACCGTATGTGTGTGGCTACATATTTGCCAGCATAATACCTTTGACTAGTTGGCATCTTTACACTGTTTAATACATGAACTACACAAACCTTTTTAACTCTAATTTAGATGCTATTAATTTATTTAGAGGCTTTTGTTATTTTTAAATGATGCTACTAACTGGAAAAAAATGAGAAAATGTATTTTGATTACTTATTCACAAATCAAAGTTATGGCAGTTCTTTTATTTTTCTGATTATTCCAATCCCAGCACTAAATGTCGAAAAGTTTCAAAATATATATACATACATAGTAATTTGTTAGATGTAGATGTCATTTAAGAATCTTTAATTTTTCTTTCTCTGGTCTGTAAAATTAGTATTCATGTAGAGCAAAAGATGTTTAAAAGAAAAAACGATCAACACCCTCTATAACAAGTTCTTTCTAAAAGTTTAAACTGTATCTTTTAGTAAGCAGGAACGATTACAACGCAATTGTTTATATGTATATATATTTATGTATGTATGTCTATGGTGCTTTAATAATTTAAGTTTAATTAAACGCTTTCAGCTCTTATGAAGCAATCGTAGTGAAGCATTTGAAGCAATCTCCTCCTACAATTGGTTTTCATCAAATATTTGGCAAACAACTGCCACTTAAAAATGATCATCCCACGTTACTTTAATGGAAGAAATTTAACAAAAAATAAGACTTTTACGATCCATAGCTTCTACTTAAGTATGTACATGTGTGTGCTTTCGAATACTTAAAGGTAGTTCCACAGGGATGGAAAATATATATGGAAATAAATACATTTTATTAACTTTTATCTATGAAAGAGCTTCACTCTATGAAGAAACCATGCTTAAATATTTCTTATAAAATCATTATCTTTTAAATGGCGAACGTTTCATTAACAATATTTAATATTAAATGCATAATAAGAACTCTTTTATATATGTAGCTTGCAATTATATTTAAATTGTAGATATATTTAGAATGTTCCAAAAAAAAAAAAATCTTAAGAATAGAGCTTTTAGCTTAAGATTTATGTGAGTTGGTTAAATAAATTGTTGTAGTTTAACACATTAAAACAACAAAGTCTTATGATGTCATAGAGTATTACGAATACCCAAGGGAGACCATCACCTTTTTAATGGAGCACTACACTAACCTAGTGTAAGTGTATGTAAGTGTGATAAAGTTCCGCACGATTGTGGAAAATGAAAAGTGATTTCCTGTGTGTGTGTGTGTTTGTGTGTATGTATGTTAGCCCTTTGAAATAACTTTATCGGGCAATGTGCTTTCATTTCCAGTTATCCATGTCCAATAGCCGCATACGTTGGCGTGATCATAATGAAAATGATCATCATAATCATGATTATGTTGTTGATGACGATGCCGTCTAATCGTTCGTCGACACATATACTTTCTGTGTTTTATGACCCAATTCGATTTTGGTTTGAAGCGTTTCCGTGGTTCCACACCTCCCCCACTTCACCCTCTATCACCTTAAAGAAAACTTTTGAAAATGCGTTTCGTTCGACGAACAACAGACCGTCTGGTCCGCCCCCTCTAGGTAGCAACGCAATCATCTACTCCAACAATACCTTCATCGGCATTTCCATATCCATGTGTACGCATAGGTAAATACATACATATATATATATATATATATGTATGTATATATACATATATATGTGTGTGTGTGTGTGTTATCAAACGACACATTCTTTAAGAGTTTGTTTGCTTGCTCATTATTGATTGATTTGCTTTCTGAAATTATAGTTTAACGGTTAATGGCTTCTTGTATTGCTTTCATCTGGCAACGCCGTTGAAAATTTCGATATCTAAACGCATACGTGTGTGTATGATCAAAGATTAATAGTGCATTTCCTTCATTTCGCAAGCAAATTCCATTTCTCTAACGGTAAAGCAGTTTTAGAGTTACATATGGTAAGTACATACATACATACATACTTACATATATGTACATACATATGTATATAGAAAGGTAATTTGGCTTTGTAAAAGCACATACATACATACTTAGGTTTCCTCAATCCTAATGTATAAATTTTAATATATGTATGTATGTAGTATGTACATATATACATATGTAGTTTTCATTTAGTTTTGAGAGGCACTTTGAATATTGAAATACGGATATATATTTTGTCAAATACTTTACTTAATTGTTTTCGTAGATCTTTCAAAGTTTTTAACAATAAATTTAGATGTAAAATTGCTTTGTAATAATTGTTATACCCTTGGAGAGGGTATATTAATTTTGGTCAGAAGTTTGCAACGCACAAAAGAAAGTATTTTCTCCGACTATATAGAGGATATATCATATATTCTTAATCAACATAAATAGAAGACTCTACTTAGCCCTGTCCGAGGCCCACTAAGCATTTCAACATAGGCTTCCGTTTGCTGCAAGCATTGTGCATCTCGAAATCATTTCAATTGCACGACTATATTCTATAGCTGCTATAGAAAAAATCGGTCGTGAATAAGGTTTAACCTCAACTAACTCTGATGTTTTTAATATTGTTAATATTTGTGTGTTTAATATATGTATGTACATTCTTCTTAACACTTAAACCAAGTTTTATAAAAATCGGTTGACTGTATCATATAGCTGTCATATGAACAATCAGTTCATAAAGGTTTTGTATTTGCAACCTCCTTAATAGTTCTGGTAAATTATAAAGCGACAATCTGAAAGGGTATACCCATCCTTCAAGTTATTATAACAGATGAAAGATCCTGTATAATATATATATATATAAATCTTGATAAATACTATTAGTAAAATAATGATAATCCTTGGTCCTTGGTAGTATATAGTATAAAAAAATCTTTTGTATAAAAAAACAAATAATTGTTTAATCAGTTATCAGTCAGTATATATACTGATTTCAGTCAGAATAACTGTTAAATATATATAATACAGATATTTGTGATTTCATTCGGATCATATGAATATATATTCTCTCATTTTTTGAGCAAACGTATTCCAAACAGATGTCCATTAAACCAGCTGCCATGATGATTCTATGGGTTTTTGAAGCGCACGTGTTTCAGGGGCATTGGCACATTGTGAAATATTGGTAGTAGGAGGAGGGGAATGCAATACGAAAAGACAATTAACCATTTTGAGCAGCTGTCAATGAAGTGTGTGTGTGTGTGTGTGTGTGTGTGTGTGTGTGTGTGTGTGTTAAGGTCCTTTTTCTACAAAATTTTGTGTATAAGTGGCAGTTGATTACAAATGTGTCATTCGAATCTAACCGTGGTAGTCGACAGGTTTCTTATTTCTGTACTTTAAACTAATACATAAATTATTTTCATCTTAATAGTAAACTATCTATTCAATATTCTAAATTTGAATCGTTAAATTTCTATATAATTTACAGAATTAGGCATTTGCAACCCCATAAAATATGTATCTACAATACATATATGTATGTATATATATGTTTAATATATTTTGCAGGGGTTGGCCCGTTTATTTAGTTCTATATATGTGTGTATATACCTATCTATATATGTATATAAATTCATACTCTGTTTGCCATTTCAGATGTCATTGACGAAAAAGGATCCATCGCTGCGGGTTGCCGCCTCTGATCCACATTTGGTTAGCCTTGGCGGTGGTCGTTTAAGTACAGCTGTTACACTACACTACATACATATTGGTAAGTTTTCATCTGAAACTATTCTATGGAAAATTATGAAATTTGATTATGCGAAAAAAGATTACTAAATAAATACATAAACAATATAAAATTTTTATATAGACAAACATAGCCAATTTATTTGATTAAGAATATATATGTACATACATATATACATACATACATACACACATACATACATACATACATCAAGTGCCGTCTAAGAAATGGACCCTATTAAAGGTTAAAACGATAACCTGAATTTTTGTTAATTTGTTTTTTTTTTTTTGAATGCACCGTGAACCAAAATTTGTTAAATTGAAAGATTATTTAGTGAAAGAAATTTAAAGAAGTTAAAAATATCATCAAAGGTTTTTACTTTTTATTGATAACGCAGAAAACAAAATTATATAGTTTCCAAATAGAATTTTTAATCTTATTCCAATTCAATAATAATAATAGGGTTATAGAATTTCGTTTGACATAAATTGATTGGGATGAAAAGAAATTTTCTTAAATAAAATAATTGTTAATATAAACTCTTAAATATTTTATTTTATAAATAAAAAAATTGTATAAATAATACAAATATGTTTATTATATTTCTTTTATTTACATTGATTTAGTTTGAAACTTTTTTTATATTTTTGATTTCAATTTTTATATTTCTAATCCACAGTGCCTAATCTTTAAATACCTAGATAACCCAATGTTCCAAATTCAGAAGCTTAGATCGAAACTTAAATAACAAAATCTATGTAACTCATTAATACACTATAATTTATTTTTTCTTTATTCCATTGAGTTTGGAAACATCTTGAAGCAATATATTAACCGAAATTTATATAGTATGTCTGATAGATCAAGGCAAATTTAGTTTCTAAACTAATGCTTAGGTTATTTTTCTGTGCAATTCATACATATATAAAACTTTATAGACTTGGACTTTTGGAAAGGGTATACAAACTATTACATAGTTAAAGCTAAATCGGAAGACTAGTTTTTCAGATTTACCACTTGAAATTTTATTTTGAAAGTAAAATTAAATCATTTCACATTTTGGTTTTTTAGGTGACACAACAATTGGTTCATCGCCCACGTGTAGCATCTCATTGAATGGTGGCGGAGTACGTCCATTGCATTGCACCATTTATCGTAGTGACGCCAATGAGGTGACTTTGGTACCAGAAAAGGATGCACGTTTGTTAATCGATGGATCTGCCATACAGGGAGATGAGGCGAAACTAAGTCAAGGAGCAATGATAACCATTGGTAATTCAAATTATTTACGCTTCAATAATCCAGATGAAGCGCAAATGATGCGCTCAGCAATGGGATCAAATGAAAGGATATCAATGGCCCATATAGATTTTACTCAATCAGCAAGACAGGCACATGAAATGAGTCAGACGCTTGAACTGGAGAGTTTCTTTGAAAGTATTATCAATCCCAAAGGAGTTGGAGTTGGAGTTGGAGGTGGTGGTGGTGGTGGTGCTGGTATTGGTGGCAAATCCTATGAAATGGAATGTCCCAAAGTTTTTACCTCCGATTTAGTTACCGTTAATATGCCAGCTAAAGATGTTTTGGGACAAAAATATGCCAGTTTTGCACGAAATTTAGCTGAGAATCATCGCAGTGAGAAACAATCGAATAATCAATATATGAAGGGTCCCGGTGTTGGTCACAATTCAGGTTATTGCAATGTGCCCATCAATGCGGCCATTTACAAGGATCAACAACAACAACAACAACAGCAGCAACAACAGCAGCAGCACCAACACCAGCAGCATCAACAACTCCATAACAATCACCAGCAGGATCTACTTACCAAAGTACAAAATGATCGATATGATCGTTATCCTCCTAAATCCAGTGGCTTACAAATTTATGCCATGAATGGTCTGAATAATGAAATGAATAATGCCATTGGCACTAATTCAGTGGGTAATGGAGCTGAATTAGAGGATATGTTAAAGATATGTACTGAATATGCTGATCGTCAACAGCAGCAGCAACAACAACAGCAACAACAACAACAACAACAGCAGCTTAATCAAAATCACAATTCATCTAATTCATCAACGGGTTGCTTGAGCATTACCTCCTCACCCATTGTACAGAATCGAATTAAAACGAATGGTTCACTTCCTAGAGATAAAAAATCCACATTTCCACAGTTAAGTGGCAGCAATACGAATCTATCCATGCTAAGCAGTTCATCTGGCTATGAAAATGTACGACTTTTGGGTCCAAATCGTGTGGAAATTAATGGACAATTGCATGTGGCAGCTGCTGCTGGTGGTAGTGGTGGTGGTGGTGTTGGTGGTAGTGGTAATGGTAGTGGTAATGGTGCCGGCACCGGCACTGGTGGTACCACCTCAGCTGAAAATCTAACAGGAACCACAGGTGTTGTTGGTAAATATGTGCCACAAAGTCCAAGAACTAAAATTCGCACCAATTGTCTATCACCAAAAAAGGAGAAATCCTTTGGTCAGGCCTTCGGCATGATGTCATTGCAAAGCAATAATGCAAATCCACAAATAGCAACTGTGGTTAAACCACCATTGGCCCCAAAACCACCAGCGCCCAATCAGCAGCGTGACTATGAGCAACTATTTAAATCCTTTGAACGGAAACAGCAACAATTGGATCGATTCACAACAACAAATCAAAATAAACGCCCCAATAAGAATATTAATAATTTAACATTAAATTTGGATGCAGCTGCTGCCGCTGCACAACATTCATCCCCAAAGCCATGTCGTAAACCTGCACCGGCACCACGTTCCATACATCTAGAGCAGCGTCAGCGTCGCGAATTAAACCAAAGACGTCAACAATTAAAACAAGAGTTGGCTGATTTATCCTCCTCAGATAATCAAGAGGTATGTTTTTTTTTTAATTAAACCCAAAAAAAAAAATATATATATAAAAACATTTCTCAATTGTTTTTCATTTTCCTTCGTTTTTTTCTTTTGTTATTACAGACCTCAACGGAACTAAGTGGAATACCACCACGACAACAATTGCAAGCTCTGCAGCATCGGATACACCGTTTGGAAGCCCAAAGGAATGCCACACGTGTGATGGAGGAAAATCAGCAGGCAAAATTGAAGCAATCCATTGAAATGAAACAAGATCAATTGAAGAAGTAAGCAGAGAGGAAAACTAAGTGTGAAAGAAAAATGGGGGAGGATCTTTCCCACTTATTTTTAATTTATTGAATTTAAATTAAAATATTTTTTTGTTTTATTATTTGCAGGCTACGAGCCATGTTAAAACAGAAACCGAATAATGCCTGCCTTAAGGAGGAGTTACAATTGGTTTGCGAATCCTTGGAAAGTGATAGAAAAACGTTTGAAGATTTGGAATTTCAATATTTTGAAGAGGAATCTGAACACCATGCCAGCCATGAGGAATTAAAACGACACGAGCAGCGTTTAACTTTAGAAGCGGAATTGGCCTCATTGCGTGTACAATTGGGACCAGATGAAGAGGAGGAGCAGCAACCTATTATGGCCCCAACATCAAATGTTCCACTAAATTCACAGGCATCATTAGCATCAGAAGAACCGATACCAAAACACAATTCACCAACTCCTCCTGTTAGTGCTAGCAGCAGCAATTTAATCAATGGCGTTATGTCTCAATCGCTTTTCGGATCCGCTGAATTGTTATATCCCAAACGGCATAATCAGGCTGATGATCTAATGTTCAAAAGTTTTAATGAGAACATGTTATATAATAATAATAAGATTGAGGTTAATACAAGTACACCGAAACGTTTGCCCCTCCAATTGTATGAATCGGGCGGTAGTTGTGAACAGATTAGTTTCAATTTATCGCTGCAGAGCGATAGATTTGAAGTGAATCCATTGGAATGTCGTGTGCCATCACAGGATGATATAGATCGCAGTTGTAAAGTGGCCAATGATGCACCAATTTCAACCAGTCAAGGAGCCAGTACCAAGATATTTGATAGCATTAAGGAAATTGAAAGAAATCGCAAACTCTTGCTGGCCCAACAGGGTAAGTTGAGCTTGCTACGACAAAGTTGATTGACCTATAGCACTTTCTCTCTCTCTCTCTCTCTCTTTTTCTCCCATTTTGTCAATGTTCCAGGTCATCAGGTCATTGAGCATGAGCGTCAGAAGATCTACGATCTCAAGAAGAAAAGCCATGACGAAGCCCGCACACAATATTTGCTCTCCACCCAACATTCCATGGAAGAGATGGAACTGCACCAGCATATAGACATCAAGTGAGTGCCAACAACGAGCAACAGAACTTCGATCATTGCGTTTTTAATTAGTTCTTCAGCTGACAAAGATATTTTAAGTGCAATTTCACACTAAACAACAAAAAGAAAAAAAACACAAAAGTTAGTTTGTTAGTTGCATATTGCTACTCAGGCAAATCGAGATTTATTTCTAAAATAACAAATTAGTTTAGAAATTAGAATTGAAATTTGAATAGAATACAAATATTTAAAGAATTTAAAGCGTTAAACTTTACTAATATTACTCATGGCATACAGATATTATCTAGAGAAAAGTGTATACATTACACAAAGAATTGGCACACGATATATTGTAGCTAGTAGTTAGCTGGATTATCATATCATATTTATCTATATATTTGGCCCTTTTCACTAATTTATAGCAGGTAGCTCGCTGTTCTCATATCTACTTCATCACTCAATTTTCATGATGATCTATGACTAGTAACATGAGTAACTTGTTTTTATGGAATTCGGTACAAGAGTGCAGAAGTGGCGGCTCGAATACCAAATTTAGCTAAAACACTCAAAATGACCTACAATTTATTTTCACCTGAATTACAAATTTTGATTTATCATTTTTTTGATCTCAATGAAAATAAAATGCTAGCTTTTATAATATATTGATCGTTACAATAAATTCACGTATATATAGTTTAAGAACTAAAAGACTTTAATGAATATTTGTTACTGAAAGTAAATTTAGCACTTATAGTAAATTAACGATTTAGTAGTACATATCTGATTATGTTGATCATAATTTTTATTCAGTTAGTGCAGGGTATTAGTCGCCTTTAGTGTTAATGAAGTTTCTACATTTTTGTGGTCCAGTGTAAGCAATTCAACATGGAGACTAAAGGTCTGTTTTTCTCTCCCTATTGCATTCTCTTCTTCTCCAATATCCCCCCTCAAACTCTCTTAAAATATAATTAATGAAATATTTTGCCATTTACAAAAACAAAATGCAAAACTGGTTTTTCAATTTACAAACCCAACTAACAACAACAACTACAACACTTCGTCAATAGAAAAATATCATATACAACGATAAATCTTTCAAGCAATTTAGAACGGCGACTTTAAGACACCCTACAAAGTAAATTCATATCTTATATTCATATACATATCACATTTTCAATTGCTTTTGTATTAAATACAACTACAAGGTTTAAAAATATTTAGTTCTACCAAACTAAAATGACTTAATTATAAATGTGGCCATAAATCTTTTCTAATTATTAGATACGCTCTTTTAAAGTAAATATATCTTATTGCCCTATTACAGGGTATGTATGTTGGAGGTTGTGAACAGATGATGATACATACATACATATGTATGTATGTATGTATGTATTTGGTGTATGCTTTTATTAGTTATTTTTGTAAGTCAACAGTTAGTTGACCAAGCCCTAAGCTAACCCAACTTTCAGATATCACCCTGCGCTATGACTCGCCCCCGCTCACGCATTCGCATCGTCTGCAATTTGTGACTTGACGAAGCTCTGATAAAGCTTATCAGCTGTGAATGGTCTGCGTGTGTATGTGTTTGCCTGACTCTATACGCGTGTGTGTGTGTGTGTGTGCGATGGCAAGTGCTTTATTCGTTCCGTTTGTACATTTGTGCATTTCATTTGCCCGCGCTTAGTCAGTGTCTTCAGTTCGAACGAAGCGGCAATACTCTCTAAATGAGTCATTACGCAAAAAATAAATAAATAGCTATGGATCGGGTTAATGCATTGATTCCCTGTTGGTACGGTAGATCTCCAATAAAAGAAAGCAAACGCAGTTTATCCACATCTGTCTAATTGGCTCTGTTAACCTAATCCCCCTATCTGTCTCTCTCTCTCTTTTCTAGTGGCGGCAAAGATGCCAAATTATTTGAAAAAACCGAAATGCAAAAGCTTAATCCAAATGAATCAGATGAGCAGCAGCAAAGTAAAAAACAATCAAACGATAAGGAAAATGTACAGCAAAAGAAAAGCGGCATTGCCATAGCAGCGAAGACATCATCAACAACGTCAAGTAGCAGCCAACAGGTGAGTGAGTGCAAAACAAAACACAACACGTATACATATATATAAACATATGCATGGATCATACATACATACATACATATATGTTCATGTAAACGTATATATGTATGTATATGTATGTATGTAGAAAACAAAACAGAAATGTCGAAAGTTTATTTTATTATTTCCGTTGAAATTGACCTCTAAGTAGTAGTATTAGTTTTATGTGTAAACAAAAGTCACTGTTTGTTGATGAAAGCTGTTGAAGTCTTCCCCCAACACAACAACAACAAGTTCATCTTACCAATCTTGTAAATTCAAATTTGTGAACTAGTTCTATTTTGCATATGCCGTTTGTGTATAACCGTTACAAAATTTACAAATGGATTTAATGGTTATAATAAAGGAATAATAAATAGTTAAAGCTTTATCCGAAGTTAAAATGTAAACAGTCTTTTCTTTTTTCATTCAGTTTGATTCAAGTTTCTATTATATTTCCTAAGTAAATATTTTTCAAATTTTGCGTAAATAAAACTGTTGTGAACTAGTTAATGAAAACTATTCAACTAAGTGTTTCTAAGAAATAATAATAATAGTGCTCATTCGGTTATTGAGGCGCTAATTTCATCTAGTTTCGAAGAGCTCTCTCTGTCTTTCTCTCTCTCTCTCTCTCTCTCTGTCTCTCCTTCTCTCGTTAAGCAAGTCTGATGTTATTCATATTGATAAGTTTACGGTTTCTTCATTCTCAATGTGTCTCTCTGACTCTCTCCTAGTATCTCTCCGATCACCTCAATCCTTTAGAAGAGACGGCCATAAAAATCTATCGGTAGCTTGTTTAGTCATAAGCTGTTCGTATTTTTTTTTTTCTTTTTTTTGCCATTTCGTTTTGTTCAATGTTTATTTTAATATTTGCCTTCCCACCCACATGGACTCTATATACACTTATTAATAAGTTTATAATAATAATTTGCTGCTGATGACTTTTTTGTGTGTTGCGCCAATTTTGCTTGATTTTGGCCTTTATCTTCTTCGTCTTCGTTTAGTTAATGTTTACTTTTGGGTTTACTTTGCTTTCTGTTTTTACGTTTTGTGTGTTTACAAATTGTGTATATCCATCGCCACCTAACCACCACTGGTTATAGCGCGCGGTCCAGTACCGATCAGTCCGGTCTGGTCCGGTCCATTGGCCACACAAATCTTTGGCCCATTATGAGTATAATCACCTCGGATTCTGCTACTGGACAATGTTCGTGTACGCCTCGTTTCGATTAGTAAAGAATCGACGGAAGAAAACAGCCTGTGAGTGTTGGTGGTGATTGTAGGGAGCACTGTAATTTTTGGCATACAAGTTGCCATTTGGTATCCAAATTGCGTTGAGTTCGTGTCAGTGAAAGCTTTTTCCGGTGGCAAAGTAGGAAAAAGAATCATGTCCGTTTGGATGACCTATGTCCAGCATCGTCGCATGGATGCAAATGCGCGTCAGCGGATGGAGCTGTATTATTTAGTAAGTGACATTAATTATATATGTATATATCAATTAAAAAAGGAGCAAACCGGACATAATCATTGCATAATGTAAACATAGACAGAAAAGGTTAATCGACACTTAACCTTGATATAGTTATGAAGCGATATACATACATATATGTACAAATTTGAAAACGATTTCTTGTAAATTTTTTTCATTAAATCTCCATTTCCATTTCTCAATATATCTCATTTAATTTAAACTAATTTAAAAAACATTCCATGTGATCTTAGGTTAAGAATAAACAATTCTATTAGTAATTGGTAATTAAATTATTTATATATTTTTATGTTGATTTTCTATATACATATGTACATATATATATATATTTTTCATTTGTTTTATTAAATAGCAACGTCATTCGCAACCCGAACTAGAGCATCATACTATTGGTGTGGGAGTTGGTACAAGCAGTGGATTAACAAATCCGGCACGCAGTCCACGTCCATTATCCGAAGCCAATAATTGCGATGCCGCAATTGAGGCGCCCAAATTCGCAATGGAATCAGCATCATCTGCATCACCCACAACGGAGAATAATAAACGTGCTAGCAGTCAAAGCTATAACCAGGACACAGCATCGGCGGGTAGTGGAGGCAGTGCAGCAAGTAGCAGCGGTGGCAATACTGGTGGCAGTGGTGGAAGCACAACGACCAGCGAAAGGAAACGTGCCGCCTTGCCAAAACATCAGCGTCCATTGACACGTTACCTGCCCATATTCTCACCCGATTTGAATTTGCGTCATCATATCGAGACAGCTGGGCATCAAATTGATCTATGTCCCCACGTCTTTGTCGATGCCCACAGTTGTCGCGGGTGAGTAATGAGAGACAATCACTTGTGTCTATAATTCTAAATTGTTGTTGTTTCTTTTTTATCTTTGTTAGTTATCTTCATAAATTGGGAGCGACATTTCATGCCTGGTCACGACGTTGGTTTGTTTTGGATCGTCAGCGAAGTGCTTTAATCTATTACTCTGATAAATCGGAGAGAAAGCCACGTGGAGGAGCCTATTTTGCGGTAATAATTCATAACCTAAATATATCATCAGACTTAATTTTAAATGGATTGTAATTTTTTCCATTCCTTTGTTTAGACAATCGACGAAGTCTATTTGGATCATTTGAACGCCTCGAAGAGTGGTCGGCCGCATTGTACATTCATTGTGAAGACAAAGAAACGTAGCTATAATTTGCAGGCTGCCTCCGATTCGGCGGCACGTATTTGGATTGATGCCATTATAACTGGAGCCCAGGGTAATCTGGATTATTAAGAAATAGTTGGCAACAAAGGATGGATGGAAAGTTTTCGAGGACTTTCATCACTATAGAAACTACTGTTACTATATAACATATATATACACATATATATATATATGATCTACTACTTCCCCAGTGTAACTTTAAGCTCAATTAAAACTTTAAGAACACACAACAACAAACACACACATGTATCCTAGGTTCATCCTACGAAACTTAAATAGTTTTTTTTTTTGCAACTAACGAAATCCGAGATTTCAGTACTGGACCAAAGTCAAAGAAACTGTATTTTTCTTTATTTTTTCCCATTCATTTTTTTTTTATTTTTATGATTTTAATATCTTAGGTAAGATTTCGTTAAATTTATAAGAGTATAAATATGTATTATGTATTATACTAACACAGCCATTGTATCACCTAATCGTACAGATATCAATACTATAATATTGATATAAATTAAAATACATAAACTATTTAAATGTAATAACCAAATGAACCTTTTATATATTTGAAGTTTTAATGTGAATTTAATTATGATTACGTTTAATTTCTATATATAATTGTATTTTGATAAACGTTAAACGATTGCGATTGAATGAAAATTCGCAGAATAAAACTACACCTTATATATTTTTGTAAACATTGTATTTGCATAGACAATTATAATCAAAATACAAATTGATATGTTTGACAAATCATTAGCAATTTCCATTATCTATGCCTATATATGTTGAATGGGGGTACACTCAATTAGATAATAAAGGAATGGAGATTGGTTCTTCGGAAATCAAAATTTATCAGTGTGGATTTCAGTTGACGTGCTACTTCCACTTTGCCCATTAGTAATTTAAATATGGAGCTCAGTCGCTAATATCGATAATTAATGTGCGTGATTTTATCGATAGCAATCATATTTTCTAGTGTGACCGTAAATGACACATTAATGTCCGATAGAAAACAGCGGAAAATACCATAGCCGCAAGTTCACTACTGACAACACTAAATAAAATTATTAAATGCAAATAAATTCATTGGTCAATTGGATATTGTCAGGAAGGCATAGTGAAACACCTGTCATTAATGAAGTGCGACTTCCCTGGCCCTTAGGGTTGCAGGTGAACAAGTTAAGAACCCAATACCAAGTGCAACACAAAAACGAATTAAGAGATTTATCTGTCCGTCTCTCTGACGTTTTATCTGTCTAAATAAATCCCACGATACCATTGTGATATAAAAACCCAAAACAACATATAACTTAATGGAAACAATGAACCAGTTAATACTGGCCACTGGCGGGTATGATCACACTATTAAAGTATGGCAGGCCCACACCGGCAACTGCATCAAGACCATGCGTTTTGTTGAGACATCGGTAAGAAGCAGACGGAGATGATTAAAATGATGCGTGGGTATAACTTTGTATTCTATTTGCAGCAAGTGAATGCTTTGGATCGCACGCCGGATAAGACTCGATTGGCTGCTTGCGGCTATCAGTGCATAAGATTATACGACCTGGAATCGAATTGTACGGCTCCTGTTATTAACTTTGAGAGCGTCCAAAAGAATGTCACACGTTTGGGATTCCAGGAAGATGGAAATTGGATGTTTACAGCTGGCGAGGATCATCGGGTGCGCATTTGGGATATGATTGCAGCTCCACCACATTGTTCCCGTGTATTTGATTGCCAGGCACCAGTTAATGCCGCCTGTTTGCATCCAAATCAAGTGGAAATCGGCATGGGCTCCCAGAATGGTAGTGTCTATCTTTGGGATGTCAAATCGGAGAAGCATGAACGTATAGTACCCGAAGTCGATGCATCCATACAGGATGTGGCCATTTCGCCAGATGGCCATTATCTGGCAGCTGCTAACAATAAAGGAAACTGTTATATATGGTCCCTTACCAGCAGTCCGGATCAAAAGATGAGCACACTGTGCCCGAAAAAGAAAATTCAAGCTCATAGTCGTTATATCCTGCGTTGTAAATTTTCACCAGATTCTCGCCTTCTGTTGACCACATCGGGTGATGGCACTGCCTGTATTTGGAAAACGGAGGATTTTACCAAATGGCGGGAACTCTCTATCGAAAACTATTGGGTTTGGGATGCAGCATTTTCTGCTGATTCGAAATGGCTTTTTACCGCCTCTTCGGATGGTGTGGCACGGCTCTGGAAGCTTCACACTAAAAGCCAAATACGTGACTATACTGGACACACCAAGGCCATAACAGCTTTATCATTTAAGGATGAGATTGTGGGGAAATAGATTCTTAATTGCTTTGAGCTCTGCTTTCAGCAGAACATGAGAATTATATGGATACTATATCGTTTTATCTGTGTACGAAAAGATTTGAAAATATTTCAAAATATCTTTAGAAATATTTTCAAAGAAAAAATCCCATAAATTCCATCAAATCTTGAATGAAGTCATAATTATTCTATATTGGTGGACTCATTTCCAATATCTGATAAGGCTGATATACATATATATGTATATATATTGAATGTCAAACAAAAAATATGCTAGTAACAAATTTGATTAATAACTTTTTCCCTATACATTATATTTACTGCAGACATGTAAGCAGACTATATATAGAAAATACAGAATACTCGTATATAGATCTGCTTACCAACTAAACGAGTCTATATTGCAAATTTCATAGCTTTAGCTTCAGCTGGTATAGAGACTCGAAGATCTCGTATAACATATGTAGAAATATAATTGGTTATCCAGTTATGTATATATATATGTATATAGTCTTAATTGAAAGTGGCCGATAATCAGATATTGGATAATTCATTTTAATATATTTGAGTCTGATGGATTTTATGTATTTGTTAATTTACAAGAAATTATATGATTCGCAATACAATTAAAAAAAAAAACTGCAAATTAAATTAGATGACATTAAATTTCTGTAAATAATTATGTGTATTGTTCACAGTTCTTATACTCCAAACGATATATATATAGATATATGCATGTATATAGAAAAAATGTATTCCATAAATAGATTTCAGACTATAATCAAATTTCGTTAGAAAAAGTTCTAGTCTAAGATCTAGCATAAGATCAATAACTAAACTATGTAGTATATATACCTAAATACATATATACGAGAAAATAAGGCGAGGGTCAGGAACATTGTTTGCAATACACAAATCTAAAGATGATTCCAATTAAATGAAAAAGAATCCATCATTAGAAATAACAAACAATCAAATATATTAATTTTATTTTATAAATTGCCCATTGTGGGGACTTTGAATTGGAATTTAGATTTTAATAATAAATATTTTTTATAATTTATAAATCTTTGATATAATTTTGTTTATTCTTTTTAGGGACCAAACAGATTTAAATGCATACATATATATACGGAAATGCGATAAAAATACTAAAATTGATAAAACAAAAACAAACTAAAAACCTTAGAGGCTGTTGAATAAAATATATGGTTTATCTATATAAGAAAAACTAAAACCAATGAAGATCAATTTACAAAAAAAATATTTTTGATGTTTTTGCTATTTCCTTTTTTTAGCAAAAAAATCAGAAAATTAAATTTTCATTTCTTTTTTTGTAAATTGACCTTCATTGGTTTTGGTTTTTTGTATTGCGATTGATGACTGATGTGATGCAGCTTAGGACGGGGAGGGGGTGTGTAGAAGGCATTGTTTTTGTTTACTCCACATAGGCAATGCCTTTAGCTACAATTGACTCTTTAATGGGATCAGGATCATCGCCCAGCTTATAGCCCACAATGCAGGTAACATCGGCAGATTTTCCAGTTGGATTAAGTAGCAGCATCACCTGATTAATTGGTGTGGCAGGACGAAAGGGTTTATGCGGTGGCATTGCACTATCCGTGGGTGGCAATAAGCGCACCTTACATGGCTACAATATAAATAATGAGATAGGGTATTAACTAATTCGAATTTAATTTGAAAATTATATCGTTTTTCAATTACCTTTTTCACGCTCGCCTCGAACTGAAAATCTTTGACTGGTTGACGGCTTTTATTTTGTACCGTTATCACAATTACGGATACCTGATGACTGGGCCGATCCTCTGTAAAATTTAAACTCAATTGTATATCATCATCATCGAGAACCACACGCTGTTCCCCAGTGGCCACAATCTCATCCAGCTCAATGGTTATCTCGCTAAGATGTTTAATAGGTAACTGAGTCAATGACTTTGCCAATGATGGCTCTGCTATCGCTACTGGTTCTGGCTCTGATTCAATTTTCACATCTATTGCTTTCACTTCTTGTTCAATTGTCGGCGCATCACTGAGCAAAGGAACATCATCTTGGTTAGACAGTATCGGGGCATCCGGTATTATCACATCTACCGGACTCACATGCATTTTATCCCGTACTAAATCATTGAGTGTAACCTTTTCTGGTTCCCGTTTGAAGCTACTCATACGTTCTTGGCTCGTTGGTAAAATTTGTTGAAATAGTTCCTCACTCAACATATCAATTTGAGGCAATTTGCGAGCTATTCCCGGTGGTTTCCTAAGAGGATCGGAGCTGCTTGTGATGGAAGACATCTTCTCATTTGCTCCATTACCCTCAGCAACTGGATTGTGGCTAAGGATTTGCGGCTCTAAGATTGTAGCACCACCATTGCTGAAATCTGAATTTAGAGTGGTTTCACCCTCGGCCAAAGCAGAGCTAAAAATGTCATTGAGATCGGCTAAACGATTGGCAGCGCCGGCAGCACTACCAGATAAGGAATTGTCACTAGAATTTTTGGTTCGAGGAGCAGTTTCTTTTCCAGTTGCCGCCGCTGTTCCTGCTGATGCTGGTAATGCTGCTGTTGTATCATCAACAATCAAATCGCCCAACAATTCAGTAAGAAGTTGCACATTATTAGAGGAACTAGGACCAGTTGTGGCTGCTGCTCCAGCTGCTGTAATCCTTGAAGTAGCTGTAGCAGACGGCGATACCGATGCTGTTGATTGTTTTGTCGAAGGTACCAGTTGCTTATAACGTTGTATAGTTGCTAGTAGATTACCATTTGTCTCCAAAGTATCACCTAAACATAGAAAGAGAGAGAGAGAGAGAGAGAGAGAGAGAGTCATGCATAGAAAGAGATATACATATCATATATATATTTACTATATCTTACCAATTAACTGAGCATCTGAATCATCTAATAATTGTGGTAAATGCTGAAAAATTGGCTTATGCTTTTTACAGCTTTGATAGAGCTCATGGATTGTCTCATTCACATCCTGATTGCTTGGATCGTATGTATCCAGCATTTGATTGAGCAATTGTAATGTCTCTTGAACTTCATTTAGGACCAAACGATGTTCCGCCAATAGATCATTCCTTCTGGCCTCTTGGGCCATACGATATTGTAACAATAGATTGGCACGTTTAAAATTTTCTGGATTATTACTTTTAATCAATTTGGCAAACATTGCCTCATCAATTGTTCCCAGGACACTCTCACGCGCCACAGCCGCCGGTGTCTGACAATGTTCGATTTCACCCTCCTTTCTTAACATATCATAGGCGTCACGAATCTTCTGACGTTGAGGAAAATTTGTTGTCCATAATAGCAAACATTCCATTATCCTTTGTTTCACCTCAATGGCGGTTTCATCGCCTTTATATTTTTTCGATACCAAACGAATTAGCTCATTAAGGAAACGAAATTTTGATGCCTCATCTTGAAAAACATCGCCACATTGAGTCATACATTCTTCCAAAAGCTATATACATATAAAGAAAAAAAAAATTAAAAACAATGAATACTGCTTTTCTTGATCAAAATCAGAAGTGCATATAAAGGGTAAGCATTTACAATTATTATTAAATATATATATATATGTATATATATACATTCTTGATAAACACAATGAGCTGTGTTTCATTTAGATTATTTCTTAATTTAAGTTAAAGTTGATTTATATAGAATCTTATGATAGTTCACGATGATGAATATGTACATACATATATATACATAAGTATATATATACAAATCATATTGTATATATATGTATGTACAAATCTACACTTATCAACTAGGCACAATTTGCAATTTGATTAGTGATTATTTATAAAAAAAAATCCCTATTAAAATAAAAAAGATTTGTTATCAAAAAATAATTACAAATTAAAAAAAAGAACAAATTGTTAAACAAAAAGTTCTTCCTTTGCAGGTTTCAATTATTTGAATAGTACTGTACTTTATACATATGTATATAACCATATATATGTATGTATGTCAGGCATAACTTCCCTTCTAAAAAAAAAGATTTAATTAATGTAAAAACTTTACAAACACATAGAAGAAAACATATAAAGTATATATATATTCTTGATCATTCTTAGTTAATATAACCATACTCCTCCTTCAAAACTACTATACGCTTAAATTTTTTAAAGCTCGATCACAGAACTATATATATAACCTTCAAGAATAGAAATTAAGATTCAATAACTATGATAATCACAATAATTATTGTTCAAATGATAATCTATATCATATTTATATTATATATATGTATATAAACTTCTCTTTCCGATTTTATTGAAAAATGGAATCACTATAATAGCTACCATATAACAAATATTAAGGGTATTCCAAATTGGCGAAATTAATTAGCTTGTCGTCTCGTCTTGGCTTTAATTGAATAAGTGCAAAAAAGTCAATTGAAGATATATAAAAATTTGTATTATAATTAATTCTGCCGCTCACATACATATTTCAAGAATATTTTTAACACCTTTTAAAAATTTATCTTTATTTAAAGTGTTTTTGTCGCCCCCTGGCGGCTATCAATATTGATAAAAAAAAAAATAGATAAAAAAAAAAATGAAACAACAACAAAACTCAGGTCTAATCGCAGCCACATAACTGCGTGAGCAATTTTCATCTCCCCTTTTAACTTTTCCACCCTCTCTCACAACCATCACTAAGTAAGCAACTCTAAAAAGTATTGTCATCACCCACCCACCCACATCAATGGCCATTTACCGCAATTCCTCGAGTTGCTTCTGTCACATTTGTTGATCGCACTTTGGTCATAATCATCTCCTGAGCTTTTTGTACCAACTGGACATTACTCCGTACCACTAGGCAGAACATTTGTACGCCCAATTCGTCCACTTTTTCCCTGACTGGATTTGTTGCACGATCTAATTGAAACAAGACAGAAGCCGCATAATCAAATTATAACAAATGAGACAAGTAACCATTACAGCTTACCTAGCATTTGCTCCATGATACTCTCGTCTGTGGTCATTTTGGATCCCTATAAATTGTTAACTTTCGTGAAAATTGGGAAAAACCTTAAAGATTTGCGGTGTTTTTAAACATCAACAACCAAACAAACATATTGTCCAGGGGTGGATCATCAATTAATTCAATATAATCGAAAAGAAATAGATAAAATGGAACAACACACTAACGAGTTAGTGAGGTTGGTCACACACTTAGGTTATCGACACAGCACAGTGGCGCTCGATTTCTGTTAGAGATGAGCGATGCTGAGGCACAGTTATTAGAAAATGATACTTTAAATAGTTATTGTAATTAAAAAACAGGAACATATATTTGAATTTATGTACATATAACGAAAAATAGATTAAATTTTCGGTAATTCTAGAATAATTCCACCACGAAACTGAAACTAACGAATAGATTTGTTCTCTTCTGTGTATTTTAATAGTAGACCAAAACATTTATGTAAACAAGATGTTAATGATGTGAGAAAAAAAATCTTTATAGAAATATAATTAAATCCCAACACTTATATTGTTAAATAAACAATAGAGAGAGAAATACTCTCTGGCTACTTTTTGGTGTCACAGTCAAAATCACACTTTGGGAAAACAGAACCGATAACAGTTCAATTTCACCTCGATTGTTCCCTATATCAACACTGTCTCTAAAACAGGAAATGCTTAATTTCAACGTTGTCAAACACTTTACGGTAACATGTTCTTTTTCAGGCGTTCGCCTTTGCGCTGACATCGTGTCTCCGATTGCATCTGTGAAAAATGTAAGGAATATGAACAAAAATGCGAGTGAAAAACATTTATGGTGAAAGAAAATAAAAGCGGTAACGGCTAATTGAACAACTAAATCAAATAAAGAAGAATTATCATGCGGAAAGACTAAAATTTGTGCATGTAAATACACTAGTTGAGGTTAAATACGAAGATGGGCAACATTTCTCTAAAAGAAACTGTTTAAAAATGTCAACCTTTTTATTGTGTTACACGTGTTGGAGGGAGCAATCTTGATTTTTGTTTTATATTTTTTTGCTGTTTTGTCATTTGTGTGTGTTTTTTTTTTGTTTCTAGTTATGTCCATAACTAAAACTATGACAATGCGTATAAAACATTGTTGTGGTATTCAAATCGGACTACAGTGAACTTGATTTACTATTCCTCTTAAGGGTATCGTCTAAAAGATATAACCTTAATAAAGTTCAAAAATCAACAACCGCAATAGCAACAACTAGTAGTAGAAAGTTGAAGTCTATATTAATAATTGTTAATTGTTAATATTTTTATTTATTAATCAAATTTCGTTTTTCAGTATGGCCGACGTAGCTGATAACACTGTGGAGAATTTCGAGGAGCCGGCAGCAGGCGCCGCAGCACCATTAGAAACGGAGAGCACTGAAACCATTTTGGAAACAAATGTGGTTGCCACCACTGAATTGCCCGAAATTAAATTGTTTGGTCGCTGGTCATGCGATGATGTCACTGTTAACGATATTTCTCTACAGGATTATATTTCTGTGAAAGAGAAATTTGCACGTTATTTGCCCCATTCGGCTGGTCGTTATGCGGCAAAACGTTTCCGCAAGGCCCAGTGCCCCATTGTGGAGCGTTTGACCTGCTCCCTGATGATGAAGGGACGCAATAATGGTAAAAAATTGATGGCTTGCCGCATTGTCAAGCATTCGTTTGAGATCATTCATTTGCTAACTGGCGAGAATCCTCTGCAGGTAAATTACTGAAGACGATTCTATAACCATTTCCCCTCCTTCCCCCATTATCCATCGTCGTCTCATGCTAAACTGTGTCCAGGATTATAATTGCCACCTGGATAATAGGTAGAATGTAGACGCAAATTAAATAATTGTTTTAATATCCTAGTGCCTGAAGATATATTAAAAAATAATCCTCTTCTTGCTCTCTTGGAACTTAAAACAACATTTAATATGAGACTAATTGAAAATTCATTTATATTATATTATATTTAATACAGTCCACCTCAATGCCAGGACACAATTTTCATGTGTACTAACTGAGCATTTTCTTCTACAGAATGGACTTAGAGTAATTAATAAAAGATTTTAATATCCTAGTGCCTGAAGATAAATATTAAACCCACTTCTTGCTCTCTTGGAACTTAAAATTACAAAATTGTATAAGATTTATTAAGATATTGAAATTGGAATTGGAGTCCACCTCAATGCTAGTATATCTAGTTACCACAACTGCTGGGCATCGTCTTTTATAGAATGGACTTAGATTAGCTTTTTTTTTTAAGGGGGTTTTAATATCCTAGTGCCTGAAGATTCAAAACTCTCCTCTTCCCGCTCTCTTGGAACTTAAAACCACAATAACAATAGAAATGTCTCTATATATGAGAAAACTGTTCAATTCTTCACGTACGTCCAACACTAAAACTATAATAATGAGAGATAGATATTTTATATATCCATCGATCCTTACATTGTTGTGGTATTCAAACTGGACTACAACAAAATGATATACTATTCCTCTTAAGGATATCGTCTAAAAGATATAAAACCTTAATAAAGTTTAAAAATCAACAAAAATACATACTATATATATTTAATCGTACACCGACTGATGACATGATGAGTAGAAGAGATCGATCTATCTATATATCAAGTTCTGCAGTCCACCTCAATGCCAGTCGATTTTATTTGTATCGCAACTAGGCATATATATAAATTGGACTAAAATTAATTTAAAAAATTGTGATTTAATATCCTAGTGCCTGAGGATTTAAATAAAATTCCACCTCTTGCTCTCTTGGAACTTAAATCAACATTTGATTTTAAATATACATATATGTATGTATTTAGAATTAGAGATATAAAAAATATGTTTTGGTTTAAACAATTATTTTTAATTTTATTAATCCTTTTTTAGATCCTTGTTAGCGCCATTATCAACTCTGGACCACGTGAGGATTCCACACGTATTGGTCGTGCTGGTACTGTGCGTCGTCAGGCTGTGGATGTGTCACCATTGCGTCGCGTTAACCAGGTAATTGAAATTAAATAATACAACAATAAATAAATAAACAAACAAAACAATTATAAATTATAACATATTTAAATTGTGTGAAGAAATTTCTTAAATATATTTTGTTTTCATTAATTCCCCGAGAATGTAAAGAACAAAAATATATTGGAAATTTTCAATTTAAATATTTTATTATTTATTTATTTGTTTTTTTTTTTTCACATTTTTTTGCCAGCAGCAATGGCTTGTGGTTCCATTTTACTATAAAAAGAAAAGAGATCACTTGCTTATAACGTTTGGCTAGAATAAAATTCTATCGTATATCCGTAGCGTCTAAATGTGTAAAATAAAAAAAATTCCCTACATTTGGCGTATGAACTGAAGAGATAAAAAAAAATATTTAATTAAAAAAAAAAGAGAAGAGAAATATTGATAAACTTAAACAATATTAATTTACTAATTCTTTAATATTTTTGATTTTTGTTTTTTATAGGCCATCTGGCTGCTGTGCACTGGAGCTCGTGAGGCTGCCTTCAGGAACATCAAGACCATTGCCGAATGCTTGGCCGATGAGTTGATCAATGCTGCCAAGGTGAGTGTGGATGGTGGTGTAGAGGAGGATGATAAGGGGGAAAGAGAAACATTTTATTTTTATTGATCAAGTCTACTCTAATGCCCAAGCATTGAATATGTAATATATTAAACTAAATGCCTGAGCCTCGCTTGTAGACTAGATGAAAATCCAAAATTTATTGAAAAAGAAGAAAAAAAGAATATTTTTTTTCGCATTTTCATCAAAATTACATTTTTAATATATGTATATCAATAATATATTGTTAGCTACCCCGAGTGTCCAGTCTAATTCTATCTTATGAATATTGCTTAATAAGCTAGACTCGCTTTTGGACAAGAGAAATTTTGTTAAATCTTTTATTATCCTTGTGCCTTTGTGACGACGACATTTGACATGGCACACGAGAAACGTAAAAGAACAAAAATCCTGAAATATATATGGTTTAATTTTTAAATTTACAACTATGAAATGCAGATTTCATTCTAATAATATATCAATTTATTTCTATTCGCTTGCAGGGCTCTTCCAACTCTTATGCCATCAAGAAGAAGGATGAATTGGAACGTGTGGCCAAGTCCAACCGTTAAACACAAAACAAAACAAATGAAAAAAAACAAACATTTTCCTATGTGGGTTTTTTTTTACTATGATAATAATGTGTGTACTTTGTGTGTAAAGTAACACTAAAATAAATAAAACATGATAAAAAATACAACTCATAAATCAAGTGTGTAAAAATTAAAACAAAATAATTCATAATTTCTATGGAGAAAATAAATAATTTGTACAGTGTGTGTGTAACATAACCTCCAAGAATTTGTTGAATATGAGATGAATTTTAAACTCTCGCATATGCAGCAGAGCCATAAATGATTACACTTACAATTTTCGAATGCTTATATTTTAGAGTAATAGGGAAAGAAGGGGGATCTTTAAGAGCATAATTGTGATTTCATCATTCAATTACCAACAGAAATCTCTGATCGAGTTGTAGTAAAAGGAGTAACTCAACATATATATACTTATATATATGCCTTATGCATTGAACATATCCGTACGTACATATATCGCAGCATTTGAGATATGTACACACTGATTACATTATAAATGTAAACATTGATCGATAACAGTACCATAGTACCGGCAGTTAATGGCTTTTAATTCTTAATCATTTTATATAAGTACTATTATCAGAAATAAACTTTGGCTAGGTTTATTTAATGTATGAACACATGAACATTTATATAAAAGTCAAATTTAGATAGATTTTTAGATAATTGATTCCCAAACATTTGCTAGTTCGATATTGTAATAGTTAGTAACAGTTAGATAACAGCGATTCGATTAAATAACGTATCTACATTAAACTTTCAGTGGTTGTAACAAAAAAATGTATAGTTAAAATTTAGTCATAAATTATGTACTCATAATCTTAGTTTCTTTATATTGTTTAATATTTTTACACGGTAATATTCGTTTGCAAAAATTCGATAATTTTGTCGAAAGTTTTTAGTGCCCACTGTGCATGGGATTTTAATGAGTTGTAATGTGACCAGTTAACAATAATACCAAAGTCCTAGTGCCTGTGCTTTTTTTGAAATTACTTTTCAGTGTTTTGACAGCTTTTCGCAGTACTTTTTCGTTTTTACTATAAATTGCATTTAATTTATTGGCCAATTTTATTGCCAGATCGGACTTTGACTTGTAAAATGTTCAATGTGAATGCAAATCAACAGCAGTCTACAGAGAACAACGTGAACAATTTGAGCGCCATTGAAGACGAGAGTTTGCGTCAAGGCCATAGCCAGTAAGTACTTGTAGCTAAATGTAAATTAAGTTGAATTATAGTGATAGAGGAGTCTTGTACACATACACACAGACACATCCACATACACATACACACGCATATATATATATATAAATATACACCCATGTATGCATATGCATACATGCATATATATCTGCTTTAGATTCCATGTACACAAATTAGTGGAACAATTTTACCGGAACACACATTTGCTGAAACTGATCGAGGGTTGCGTACAGGAATTTGTAACTCAATATCGAGAAACGGGCCGGGCCGAGGATTTGCTGGCGCCACTAAAACTGCGCCTGGACTTTGTAGTACGAGAATTAGCAACGCGCGCACCGCAACTGTTAAAACTACTCATAAGGGAACCGCTTCAATTTGGAGAAGCTGTCAAATACGCCACCTTCGGTCTGGTCCGTGATCAATTGCGTCTGCTTGGCCAAAAGCCAGTGGACATTGGTCAATTGCATGCCCATTGGCGTCTTGTGGGTCTACAATTTCATCCCAATTTGCTTTTTGATCCTGGTCGGCATTTGTATCCGTTGGGTTTATGCTTTGTTCAGGGCATACTCTCGGCTTATACGCCGCCGGAGACGCTCGTGTAAGTAGATCACTAGGAAGGGAGAGATCATGTGTTAAAGGATGATAAACGAACGATAAAGATTAAGTACATACTGCACCACATTCATTATATTTTGATATCTGTTTGTTTCTTGTAGCCTTCAAACGATATGGTTTTGTGGTAGTGGTTGCCTGCGCAATGCATTACAGACCAGCTCCACGGATGGTATGTTATGCCCCCTTCCATACCACCCCACACCCGCATCCGTACCCACACCTACACCCACCTCTTCTTCATACTTGTCAGTTCTAATCCTGGGTTCCATTATGGTATTACAATTGACTAACTTAACATCTTTTATCTATTATCGATTCTCGGTGTATATGTTTTTTAATTTCTTAATTAAGAATTTCTATATTTATTTAATTTTCATTTTCATCTCTTTTAACCTGGAGATAGAGCTAAATTTAGCACTAACTGGCTAACTTATCCACTTTTCACTTATCTGTCACTCTTTTTAACTCTTTTTTTTTTTCTCTTCCCTTTTGTCTTCTCTTTTGTAACATTTTGTAGCTCCTTTATGCTCTAACTGTTCGCGACCTATGAGCGAGTATCAAAAATTAAGAGTTACTGAAAGATACCGTCTGCTGGCCATTTTATCCTTATCCAGTGTCCAGACACCTCGAAAAATTGCTGCTAGCGTTCACAGGGCAATAATAGTTCGTGCCAGGGGTAAAATAAAATTATATATATTATAATTAATTTAATTTGTTGTTAAGTTAATTTTTATATCTTAGATCATACATACGATTTGGATTTAAAATTGGGTGCTGATTATCTTATAACTGGTTATTTTTCAACAACATCATCAACGTATAATTTTGAAGCATGCCACCTAAAAAGAATGTAGGAGGACGTCCACGTCGCCGTAATCCCATACATCTAAATGATTTTCTTAATGGCACTGAGGAGACATTGGCCGATGAAGAGCAGCACCAGCAGCTAGAAGCAGCAGGAGGAGAACATCAAAATCAGCAAAATCATGGAAAAAAGAAACAAACACATTCTCAATCCCAAAATCAGCAAAATGATGAACAACATCAATCGCAGAATCAGGGAAATAAAAAACAATCTCGCCCTCAATCTCAAACTCAAATACAATCGAATGATTTAATCACATCGATCGAAAAGAATGAGTAAGCAATATTTATATTTAAATATGAGAAATTTTCTTATACAATTTTTATTTTTACATTATTTTTCAGTTTCTTTTTCTGAAGAGTTTAATGAATAATTATATAGTTTTTCTATTTTTGCAAAAATAATTAATTGTTTTTGAATATTCTTAATTTTAAACGATAGATAAGTTATATAGTAATACTTTTCTATTATTTATCTATGTTGAAGGAAAATAAGTCATTCATTCTTAAAGATAGAAATTTTATTAACAATAACAAAAACCTCTTATATTAAAACTATCTCTGATCAATTTTAACAATGAAAACTTAATCATATATGGTCCGATTAATCTGATTACATAGAAACTGAGATCTCTTATTACTATTAGTAACATTTCATAAATTAATATTAAAAAATTTTATCAAATTAAAATTTCTTCTCTTTTTTCTCCAGGTCTTCACCACAATTGACCATTGAATTGGATAATACCAATGGTGATAATGCCAATGCTTTTGATGCTTCTTCCAATAGTTGCCTTAGCAGCGTGACACCCGTGATGACTTCGAGCAGCAGTAATCTCCAACTGCAAAGTCAAGAGGATTTGAATGGGTTTATTGCTTCTGCACCGGCTGGAACTGGATCAACAAACTGGACTCCGGCAAATGTTTGGAACTCCAATTCTGGTGGCGTTGAGCCAAAGTCAACTGCCTATGCCCCAGATATGGAAGATTTTCCAGTTATAGGTGGCCAGAGGCCCAAGAAGAGCAAAGCCACAGAAATCAATAGGTCAGATGGAGTTGAGCCTGGGACAAGTACAGATGCAGCGAATCTACCAACCCAAGTAGTACAACGTCCACGTGGTCGTGGTCGTCACATTAGTGTACCAGTGCTGGGAAATTTTCTACCATCTGCTGTACCGCCAACGACAAACAATACCAAACAACTGGAAGTTGGTGAATGGTTAAAATCAGTTCGTGAAATGAGTCACGCAAATAAAGAGCAGATCAATAGCAAAAAGAAACAAGAGCAGGAGCCACCAATAGCCGATCAAGTCAATGATACATCCCCCATGGTCAATAGACGCGAAAAGTCAGTTGGAGGGAAGTCCACACTTCATGGCAATGAAATGGGCCGTTGTCAAAGTGAATCTAAAATCCAGTCTCGTAATAATCCAGTAATCTCAACTGTACATAAAACTGCATCATCATCCCGTCCAGGTTCATCATCATCTAATAAACAACAACAGAATAAGATGCCCCTTCCTTGTGGTGGTGATACAACAAATTCTGATCCACCACCGTTGGCATCAACATCATCTGATTGTGTCCAAAATGCTGTTCTTAATCGTAAAAAACGACGCAATCGTCGTTGCCAACGTAATTGGAATCCAACATCCAGCAATCAGACAGTCCAGGATGAGATCGTCATTGATAGAGAACGCCAGCAACCCACTGTTTTAAAACTGGCCAGACCAGAACGTCTTGTTCGAGTTGGTCCGGAGAAAGGATATAGTTTTTCAATTAGTGTCACAACAGTCAATTCCACCACTGGGGATAATGGTAACCAAGAAGTGGCATATTGCCGCCAACAGATAGAAGAGAAGGCTTCGCGCAGTCAACTAAATTCAAATGCCATGGAATTTCATCCTACATTAAATCGTCCTGAACATATTTCACAATCTCAGAAGGAAGAGTCAATGCCAACGCCTAAGTCAAAGCTTGGTGTAAGAATTGAACAACAAAATTTTCATTCAAATAATTAATTAATTTTTGGGTTTTTTTTTTATTTTTTTTGTACAGGAACGACGTAGTCGCCAGCGTTTTACACGCTCCCTTAGACCGGACACACTATTTGAATTGGTGTCACCTGGTCTCCTACCCACACCAGATATGCCATCATCGAATTTTTTAATAGACTCCTTGGCATCGCCTGCTCCAGCAGTAATAAATTTGCCTGATGCAACTATCGACAGTTACCAATCGTCATTAAATTATTTTGTGAATCCTATTCCATCGACTCCGGTTCCGGCTCCGACTATGGACTTTCAGCCACAACCACAATTACAGTCACAGTCACCGCTGCGGCCACTCCAATCGAATACTAATTTCAATTGGAGTGCACCACATTTGAGTGTGCCCATTCAGTATCATAATAGTAATGCCAGCCAGTCGGTTTTTCGGCTAGCCAGCCTCCCCAGTACTGGAGTGGGTACAATTCAGGAGGAACGGTCACCCAGGATTGTGGGTACTATACCACAAATGGTGGAAATGTCGGTGGAGGAATATATGAACAGTGGGAACAGGCGTCAGTTCAACAGCAGCAGCAGCCACAATCCCAGCTACAGCAGCCACCTACCGTCAACTATATCGTTCCCATCGTCATTAACAACCAATATCACCCAGGATCAGGTGCCTACACTTCACCAGGATCTGCAATATACGCACCAACTGCTGAATATGGATCAAACAATGACGGTGGTTGGGGAGAGGGAGCAGGAAACACAATTTATACTAAACGCCACCAACGAGCATGGCGGCATAATCGACGTGGAGCAAGACAACAATACCAATATCAAGGAAACCAACGACAACAATGAGTCGATAGTAAAATCATTATCAAATATAAGTATTTTACAATCAGGTCATCATCCGATTTTTAGTCGTGAATCAACTAAATCGGCCAATTCCAATCTAAGATTGATTCCAAAAAGTCTTTTTAATTTATATCAATTGATATGTGCGAATAATTCAGATTATGCCTTTGTCTATGCATTGAGTGCCCAATTGAGTCAGAAGATAGTACCTATGGAGTGCTTTGTATACCTCAAAATGGCCCTTTTGGCCAGCCTGGCCTCTATTGATAAGGATGAGTTGAGGCAACCCATTGCCTTGTGTATCATATCATCAGATAGTACATTGATCAATCTATTGATGACCGATATTGGTCAGTTGGCACCACGATTTATAGGTCCCCATGAGGGTGGACAGCAACCTGTTTTTAATGCTTTACCAACACGATATAATTGGATAATGGCTAGCCCACTATTAATGGCTCAACGTGGGGTATATTACGCTGGTGATTGGACACGTCTCACGCGTGACCAAAGTGATGAGCTACAGAAATCCATAGAAAATGGAGTAGTGCCTATACCGCAAATAAATGGTGAACAACAACTAGAGGCTGCTATATGGACCTATTGGCAGCAAGAACATTCAACTAATCAGTCCACAATATTTGCCAATTTTTGCCCGTAAGATTCAATTTTATTATAAATTTGTAGAATTATATTTATTATTGTAAATTTTTTATTACTGATATTATAGCATATTTGGTCTTCCCATTTATATGGGTGATCAATCCGGTAAGGAGATATCAAGTTTTATATTACAGCATTATAGTGAAAATGAGCGTGAATCCACCCAGGATGACCTTAATATAAATTATGATGATATGCGTATGTTATTCCTTTTGCTACATGAACGTGAAGTCACCTTTACCGATGAGGCCCAGTATATATTAAAAAAGTATTTTATGATATCACGGAGAGAGCGTCCAAGTAAGCATTAGCTAGCTATCTCTTTCTAAATCATGTTAATATCTTCTTCATACATTTTTTTTATTAAAGGTGTCTTTACAAGTAAAACGTATATAGTATTGAAACAATTTGCGGAATCATTTGCCAAATTGGCACTGCGCCTAGAAGTTTTAATCCAGGATATTATTGTGGCCATTTTCCATTCAGAACATTTTGTCCAACAGATTTGTGGAGCCAGTGCGATACCACCACCAGTTGTTACCAATTTAAGGGATATATCCCAAGTGGATGCCTATATGAATGAGTTTGCTAGCTGGCTTTTTCAGCATTTGGATCGATATAAAGATGAAGATCTGGATACACAGCAGCCGTCAACAAAACGACGTCGTCTTAGCATAGATATATAGTATGTTTATGTATCTCTCAGATAAAAAAGAAAACCAAAACAAACACATAACTACCTCGCCAATAAGTGTTCCTTAACAAAATGGTTATTAAAACCGTTTTTAATCAAATATGTAAATTTTATAATTTCATATTTTAAAAAAACCTAATTTCCATCTTGCGAACCAAAAAAATTGAAACGCCAAATATCTTTTGAAAAGCCAACGATTGTCGTTTTCTCAAAGTAAATGCTTAATTGCTAAAAACAAAAAAAAATTATAAAATAAACAAATAAATAAAACTTCATATACACACAATGTATATATCATATAACTGAGAGCTAGCTGTAACGACCATAAATATTAATTAATGCAAAATCATATTAATTTTATATAATTTTAATTTAATTTTGTATTTTAGAAATACATAAATAACCAAATTATTTTTGTTCAAACTAACAACACGATTAAGACTATCTCATATACATAAGTAAATCCAATTTGTTACTCCTTTGGTGAATCAATATGGTCTTTAATCCGATTCTGTATCACGTTATTACCTAGACTATAAATTTTTGCATATTGAGGACTCCATCAAGATTAGATATAGTATACTCGCGGCATAAAATGTAGACCATTTTTCATAAAAATCAGTCATCTGTGGTTCTTTACATTCAAGATGCGGCTCCTTTTTAAATTCAAAATGACATTAAATGAAATGCCGAAAATATAAAAATGACTACGCCTGCAATTACAAGCTTTTCAAAATATTAAAATGATTTCATCTAAGGATTATTTATTCGATTTTTCAATTGAACTTTATCGCCTAACCATAAATCTACCGTAACGTAATGTTTATTTCAATAATTTTTAAAGGTTAAAAATGTTCAACCAATGGCCTGATTTATAAGGCTTTTAAACAAACAATAAGCTTTCTACGGCTTCACAAACAAATGTTCAAAGGTTCGGGGCCGGTTTCATTGTTGTTTGTAAGCCCGCCGGGTGAAAATTAACCACAGGAGTCCAAACGCTTTAAGCACGTGACTTAAAGTTAACTAAGAGTATTAAACTGGTAAATCAATTGCTGGTGCGGTATAAAATGCTGTAAGCAAAGTAATACCTAGCCACAAATACTGTTCATTATGTTTTATTATTTTGGGCTTAAGCAATTAAATTAGCCTAGTTAAATAAGTATAAGTAAAAACTTTACTACTTATGTATATATTTTTTCATTGGCAAACTAATCCGGAATGACCTCTGCTTTGTTGTGTGTGTGAAGAAACAACGATTAGTCCAATGTATTTAATTATACATTGCATCTAAATAGACTAGAATGAATTGGACGCAATACATTTTACTCTTTAACCTCTCCGAATACAAATACATACATAAATGGAGTTTACAATTTGGTTTTTATTACCAAAATGAGTTTACTTAAACATCCTTGCAATAACTATTTTGTATGCATACAAATTGATTAAAAATAATTGTATATTCAAATAAGAAAGAAAGTTAGAATTCGTATCAATTTTGATAAAATCAGAATTATCTTTTATAGTGAGATTTAATTAAATACATACTTTGTAATCTATATTTAATACAGTGGGGCAAACTCTAGCTGTCTGATTTTTCTTAGGTTCCTAGTTAAGCGATATATGTATTTGGAATATATCTCAGAGATATATTGGATATGTCAAAAAATTAAACAAAAATTTAACTTATATTCAAGTTTTTATTTTCCAGACAGTTTTAAAATAAACAAGATATAAATATATACATTTTCCGTATAAATAAATTCATTGAATTATTTAAATTCAAATTATCTTGCAGTTTCTAAACTAGTTAACAAATAAAACGGCGTTTATGTCTTAAAAGTAATTTCCAAAAGCGTGCTATATGATATCTCAATAAAATTTGCTTAGATTGTAGAAAAAACTTATTTTTGTATTGTTTTTATACCCTTGCAGCGGGTATATTACATTTGGGCAGAAATTTTCAACATACAGAAGGAAATACATATCTTCGTTTATATAAAGTACATATATACATATTTGCTTGATCAGCATCAATAGGAGACACTATCTTGTCCTATCCGTTTGACTGAGTCAACAGCGTTCCGAGAACCTTAAAGCTACAGGAATTTTGTACAGTCTTCTTTATCACCTGCCATTTTTTACCTCGGAATTTTACTAAATGATTATATTAATAGTTATTAAAACGACTGTCAGAGCTAGTCCATTAGTTTTTGTTTAAAAAAATCTTGCATAAAATTGTATTGTGTTGAACTTACGGAGGCTATTCATATGTAAATATCTATGCGTGTATGTATGTTAAAAATGGAACTTAGTTTAATTTGGAAATTATATAGCGTAGGGTGTATGCTTAGTCGTTGTATATGCCAAATTGTGTTTATTCTGGCAACTCATTAATGAAAATGTGTTAACATTAACCATATAGCCAATTTCAAGTCAACTAGAAATGAATTAATATTCATTGGTAAATGAATTTTTGGGTGGTCGGGGATGGGCATGAATGAGGGGGTGTGGTGATGGAGGGGGTGAGGGATGGATGGTTCGAGTTCAACGTGACCAGTCCAAGTTCTTGACATATTGACTCATCAACTACACAGAGAGACTAAGCTCAAGAACCAACAGTCAAAATGCTAATGACAATCGCCTCAACTGTGGGGGAGTTTGCTCAACCATAATAATGGCCAAAAGGAAAGCGCAGAAACAAAAAAAAAAAAAAACAGAATTTCCTAATGTTAATGAACATCATTTTTCTCTGTTTGTTTTCACTTGTGTTAAGTGTCGCAAATAAATTCATTAAAGTGACATTTTTCAATTTTAATGAACAATGGGTCCCTTAATGAATTCTTCATCATTACCAAAATGAATACAAATAATATCGTATAAAGGTAGAATGCTACACTCATTTCAAAATTGATAAGCGAATTACAGTTCATTTGTTGTAACCAGGGCTCCAAACCATTCCAAACTCGATTTAAATTAAAACAAAAGCCGTTTTAAATTTGATATAAATAACAATAAGTGAAACTTTTGCCCAAATGGGTAAAAAAATTTTAAGTTTAAAAACAAAAAAGGGAAAATTGAAATGGAGTACCACAAATAGTTTTTATAAACATCTGAATATAAGATGTTATATATGAAATTAGTAGTCATGGGACACGCGTTAATATACATATACATAAATGTATTAAGTATCAATCTTTCTTATCTCTTAAATAATACAAAATAGATGCAAAGTTAAAGATTTGCGTATCAAGCGTATTTTTGTACATCCTAATACATATAAGCTTTTACATGCATAGATCCAATATATAGAAGAAAATATTTTATTAATACATACATATTTGTAAATCACGTTTAATTTCTTCATAAATCTTAAAAATTTAAATCTCAAAATTTGTGTCTTAACAAAATAAGTTTGGAACAAATTTTTTAACAATATATCAAAGTTTTTATTTATATATACAAAAAATAGTTGCCAACTCGCAACCCGAATCCATTTTGTATATACATTAAAGTGTGTAGCCCTGGCTTACACTTATCATCATTAAATTTAAATGAATCATTAATCTTATGAAAAGGTAATGTAACGTAACTGTTACTATTCAATTAATCAGCTCTGATTATGATCAGATTGATATTAACTATGCATCATTGAATATAAACCTAATTTATGAAATTTTAAAAGGTTATTTCAGGACTGTTTAGAACAACAAAAACAGCAGCAAAAACAACAACAACAATACCATGGGATTCTTTTAAATATATGCATCAGTATTAACATATCACTTGGCAACAGCCCAGTCCGCTCCATGTTCTTTCTTCTTCTGGGGGCATGCCCCAATTATGAAGCATTAAAAATATATATATATATATATATATACATATGTATGTATACATATATACATATATTCGCATATAAATCGCTTCATTTTTGTATGCACAATTACCAAACAGTACAGTATCTCAAATAGTCAAAACATGGGCGTAGCTAACAAGAAAGGGGTTTACATGAATTTAGCAATATGCATGTCCTGTAAACGAATTTAAATTTGCTATTCATTTTTATGCTTTGTTAATTAGAAAACAAACAAAAGACACTTTAGTAATTTATTTAAGCACGAAAAATCTCTAATCTTATACTATTATGTATATATATACATATATAGGTATATAGTATATTAGCTACAATAATTACCTCATCCTCTTAGTTAAAATTTCTATTTACGCCTCTGTAGTTGATGTTTTGACTTTCTTTAGTCTGGGTTGTATTTTGCTTTTGTTGCTGCTGATGTCGCTTTTTACGCTACTCAATTAACTTAATTCCCTTTTGCATAAAACTGAGAAAAATACAAAAAAAAAAAAAGACAACCTCTAAAGAGTAAAGAGCAATGAAGATAGAATACAGAGAGGGAGAGAGAGATAGAGCAAGTGTGAGAAAGAATGGAAGAGAGTGTCTGTCGCTTGCTCCTGATGAGCAATTCTTGAGCCTGGCAGTCATGTATATTTTATTTATTTTGATTTAAAGCGATTTTCAGCCTCGTCTCTTCCATAACCAACTCAACCGAATGCACAAAGCAACAAAAACCAACAATGAAAGGAAATATAAAACAGGGTATAAAAAGTGTCAAGCATTAAAACACAAAAAAAAAAAAAAAAAAAAAATCTTTTTAAAAAAAGACACCAAAGGATAATCAGTTGGTTGAGCGCTTGTGGTCAAAAAAAAAAATAAATGAAAAAAAGTTTGGAAAGGAAGTTGGCCAATCAAAAAAACAAAAAAAAAAAGCATAAAAAAATAAGTTGAAGAAAATAGAAATAGAAGTAGAGGGAAATAAAAATGGAATGCTCTCAGTCTTTCGTTTGCCTAATGCGATTATGGAGGCCTCAGCAGAGTTGCCGTCTGGTCAGACAGTTTAAGCAAGTTTCAACTTTCCGTTGTAAAATTACTGAACCTCACAATTCCCGACCACCATCCGCCCCTCTCCCTGCCTATACATCTCTTCTCTTACGCACTTTTGCCTGTGGCAGCAGCAACAACAACAATTCCAACAAGACCAGGCCTGATTATCTTGGCCACGTTGACAGGCAACTAGTCGACTAGGCTAACGGATCTATCCTTCTCTCTTTCTCTCTCTCTCTCTCTGTCTCTCTGCCTCTCTCGCTTTACTTCCTTTACTCTCTTTGTGTGTCTGTCTCCATCATTGCTACCGTTAAGGGGCAGAATGGAAGGCGGGTAGGCTAAAATGGTCTAAAATGAAGTCGAAGCGCCAAGACAAGACGTTAATATTATTATACGCTTTGTAAACAAATTATGAATTATGTTGGATAAATAGAAAAACTTAATAATAACTTGATTGCGGCATTTGGCCGACCATGGCCACCGGTCTCCACTTAACTTTTCTTCCTCATCTTCTTCATCTTTTTTTTTTGTTTTAAATGATAGCAAAAACAGCAGCAATTCATGTTAACTAAATACACTGAGAGAAACTATAGCAGAATCTAGGTTAGAAAAAGATATGATTTCCCAAGTATGACAGTTAAGGTCAAAATATTATAAAGAACTTTGACTCTAAAGGAAAACTATATTGCCATGATTTCCAATCAATCTAAATACCAAAAATAAATAAAATCACCTAAGGGGTCAACTAAAAACATTCGCAACTTTTTCAAACTGATTATTTGTCTTAAATTTTAAATAACTTTCATCTGAAAGTGTTCAGGAATGTATAATTTCTTTTTGTTGGTGTGTTGGGCTTATATACTCTTGCCACAGGTGAGAAATTAAGCGAAAGTTTTAAATAATTTTCATTAAACAAAATAATAATAAAAAAAGAATTTAACTTAATCAACTTGATTATCTGGGCTTATTTAATAAGTATTAAACCTACTAATTGGCATCATCGATCAAGTCTCAATAAATAGTCGGTCTTATCGATGGGAAATATCTTATCAAATATTTGATCTATCTAATATCTATGCGATAACGATCGATGCTTTTAATTTATAAGAATTTCCTATATTTATTATCCATATTAAAATTAATTCTTGGCAGTTTTGTTTAAATTTTTGTTTTACGTCAATTGAAATCGTTTAATTTTTAAATGACCTTTAAAATTTTTTTTAAACCTTTTGTTTTTTTTTTGTTTAACTCGTCAAATGAAATCGAATATTTATATCTTGTATTACTTATAGCAAGGGTAATACACAGTGCGGAGTTATCCTTGCAGTTTCTATTTTCTTGTTTATGATGGCCTAAGCCTACTCGCTTTTTTGCTATGGCAGGCTAAAGTCCTGGCAGACATAAACATAGACCTCATTGTCGTTTGCGTCTAGGAAGCTCGTCCTTGGGTCCTTTTTTTCTTTAGCAAAAGAATTTTTACTATGTACCTACCCATGTTTATATATTTATGCAAAGGGAAGCCGGCAACTGTGGCATTTGCCACCGCGGGGCATTTGGCGGCACGTTAATTATGGCGCGAAAATGGCCAAATTGTGCAAGCAAAATACAAAATACTTACCAGCCCAAAATGTATATCAGCATTGGGGATAGCTAATGCGAAATAGGGTAGAGGGATGGTGATGGGGGGGGGGGAAGGGTAGGGTGAGACTTTAGCCATGTCCAGGCTAAAGGGATGTCGTTGCAACATTTGCCAAAAAGAATGAAAGAAAAAGTAAAAACAAATTGAAAAGTTTCCACGATATAAATTTGCATTAATTTTCGGGCGCGCTTGTAGCTGTTCACCGACACCCCCTATCCCCTACCGCATCCTTCTTCGTCTTTGGGGCTCTCGGCACAGCAAAAAGAAAAGCTTTACTATATGTATGTAGTATAGAGAGGAAATTCTATTTCGAGGTATTCGACTATGATGATACCCAAGAGATTTCTATATGATCCTCCGGTTCGAGCGTAATACAAAATCTTATATGCTGGGAAAGCTGCTGAACAGTTTTTTTCTTTTACTATTTTAAATATAGTAATTATAATAGTACAGTTATTAATATTAAGTAGAGATAAATTGGGTTTTTTTTCTTATAAGTAATGCGATTACTTGAAATGTTTCTTTTTGTAATATTTTCGTTTCAAAATATTTATAATATACATTCTTATTTTTTTAGTTATATTATATATACATATAAACATTACCTCATGGTTTTATTTTTTTTGAAATTTGAAAAAAAAAAAAAATAAAAAAAGAATTGTTCCGTTTAATTAATTAATTTTGTATTAAAACCTCGTTTCTAAGGTGCAAATATACCTTCCTATTACTTATAACTAAGTAGTATAAAAATTGCTTAAATCGAAAAAGTTTCCCCCTTATTTTTTGTTGTTGTTGTTTTGTTTTTTTTTTTTTTTTGTGTATATCGCTCTGCTCTTCTTATCCATAGTGGGCGAGCTGTGTGAAGTCTGGCAAGGTGGATGGGGAGGGGGAGGGCGAAAAGGAGAGTAATACAACACCTACAAAATACAAAGAAGATAACGAAGCTCAAGCTCGCTTTCTCTCTCTCTCTCTTTCTTATTCTAGTAAACGCATATTTCTTTCCTTTTCTTATGTAGAGCTGACCGTTTGAATACGAAATCCTGCTCCTTGTTAGACCACGAAAGAAAAAAAAATCTGAAACAGTCGCGCAACCAAAAAAAAAAACAGAAAAAAACAGCTGTTCGTACCTCTGCC
This sequence comes from Drosophila sturtevanti, assembly GCA_018150375.1. Taxonomy (NCBI): domain Eukaryota; kingdom Metazoa; phylum Arthropoda; class Insecta; order Diptera; family Drosophilidae; genus Drosophila; species Drosophila sturtevanti. The sequence goes on from JAECWJ010000571.1 coordinate 1,330,319, forward strand.
CCGCCCATCAACATTGTGGGCTGCGCTTGATCCCCTACCTCACCGCTTCCCTTCGGTTATCATTTTGTTGTTGTTTTGTTACCTTTTTGAATATTTATGAAAAATTGAAACGTTTCAGCGCGTGGCCTGTCACCTTTTGCCGCATTCAGCGGGATTTAATTTTCTCGATTTATACTCTAGATGAATGGGTATATTACACCATATGGATATAGAAAGGAGACTTTCCCCCTGTAGATGCAAATATGTACAAGTAATATATATATCATTTGAAATTCAAGGTTTGATAATATAAAAAGGTTTTTTTCTTTGGTAAATTAAACATGATTTCTTTTAAGAAATTCTCATATACTTGTATATAAAAGTCAGACGCTTGTAAAGAATAAAGGATAAAGTAAAATATCATAAGAAGAATATATCAAAATCAATTTTTGGCAAAACTTGCATATATGCGAGTAATAAGACAAGTTGTATTTGAGTTAATCGATGTTTCTTTTTATTAATGAATAGAAATAAGATTTTACTTAATCAAATGTCGGAAGAATAAGCCAAATATTTCGTTAAAATAACATCAGGAAAGAAAAAATGTTGGTTCGATAGTTCCATCTTTACAAAAGTCTCCAATTCTAAAGAACTTAAACCTTTCATAAGAACTTCATTAGCTTATTGCCAAGAATGAAGACGGAAATTTTTATTTCAACACAAAATATATTTTTCTTAAGTAATAAATATTCATTATTGCAAATTTATCTTAGATATAGACAAGCAGAACCTTTACCTTTTGACTCAGAAAGAATTTCAAGTCCCATTTATGCTTTCTTATCCATACATTAACATGTGTGAATGGTTAAAATTTAAGGATCTTCGAGATGTTAGAATAATTTGGATCGGTTCTAAGTTTTTCGAAAGTCCAAATCAATGTATATTTCGAAAGGGTATATAGAAAGTTGTCAAATCGGTCAATGTTATGCTGGTCCTTTGCGTGGTCTTTCTCTCGTGCTTGTTAACTAATTGTATTTTTCTTTTTTTTTTTTTTCTTTCTGTTGTTGCTGTTGTTGTTTTGGTCCACGTGTTGGTCCACGCACAAAAATGATTTAAGTGTGCTTTCATTAATTACGTTTTAGATGGTGGAAAGCTGAAAGCTGATGGTAAGAATGGATGGGGAAACGAGAATGGGAACAGGAATGGGAACGGGAAAAAAAGTGGCAGTTTACCGTCTCTGCGGCTGTTGAAATTTTAATAGACCGCATTTCAGGATAATTAACACGGCAAGCGTATGAATCATGCATGGCAATTGAATGCAGGTAGTAAGATGGTTAGCCCCAGTTTCATGTAACCCATTCTATTCACAACATCCCTTTGCTTTCCTTCCATTATCGTAATAATTACAAACGGTTAATGTAAACTGAGATTGAGTTAGACCGAAAACCTTTATCATTATTAAGGTCGTAAATGTGGAGGGATGCGCATAAAGAATTAAAAAAAAGGAGTTCCATTTAAAAATCAGGTATAACAAGTTTTTTTTGTCGAATATGTTTAATTTTTATTCTTAAAAATTAAGGCAAATATGTATGAATGTGTTTGTTTACATTTGAAAGTTCTACCTCGAAAAGTATGCAGCTGTTTATGAAATTTTACTGCTTGAACAAAAGCACTGCTTGATTTGATTACCATTTTTGTTTTTAAGTAGAAAAATGGCGAAATAATTCTTCATTAAGTTAAATGTTTTTTTTTTCTGCTATTTTTGAAATAGAGACTTTTGTTGCCACACGAAAGCCCTCCACGAAGAAGGGCTTGAAATACAAAATGGCCAGCTGAATGGAATTCAATTTCATGGTGATCTTAGTAAGTGTCATCTGTCTTCACATATATTTTTGCATTAAGAGGTACTCCTGTGTAAGACTTTATTTATTCGTTTTTTAAACAGAATTTAATTGTTATTTAGTTGATTATGCAGCCGCAACAGATTTGAGATTTAACCTTCTCTTTCCGATGTGATTATCAATTATATCCTTTATGATCTCTCAACTTATTGAACTTCCATGTATCCTTTTAGAATTTGATAATTGTCCCTCTAGGATAGATTGTAAATAAATGTGTTTTTTTTTTTGCTATAAATGAAATCAAATTGTGATTATCTGAAAATATTTTTGATGAATTGATTCTTAATACTATTGAATGTACGGTTTTTCGGGTTTATTTATTTAGCATGTGAAATATTTGTTAATTACAGACATGACATTCAATCATTAAAATTCCACAAACGAATTCTGTAAAATGCAACTCCAAATGACATTTTGCCATACAAATGCCATCAAACTGTGCGTGTTACAACTTTCAAAATAGAATAATGAATACATAATTAACGTTAAAACCTGAACAATGCATCAATAATTAAAAGTGAGAGATTCCAATAGGAAGAGGGTGAACAATAGAGACACAGACAGAGAAAGAGAGAGAGAGAGAGAGAGAGAGAGAGATAGGGAGAAAGTAATATGAGCCCTCTAATCATGACCAAACTGGAACAGCTGCATCAACCTACATTAGTATTTGAATAACCAACACAAGTAAAACCCACATAAAATGTGTTTAATTATGTTACCCTGTTACCTTGTTCCTGTACACATGTTGCAAATGTACTCTGTGGAAAAACATTTAAATGCCCATCAACCTGGCCGCAACAAACATATAAACATACTTTCATACATACATACATACGAACACATAGATGCAAACATACATACATACATGCAAATGTAGATACGTATACATGGACACACAGTTTTCTTTTTGGTTTTCCCATCGTAATGTTGTTTTTTTTTTTTTTTTTTTTTTTATTTGGAAATTGAAAAATTCATAACACGAAAGCCGTGAAAAAGTACGTACGAACAATTTAAGCCAAAAACCAAAAACCAGACAGAATATAAACACCAGGTGGTACCCAACTGTATGCTTAGTCTCGTTTTACAGAACAAAAAAAAAATATATATAGAATTTTGTAAAATGAAATAAAAGTATGGGAAAAACGATTTTAAAATACACTTTTATGTATTTGTAAATAATTTTCATTCTAATTTTGAAAATTTGAAAACTCTTTAAGTTAAGTATTTCTTTTATTTTAAGCGCTTTCCTTAAGAATTTATTATTATTAGTATATATTATTATTGTAAAAGCCTCACAAACAAAAAGTAATACACTATCTTTTAAAACAAAACACTTTACATATCTGCATTAAAAACAAATTTCCTTAAGAAAAAGATAACAAATTCATAAGCATTAATATCAGCATCATAAAAAATAAAATAAAAATGGTACTAAAACTCCTTAAAGTAACTGAAATACTAAATAAAATTGCCATTTATTTTTCATACTGTTTCTGATTATTATTATTATTATTATTATTAAATAAATTACAAACAATCAGGTTAAGGGAAATTCCAATTGTCTTAATAATACTTTTTAAATAAATAGATAGCAGTTTTAATATCTACAATAAAATTGAATGATTTTCACATATCTTTGAGATTTTTATAAGTTGGCTAGTTATTTATTATAAACTTGAAATTATAGTTTTTAAGAATCTGATTTTTTATGTAAATTATGCTGACATGTTTAATTACATACGTAATTTTTCAAATTAATTCGATAGTTGAATAATAATTAAATAATACTCGATTGATATTAGAAAAGAACTAAACTTTCCAATTCAATTATTCATTTAGAATACCCCAATATTTAAATTATATAAACCATTGAAATTTAAAATCTACACTACTTAATATAATATTCGATCAATCGTTTTCTATAAAAACATTATTGATATTATAAGTTAAATAGTATAAAGTACTATAAACTTCATTCATATAAACATATGTCAAATAAATGTTTGTAAACTTAGTATACTCTTTTATTCTATGGCTCATCCTCATGTGTCCTATGGGGACATTTAAAATAGAAAAAAGAATATACAGAAAAGATGGAAAGTAAATGGCAAAAGAAAACTAAGAAAATTTCGAGCTTACCGTGTACTTTTCACGTGAACTTTAGCTCTTGTAAATACCTTACATAAATAGAAGATAAATGCATTCACAACCACTGAATAAAACTTTAGTTAAATATTAGAGGTATGGTAAATGTTCATAAAGATATGTATGAAAGAGGGAATATTCTATACATTCGGAGCTTAAAGTGATTTCCTCACCTGTGGAACATTTTCCGAAAAAACTTTTGCACAGAGATGTTAGCTGTCGCTTTTAAGGGTCTCCAGTTCAGGCGAGATAAGTTACTTTTTGATCTTTCATGATTCTTTAAGTTCAGACAAAGCTGATTAGTTGGTTTTTCTGTGATTTTTTACAAAATTTTTGGAAAAATATATTTTTGATCCGAATTTTGCAATCTTGTATAATGTAACCATTAAATGTAATTTATTCACTAACGAAATCAATAATGATATTTCGATGTAAGACTTTTAAAGATCGCTTAAAATTTCACTAAGTTGTGTAAGTTTTTCTTAATGTTTTCTTTTTTTTATTTTGTTGGCCAGGTTGAACCATCACAATCAAACTAATTGCACATTAAGGCCAAGAACTAAATTGCAGGACACGCAGAATGCAGGTGACTGGAAAATAAGTAAGATGAAACAAGTTTTACTTGTTGGGTTTTGTTGCATGCAACACCAGTTCTACAAACTACTGCCACAATAACAACAACAAGACCAACAACAAAGATAACAATAAAGAAAAAAAAAGGTATATAAATAGTGCAACTAACAACCCAAGTAACCGCATGAACAACAGTAACAATAACAACCGAGCAGACAGTTTGTCAACAATGTCTGACGAACTGTCAAAAGCCACAAATTGTTGCTACTGTTGCTGTTGTTGCTGTTGTTGCTATTGTTGCTATTGTTGTTGTTGCTCAACGAGTGAGAACAACAAGAACAAATGTTCTGACTGCGGCAAAGAATATGAGAGAAAAAAAAAACCGATATATATTCGTATACCAGATACCTGGCACCATAACGTGTAAGGGTTAACACTATAAATTCATAAAATTTAATTCGCAAAAATTTGTCACCGTTTTCAAATTTAATTTTATTTAACATTCGAAATAACAAATTGACCTTGTGTTTTCAACTAATGGTTATCATTCATATAAATGTCAAGATATTGCATTTAAAATATTTATCTATATTATTTAACTTCAAAATGAAAACTGTTAGACAAATACATAACATATCAGACAAATATTTTAATTTTGCTACCATAAATTTGTAAAATTAATAAAACATTTGATTTAAAAATAAATCGTTTTATGTGCATTTAAATAATGTTTTAATTTTATTTGGCAATTTATGAAAAATTCGATAATCTTTTACATTTTTAGTAATTGTTTACAAGGTATCTTAAAGTCAGCGTTCTAGCTTGATTCTATTGTTTATTTTTTTTTTTTTACTTTTTATAAACTAACATACCACATATACAATGCATATATATGTATATATATATATATATATATTCGAGGTTGATCCGGTAGGAAATATAAGTTTATTTTCGTAAACCAATAACAAATTGAATTTAAAAGATAATAAAATGTTATGCATGGTTTATGGTTAACAAAATTCCAAAAATATTTGAATATTTTGACTTTATCAATAAATTCATGTAGCACAATTACGAGAACTAAATATTAATTTATCATTTTTTGATTTTAGATGTGTTATTTTTCCATTATTTTGCCTTTACAATATATATTTAAGAATTTTTCAAATAATGGAAATAGTTTTAAATATTTATTGGTGTATTTCTATTCTATGCAAAAACATAAAAAAAAAATTGGTTATTGTACATTTTATGTGTCTTTGTTGCATACAATACAAAATGGAATTGTCATTCAATCAAACAGTTGGACGCACATGGCCCACATGTGGTTTTTTTTAGCCCTAGGTTAAGGGGTGCTCAGCCACCACAATCATTCTTCACTCCCTTCACTTGACGCCCAAAGGCATTTTATTTGCGGCTGCTCAAGCGGCTTTTTACAGGCGTTGAAATTTTATGCAAAAATATTTTAATTGAATTGTCAACGCGATTTTATTTTCCCCCCTCATACACACACACACACACACACACATACAGACACAGACACACGCATACACAGACAAAGAGACGCCCATTGTAATTGTTGTACACTTCACCCCTTTTGCGTTTCTCTCATATCAACCACTCACTCAGTACTTTGCTCATTTTGTTCATTTTCATTATTTGTTAAGCTTTTAACTTTAATTTAATATTTAAACTCCTTTTGTTGTATTACTTTTGATGTTGCCATTATTATGCCACCTGGCTGTCAGTTGATGAAATATGCATGACAGCATGGCATCCGCAATCCCATCAACTCATACCCTTACCCTTACCACTACCCCTGTGCCCTATGCCTGTGCTTCATTTTCAATAATGACGACCAGCCATGGTAATGACACCGACAATGGGCCAATTATGGACAACCTCAAACCAAAAGTAACTAACACCTTAACCCTATCTCCTTCTCTCATAGCATATTATCCAAAAAGAAGGGGTGGAGGGGAGGAGGAAAGTCTACTAATTGATGTGACCGCTATAAGAGGTTTTTCAATTCGTAAATGAGAAAAATTTCAATGTTTTTTACTACAAGTTAATATATATACGAGTATAATTTCTTTATAAAAATTGCACATTTTAATTAAAAAGATCTTTTTCATATCTTAAGGATATTACGATAACTATAGCTATTATACTTATATGTGTGTAACCGATATATAAATTATCTGGTAACATTGATGAATTCTTTGCATAAGTTTCGCCTCATTTAACTGTAAACCTTTCAACGTTTAACATTGCGCTGATTTAATAAACTTTATTGCAATAATCCAGATAATAACAGTTATGTTAATAAAGCGAATTATGGTTGTAATTTGAAACAGTGGAATTGAAACTATCGAAATGCACAGATTTAATTGTAAATATGTTTTAATTTGAAGATTTACAACGTTTTTTTTTCAATTAAAACTCTTATAATATAAATTAGTTTGTCAATTATATTACATTTTTATCGTTTCATGTATTATACATATATGTTTTCTTTAAAGTCCACAAATGTAAAATTTAATAGTACAATTAAGCCAATTTTTAAGGTTTTAAGGAACGAAAATTAGACGTTTTTTAAATTTTAAATTTATAAAAAATTTTATTTAAGCTTTGTGGGCTTCAGTTTTTTTTTTGTTAAAATATTCGTTGTTAAAATAGTCACCCCTAAGGGTATGCAATATTATATATTTGCACTTGCTAATTCTTTTTCATCGTATCATCTTTGTGCACCTTTTCATTTTAGCTTATATAATTTTTCTTTTCTTTTTCTTCTTCACCCCTTTTCGCATTTTCCTTTGGAAATTTATGACATTTTCTTTTGTCTTAACCTTGTTTTTTCTTCTTTTTCCATTAATATTTTATCACCTTATAGCATTTGAAATATTTCATATCCAACTTATTTGTTTGTTGTTGTTATTTTGATTTTATTTTTCTGGCTTATATAAAGGATTTCGCATTGCACTAACCGATCAAGGGTATATATCTTTCGGTATCTTTGACTATGACTAATGGGTATTTATCTCGTACTCAAACCAAAAACAAAAAAAAAAAGGGAAGAAGTTTATCCATTCTCTCAAGTAAATGTTGCCGGAAATGACAAGAAATAGTTTATTGATTAAGCGAAGAATTGATGGTAAGGGTATACAAAGGGCCTCTCTCTCTCTCTCTCATTCTCCCTTTCCATTGGTATTTCACGCACTTTAAAACCAAAGGAAAAACCAAAACAATTTCCTTAAATGCAAATGAATATTGTTCACATTCACATTTGTAGATTTTCGCCTTGCCAAATACTTACATACGTATGTACATCCTGGCGTATCCTTTCAGTGAATTTCGATTACCGAGCGGATATGGCGGTATTTTCTTTTCCTTTTTTTTTTTTTTTTTTTTTTACCATGATAAGTAAACTCTGAGAATGTCGAAGGCGCATTTGCCTGTACATTTACGTTTACCTTTATCATTTTGCCTTTTCCCTCATTTTGTTCGTCTTTTTTTTTTTCTGGCATTTGTCGAGGCGAGACAACAGCAGCAACAACAGCAGCTTGTGTTAGCTCAGCGCTTTTCAATTACACAAAACTGCCAAAAAGGTTTATGAATGTGCAAACTGAACGATTATACCAAGGTCGCAAAATCGAGGGTAGTAAAAAGTTGAATGGAATATTGAATCAAGTTTAAGTTCTTATCCCATAATCATTTTTACTATTTTCCCCAAATTTCTATATGTCGATCTTACTTGCTTTTTACAGTATCTATATAAATTCCAGGGTATAGAAGCTTCTGTATGTTTGATCTTGGCCTGTAACTTTTATTGTTTGTTTCTCTTTGGGTTTCCTTCAACTGTTGGGCAAGCAAAACAAACATTGCCATGAGAAAAGTGGGCTATAAGCGTGAGAATTGAAGTTGTTGTTGTTGTTGTTGTTGTCGCGTGTTCTTTTCTTACCATTTAATTGCAGTGAATAATTTCAACTGTTTAAGAGGGTAGTGGTAGTGGTATGGGTTTCTTTTTGTATTTTTTTTTTGTTTGTTGTTTTTGTTGTTGGTTTTCCCCTCTGCATTTTGTTTTGTTAACACCACCCGACAAATCTAATATCATGAAATCTTCACGCTAATCTTGGGGCTGCCAGGCAGGTGGCCTAAATTTATATGCAAATAAACAATTACAACAGAATGGAGACAATCGACAGGAGGCGTTGTCTCTGCAATGAGGGCGATACCAACCCATCCTTTTCATTTAACTTAAATATCCTATCTACATATATACATACCTCACAGTTGGGTTACCGCAATGCCGACACGGTATTGTGTCATTTGCTACCGTCAAGCGGCGTTAAGGGATTTAAGTCTTATTGTCTTTAATTTCAGGCAAAAGCATAAGCCAAATGAGAGTTTAACCATGACGTGCAAATAAAAATAACACTTACCGCATGCGTTACACATACCTCTACATAATTATGTAACAAGATGGAATCAGCGGCTATGTGGCTCAGCATCAGTTCACCAAAACTAAGCGTTGGCGTGTTAAGTCTTCTCGACAATTCATCGGCTTATCCCAATTGCTTAAGTATTTCTTTTTGTTTTTGTTGCCTTTGTCGTTCTTGTTGTTGTTGTTTGTGTTTTCTTTTTTTTTTCTTCTACTCTTTTGTGAAGGCCCCAAAATAAAGCAAAAAAAAAAAAAAAATACAAAAAACCCCAACCAAGACCAAGTCTTCTATGGTCTTGTAATTAAATTTCATCAGCTTTTTGTTTGTGCTTGGCGATTAAATGGCAATTGTATTTGCTAAGAGACGCATAACACCAACAACAACAACAACAACAACAAAAACAAAGAAAGATAACACTGCTTTAATGATAATCTTTTGGATCTTTTATACGCTGTCACTGCCAATGGAATAAATGTTAGTAAGGATTGTTTACGACTATAAGAAAATAATATACGTATATACATATATATCCTCCTATTTTTAGTTCATAACTTAATCGCAATTGAATGTTTGAATTGTATTTCTGCATATTTTAGGTCGGATACTGAACTGATAAAACTGTTGATTTTGGGAATATGATTTAGTTAGGCCGCTATATTCGTACATATGTACATACATATATCAAAGGCACCTTATGAAAAAGTTAATTACAATTGTGAAATGTTTAATAACATAAAAGTTTACAAATTCATAATTAACTTTTCATTTGCCAAAATGATTTGTCTGTCAATTATAACGTATACGCCATGTTGTATGTCACTCAGTTACAACAATAACAAACAGAATGAGCCTTAGGATAATCAAAATAATGATGGTCATGATAACGAAAGTTAAATATTGCCATAAATTATAATGTTGCACACTCTCTCAATACATAAAATACGTCAATAAACAATTTTTACTTCTATTATTTGTTTAAAGTTCAAAAATTTTCAAATTTCCAATGAATGAATGAATGGTCAAACATAAAACGATTTTTATTTACCATTTCAATCAATTTTTGATTGTGTGCTGAAACCATTTCAATCTAAAATTTTATACATCGTTGCATATATATTAAAGGATTTTTATTAGCTATATTGGACATTCATGTGAAAACCTTTTAAAGGAGACTATATGTTTTATATATATGTATTTTTAATGGAAAGAAATAGAAATGTCAATAGTCAATTACCATAATTAAATTATGCTAATAATCAATGTCAATTTATTTTAGTCGCTTAGGCTTTCCTATTAAATAGAAGAATTTATCTATATATCTATGCTTATATGTGCTGCTGCTTTTAAGCAAGATGACTATATAAATTTATATATCTTATATCTAAGAAAAAGAGAAATTTAACAACCGTTTACCGATTCACTCATTCAGATATAATCAATGGGTATAAAAATTTTAAGATTACTTAGTTAACTGAAAAAATCCGATGAAAGTTTCTCAGGTCGAATTTTGCATACCCTTGCCTAAGCATTGCCTTTCAAAGTGTATAGCAATGGCAAATTTTTTTTTTTTTTTTTTATTTACAAAACTTTTTTATTTTATATACAAAAAATAGATGAGAATGTGAAAAGTTTTTCCTAAATTCAAGGAGTGGCAAATTTTCAAATATTTACGCACAATCAGAAAAAGAAAAGGTGTGAGAAAACGGAGATTGAAAGGGGGAGTAAGAGATGGGGAGAATGAAAAGCGTTGAATCAATTTTAAATATTAGGTCTTTGATACAATATAGGATAAATGGACTTGTTATAGACTTCACGGTTCGATTCATCATTCAATGGCATAGTAACAAACAACCGATACATGTGTATATACAAATATGCACCTATTGTGCGTGTATATGTGTGTTTTTGTGTGTGTGATTGAGTCTATGCGTGTGTGTGAAGTATGTGCAAACATCTGTCGCGTGTCACCGGCTGCCGTTCGCTCAAACGGAAACGGAAATTACGTGCACGAAAACAGCAAGAGAATGAGCAAAAGCAAGAGCAAGAGAGCCAGAGAAACAAACTGGAACTGAAACTGAATCCTTGGATATTGGGGCATATTGGGTGTAAGGCATCTCAACTCAACTGATTGTGGCTGGCAATTGGTCTGCATCGGTAGCCTATTAAATGCCAAATGGCAATTTATCGATGATGATGACGATGACTACTTACATTCCTCCCTCCCTAGATTTCTCCTTGTCTGACTACCTTTACCTCTGACATTTTCCCCTCCCTCAACCACCCTCTTTTTGTTGAGCTGAAAAATCGCTGGCCAACATGCGAAGCAATCAGCATCATCAGTGCTTCACCTTCGCCTTTTCGTTTCCCAACGTCGCACAGTGGTACGATTTCGATTTTATGTTGCTGGCGTAAATCAAAATTTGAGTTATTCTGTTTCGCAAAAGGGTATACATTTTTCATCTAATAATTAATTATAGAATTTTAATGCATACTTTTTTTTTTTTTTGGAAATTTTTTTTATAATTTCTTTAGCTCGAACAAAAATTTTAAGGAAATGTAAAGGAAGGAAAAAACACAGTAAAATTTAGCGAAAAATATCTTTAAGTACAGTTGAAATTAGATATTGAAATATATTTTTTAATGATTTTTTTTGAATCTTTTTATTTTATATATATATATATTAAGAAATGTATTATTTTTTTGAGAAACCAATTTTTTTGGCATTTTTTTGGCTTTCAGTAGAGTTTAAAAAAAAAAAAATGCCGGGGTACGTCTGGCGACTTTATCTAAAAATTCTGTGAATATTCAAGAAGATGTTTAAAAAAGAACCATTACTACAATTCTGTTTGATTATTTTATTATATATTGAGAATATATATCCCAAATTTCAAGTCGATATCTAGGTTGGTCCCACTGTGCGTCGTCTTAATTTTTGTTGTGCTTCAGTTGTACTTTAATTAAATCGCAAAAGACCCGCGTCGCCGCACATAATGTAACTCATTATTTATCTACTTATACTACATATATAAATATATCTGTTTACTGTATATAACTATTTATAGATATACATATATAGTATGTACCTATATTTATATTGGATTTAAACAAAGATAAATGTAAATTTCCAAAATTTTTGATGTTCCATTAATGATATTACAAAGTAAAAGTATGCAAATTTTAGTTTTCAACTAAATCAGTAGAAAAAGCATAAATAAATAAATAAATGAAATAGCCCATAAAGCAATTAATTTAAAATAAACTCCACATATTTGAAAAATTTAAAATTTAAGCTCCACTTTTGCTCAAAACATATATTAATTATAATTCCAATTTGGTTTTCATTGAATTTATTGATTATTAAAGGTTTAATCAAATTTGTATGCTTTTTGAAGTCTTGTGAGTAATATATCTATATATTAGAAATCGATATTTGCGGTTTCCATATATTTCTTAAAAATTCTTAAGTTTTAAATTTGCTTAAAATTTAATTTTAATTTTTAAGCTTTTTTTTCAATTTTATTTTCTTTAAACTTTTCTTTAGATTCTTATTTATAATTTATGTTTATTTAAATTCTTAGTTATAATTTTATTTGAAATTTATTTATAATTTCATATTCAGTTAATTTTACCATTTAAGCGGTGAAAATTTCAACAATTTTGCAAACTTCTCATTCTGATGACAGAAGCTTTTGCCGGAACACAAATTCAGGCAATTCACGCCATCCTAGAGAAACAAAGGAGTAAATATTGTAATTTTCATTATTTAAGTAATTTACGAGCTCACGCTTCCGCCACTGAGGCTAAGACTCGGGCCAAAACTGTGAGGCGCACCTGGTCCCCCCCCAAAAAAAAAAAAAAATAACTGTAAAATGTAAATGACACAAGTGCAGAAACCAGTTCAGCGAGACAATGGAAAAGTGCCTGAGATATAAAGCGAGACAGTGACAAAAAGAGAAAGAGAGATAGAGAGAGAGAGAGGGAGAGAGAGATAGAGAGAGAGAGAGAGAGAGAGAAAAGAATAAACAAGAAGAGGATGAAACATCTTAAGCTTAAGAATTTTACTCGGTAGGATTTGGGTTGAATGGTGCAAGAAAAAGAAGAGGCCAACGGGTCGTATGAGTAATTTGAGAGAGCAAGCAATTAATCTAGACGCTGAGCTGCTCGGGCATTTAATTGTATAATAAAACACGCGATACCAGGTTACGCACACACCCACAATTACTCGTTTAAGGCCCAAACTAACGCCTGTCTGCCTCCCCACCCGCCACCCGCCACCCCTCACCACTCTCATCCCTACAACGGAAACCCCCACACATTATTGAGCACGATATACCGGCGATAATTTGGCTAAGCAAACAAACTATAAGGGACAAAGCAATGAAAAATATTTTGGCAAACACCAAGTAATAATAATGATAAGAATAACCAAATCCTTTACTTTAGCCCAAGAATGTACAGTAACAACAAAATATCATTATTAAATTGGTTGTCATTCCGATTAGTTTCGATTAATTTTCGTTATTCGGGAACGTAATATTTAAATGTTCACAATTGAAAACAAATGCCTCTGGCATTATAAATTAAATTAAAAGTCCAGCACATAAACAATGCAACAACAACAACAACAAAAATATGTACAAAAAAAGAAAGTAAAATAAAAATAAAAATAAAAATAAATAATTTAAATGCTGTTATATTGTGACTATTAAAAACAATTGCAGCAAAATCAGCAAAAATTCAACCGCGCAAAAATGTTCTTAATAATGCATAAAACACAATTCACAAAGATAACAAAAACAAAAAAAGAAAAAAAAACTGAAAATTATATAAATTAAATCCTGGAATTCCTTTTTTTTTCATTAATTCTTTTGTTAATTAATGCTTCAGAGTAATCATGAAGAAGAGATTATTGGATTGCACTGAATTCAGAAATAAATCGTAAATCCATCAGAACTTTGATTTTTACATATAGATTTATAAGTATATGTATATTTGTATTTCTTCATATGGTATTATTGACTGTTTAATAATATAAAGTTGTAAATATTTAATGTATCTGATATATGATACGAATGGATTAAATAGTCCAAAGAGTAAACGGATAAAAAGTTTTAGTTAGCCAAATTTTTTTTTTTTTTTTTTTAAATACTAAAGTTAATGTTTAGCAGTTATATTTATTTATTATATATATATGTATGAATAGGAATTTCAATTTATATTGATACAATTCAAAATGGCTAACAGATTTCATAACTGTGAAATAGAAATGCAAAAAGCAATTCATTTGAACTATTTTCCAGCATAAAAAAATATTGTCTTGATATATAAACTATATTTTTTTAATAGTTTAACATTTTCCTTTGCCGTGGTTTTTTTTTTTTTTTAAACTCAATTATAACTCTTCGATGATTTATTTTTATTTTTAATTTCTAAGCCCTTTTGTGGGTGATATCGATCCATTTTGCAATCTAAAATTCAAAAAAATTGTCAAAGTCTTTTTAAAGTAAATTTGCATACTAAAATGTGTGGAGTATCGTTTGTTTTACTTTTATATTATTTTTTATTAATTTTATTTTTTATTTCATAAATAGGAATATATATATATACACAAAAACATATAGAAATCAAATGCTTTATAAAATATAACACTGATTGTCAATATGTATAAATTAATATATTGCTTAAATATGTACATTTGATTGCTATATTGAGCTGATTTTAAGTGTTTTTTTTCTTAATTTATGTTAGTTATAAATTGCTAAGTTGAATACGAATACTCTAAAGCCCTTTCTCTTATTTACTTTCAGTGTATATACTATCCATGAATCTAAACATTCCCATAAGATAGATTGTTTATAAGATAAAACAAAATGAGTCTCTGTGTTTTTTGGTGTTATTGTTTTAATTTTTTTTTCTCAATTGTTTACTTTAATCACGTTATTAATTGATTTTCCAGTGTAAATAACTGTAAACACTTTCCCATCTTGTAATATTCAACAAGTCAGCCAAGTGAAAAATAAATACCAGCAAAGCAAGAAAAAAAAGTATATGAAAAAAAAAAACGTTTATAAATTTTTTAGAATAAAGTGATAACAACATCAATAAATGAGGCAGCCAATGCATAACTAAGTAGCCAGCATTTAGATAATTATTACGAAAAAACAAACTTAATGGCATTAAGTTTTGCAAACAGAGATGGCTATGAGAATGGGTATGAGTATGGGGATGAAGATTGGTGATTTATGTTCAACTTTTTGTGGTGACTCCTTCACTTGTACCGACATTCCCCCCCTCAAACCCCACCACATAGACAATGACTGCAGATGTGTCCAAGTCGTTTTGTTGACTGCTACTTAGTTTTGTTGGTATTACTGTCGACCCAGACTCATTAACCAGACTTGAAAAGTAATTAACTTATTTGTCTGTTCCTGTACCTACAGACGATTTCGTTGTTCTGGTCTGTCGCTGGGGATGTCTTTGAATATAACCTACATACCCCCCCTAAATAGCATTTTGGAAAGTTTTGTTTTGACCTAGGACAAACTTATATATATAGATAGGTCTAACAATTGAATAATAAATACGTCAATAAGTTATATCTACTAAAAATGTAATAAATTTTGCAAAAATTTACAAGTTTCAAGCACACATAACTTCCAATTGAGGGTATTTAATCAGAAATTTATTTACTGAAAGTCGAATATTTCTTCTTTTTTTTTTTGTGATAGAGGAACATTCTATTTGGACACACAAAAAGTAAATTTGGATAAACTGCAATAAGTTCAATACGATTGGAATGTTGCATATTGAACAAATCTCTCTATCCATCTCGTTTTCTGACTTTCTATCTCTATCTGCCTCTCTCTCTCTCTCTCTCTCTCTTTTTGTCTGTGTCTATGTCTAGGAACATAATTTTTTTTCCTGGTCAATTGGATTTATTCTGACTTAATGCGCAAGGACAAGCAGCTTATGTGCTTAATTGTCACATTGAATAGACCAAATAAAAGAGAGAGAGAGAGAGAGAGAGAAAGAGACTTCTGATAATTAATGAACTATTTCAATCAGTCAGCTGTTCTATCTGTACTTACAATCCAGATGTTCATCAATTTTCAGACTACACTGATTAATAATTGCCGGATTGAAATTATAGTTTCTATTGCCAGGAAATAAAAATATATGTATGTGTGTATTTATGTATTTATGTATTTGTCTGATGTAAATATAACTTCAATTTGCTTACCCTAAGAGTTGTTATTCTTGGCATGTATATCCTTGTTATCAAAGGCCGAAAGGCTATGTAGATTCTCCCACATTGTCACTAATCACACTCAAAGGCATTAGACATATTATATTGGAAACACAAATAATAAAGCACAAACATAAGCATACAAACACATACAGAGGAGCGAAAGAGATAGAGAGTGACCGAGAGGGAGATGTATAGAAATAGAGAAGTGGGTGTGAATGTGGGAGTGAGTGGCATAAAGGCAAATTATTCCTTATTGAGACAAGCAACAGCTGCTGTTGCTGTTGCCGTTGCCGTTGCCGTTGCTATTCCTCATTGTGGTAGTAACTGTAGCAACCTCTGACCGTCTTGTTGTTCAGTAGCCTGTGGGCTATAAGAGGCAAAAGGCAAAGGAGAACAAAAAAAAAAAAAAAAAACCAAAAAACGCCAACAAGACTCATTCGCTCATTCCTTTTCTCTTTCTCTCTCTCTCTATCTCTCTCTCTATGTCTATCTCGCTCTCTTTTTTTTTTGGCACTCTCTTTTCTTTTGCTCTTGTGGTTATGGTCTCAGTTGTCCTAGGTCGCGACATGAAGCCAAAATGCATGCTCTGTAATTCTTTTCAAGTTAGATGATCTGGTATGTTCTATAGCAAAGACGACTGCAAGATACCCTCTATCACATACATATATATATATATAGTTAAACAATTTTAATAAAATCTATTTAATTAATTAGGTTCATCAAGACTTAATAATCCCATAATGAAAAGAAATATTTATTTTGTATATACATATAAGTATATTTTTATTATTTTAAATAATAATTATTTCATAATTTAAAAGTAGAAAGGAAATTGATAATGCAAGGAAAGTAAGAAAAAAAAGAAGAACTATGCAAAAATAAATGCAATTTTTTTTTCATGCATTTTGCAATCATTTTAATTGGATCCTTTGAAAAGGACAACATCATGCCGTTGTCAATCGCAATGCATACCATAGAAATGGGGAGTTCGCCCACTTTCTTGAGACCTCTCGACTTTGACTTTAGTTTTGTTGAATTTTCTTTCCCAAGGTGTTGCATGCGCTTTGTGCACTTTACCATGGTCGAATAAGTAAAGAAACCAAATATGTTTGTCATATAAAATATGCAATAAACAAAATGGAAAGTAAAGTAATACCCTTTTGTTAAGACTTGAGGTTGTGCTAGTAAAACAAAAGATTGGACTAGCAAATCTCGGTCATGACGAAGTCTTTTTACACTTTTACAGTTTTTTTGGCTTTCAAATCAATATTAATTATTTATCATTTCTAAAATGGTCAGACATTTTTTAAGAAATGCATGTATATAAAAAATATGTTACAATTTGCGGACTCTTCTTTGGAATTATGAGAAAGAATTGTTGAGCCTTATGATATACAAATTTGTTGAGTCTTTTAAATATGAAGCTTTGCTCCTTTTTGGTTAAACGCATTTGACTAAAGTATTAAAAGCAGAGTAAGATAAAAGCTATAATACTTTTAATATTTATATATTCTCTTCATTTTTATTTAAATATTTGTTTGTCCTATTATAAATACTAGAAAGCTTGAGGGCCAAATAAAAAATTGGCTTTGACAAATGGGTTTTATATGAAATTTAAAACGATGGATTTATATGTATGAGGCTTATGAAAAGTTATCTCAATGTGCTAGTCAGACAGAGGATTCAAAAAGACTAGATAAATTCAAAGTGTTCGCAATGTAAATTTGTTAGGTATTCCTGCCGTAGGTTCTAAGAAAATGAGCTTTCATACATATTTTCCTTCTTTTTTTTTTTTTTTAAATAAAAATACATAAGTATATTTTTAATAAAATATTCTAAATAATACAAGTCTTCTTGCCATTTGAAATTCATCTCAGAATTTTATGTTAAAATAAAAAAATTGCAAATGGATTCGTAACCCTTAAAAGTAGGCAACACTTTTTCTTCTTTTCTAATAATCAATTCGGGATAATGAAATGTAAATTTATTGTAAAATCGCCTGGAAAGTATGCTACAAATACAGTTACTTGTATATCAGATAATGTTCCAATGAATTATGAAAATTTTTATCCAAGACCGCAAAAAAGGAAAAAAAAAAATTGAAAAACCGCTTACAGGCAAAAATGCATTTATGGTACAATTTTGGTCTGCTATTTATTCTTATGGTTTGCTGAAATGTTGCGATCCATAAACGTCATTTGACATACAAAAAAAAACACAAAAAAAGAAAAAAACAAACCGGCAAAAACCAAAAAATAAACAGAATCCCAAAAAAAGAAAATGAAAAAAGCAAACACAGACGATGTCATTGTCGTTGTCATCGTGGCAACAACTTCCTTGGCAAAGCAAGTCCCAACGGAAATGAGCAAAAAAAAAAAAAAAAAGTAGAAAAAAAAAACAGAAATAGCAGAAACCGATGAGAGAAAGAAAAAAAATAAGCCGAAAAAACAACTCAACTCTCTCCGTGCTTTACTTATATGAGGATGTTCCTATATCCAACACCCGTCTGACATATTTTTTGAGTACAAAATTGAGAATTGAGGCGAAAATAAACTCAAAACACATAGAACTCGTCTCGGTTCGGGTATAATGTTCGTGGCAGAATGCGCTCGTTGTGCTCGGACTGTCACTCACTCCGACACTCGAGACTCGGTATGCCCAGCATCTTCGTTAGGGCATCAGGCAAGCAGCAACTAGTCGAGTCTGGGACTCGATGCGGAGGCCACATCGAATGCGGCACATTCCATAAAATATTCGCGTATCTAATTGTCACTCAGTTCGCGTCGAATACGCCACGTGTACCGACCACGTAGTGCGGATTTACGGACAACGGCACGCTTTACTCGATATATTTTTAAATAAACTAAAAAAGAAAAAAAAAAGAAACGGCAAAACCAAACAGATTGAAAAAGCAATTCGAAAATCTACATTAGATTTCGAAAGAATTTTGTGTGTGTGTGTGCATTTTTTTTAATCTTATTTTTCCTGTTTTATCATTTATCAATTTGTTTTTTAAGTGTTTGTGACAAAAAGTAAACTGTGCATATATTCTGGGATAATAGTGTTTGCCGGCTTGACAAATATTACCCGCCAAATTATTAAATATTGAAATATAATATGAATATAAAAGTATTAAAAATTATCTCACATGGTGGCCAATTCAAACAGAACAATTCATACCCACAGCAATTTATCCAAGTAAATATCGCTATGATTAAGTTGAAAAGAGAAAAATTAAAACCAAATATGGCACAATTTACAATTCACAAAATGAAAGTGTCAAAATGTGTTAATCCATGCCATACCAATATCCAAATATTTTTTTAATTAGTTTCAAGATTTTTTTTTAGGCTATCACCATAATTCTATGACCACATAAAAATATTTTTATTTATTTATAAAAAATGCACTTTTCTTATATTACTTCTATGCCAAATTAATATTGCATTAAATATATTCTTTTTGATTAAGTGAAACACATATAAAAGATCAAATTTTAATTGTACCTATGATTGAATATTACTAATACTATTAAATTACAAATGCAGAAAGATTTATGTTTCTTTAAGTTTTGATTCCATTTAAAATGATTTTCATAATATTGCGATCATTCTTCTGTCCATTCATCTGTGAATCTAATGTAAATTGTTGAAAAGCCTTTCCCAACATTAAAAAACATACTAATAGGTACTATGTACATGCAGTACATTAAGTTTTTAAAACAGAAATGTGGCAAAATAATGAAATTGAACTAAAATTAAAGACTTTGGCGACGGCGCAAAAGTACGAGTCAGCCTTGAGCCACATAAGCATAGCCAACAAGAGATATTCAAACTGAATAGGAAAATTAATGCAAAAGTTTTCCCAAAAGAATGATAAACAGAGAAAAAGAGAAGAGAAGAGAAGACACACAGAAGAAGAGTGAATGAGCGATAGAGGGGAGAGAGCAAGAGAAAGAGAATTTATTGAGACAATCTAGTCGAGAAAAGAACCTTCGTCAAAAAGTTGCAGCATTCAAATTTTTTTTTTTTTTTTTTTAGTTTTCTTTTCAATAACAACAATCTAACACATGTGTACCTAATAATTTTCTTCCCATTCTATTTTTCGATTTTTTATTTAGTTTTGTATTTTCTTTTTTTTTTTTTTTTTTTTTTTTTTTTTGTATATTCTTTTTATAAGCAGCTGCCGCTGTAATGGCTAATGATGTTCAAGCAATATTGCTGCGGCATCGGGCAAAGATAATGAAGTTAATGGCAACTGTTGGTAGACATTTAATTTCTGCATTTAATGTTCTTATTATTATTTTAACTGTTCTTTTCACTTTTTTAATAATGAATGTTGTTGTTTATTTAAGGTCCCCCAGTTTTTGTTCTGTATCATTTTATTTTATTTTTACTTTATTTTTGTTTTTCTTTTTTTTTTGGTTTTTTGTTTTTGGGCCATGTCTAAAAATATGCCAGCCATTTCATTAAGTGGTTTAACAAAACCAAGAGTTTGAAAATATAACAAAATGTACATATTCGTTTACAAACAGTAAACACTTCAATGAAACAAAAATAAAATATCACTAGAGAAATTGATATATATTTTGTTAACTCTTTCTTCCTTTATAACAATGTAGTTATACCTTATAGATCTTTTTGATCGACAGAAAGCACTATATATTAAACTGCTGATAGGAAGCTCCTACAAAAAGATTACAATTTTAATTTTAAATAAAGTAAGCAAGTCGTCACTGCCGACTTGGAGTATACCCTGTACCAAAAAAGGATATTTCATTTAAACAGACTCCTTCCCAATTCTCATTAATTGAATAGAACTTTTCATAAAATTCTCTTAACAAACCGAAACAGCAAATGCAAACGAAAGTAATGCGTCATCCAGTACAAAGCAACATGAGCATGCTATCTCGCTCACACATTTCAGCTGCTGCTGCCCATGGAATTTCAGTACAAAAAATATATAAGTATATCTCTGATATTTATTGTCCGATTTCGGTCAGATTCGGTCATATTGACTATATAATTGAGTTCACTAATATGATAGCTTTAATAGAACTCTAGTTGTAGTTTTTTCTAATTTGAATCATATCGAATCGGCTGTTGATGCTGATCAAGAACATATATACTTTCGGAAAATTTTCCTTCAACCTGTTGTATACATTTTAGCGAGTTTAATATACCCTTGTACCCTATGGGGGTTATTGTTATGATATGTATGTATATCTAAATATTTCATTATAGCATTTACAATTTTTGAATCCCAGAATTGTGTTGTTAATTGTTAATTAATATTTTTAGCCATTTAGAAAGATCTGACTTACACACTTGTGATTAATATTTCAATTGCAATTCTGATCAGAATATTACTATATTTTGCATTAATATACGGCTGTCAATTCTATTATTTTTATTATAACATATGTATATATAAATATGATAAAGACGCTTAACTAAAAGTAAATAAAATATATTAATAAGAGTACTTTTGTCTTTAAAATCAACTTTAATAATCATTTTAATATAATATATAGTAATAAACTTTCTGCATTTGGTAGATGGATTTATGCCTATATATACATATAAATTATATTTATCTGATTAGCTGATCTGCACATATTAAAGCCTTAGCTTGTCTCTTCATGATCTAGTAGTTTTTCATCTATCATACTTATATGTTTTTTTGAGTAATGCAGATTGACTTGATAATAGTCCTCCATATTGATTAAGAATGTATATATCTATATATATCCATATGTAAGTATGTAGTAGATTATATTTGCTATTTACTTTGGGCCATAGAGTATACCTACATACATACATATCTTGTATATACTTTTATATGTATATATGCCTTTCTTTTGTATATGTATTATGTATGTCTGCAATTTAATTTCATTAAAAATAATTTCATTAAAAAAAAAAACAGAAAAACAGGCAGACTTGAAGCAAAAAAGTGAAAGCTTTTTCCTGCTTACGCTATTTCATTCTATGTTTTTTTTTCCTCTGTTTTCTCGATTTTCTGTCTGTCTGCGTCTCTTGATTTTTATTCTACTTTCGTTTGCTTTCGTTTCGTTTCTTCACGTCCCTCAACTTTATGGAAATTAAATTTTTTGGTTTGCCATTTCTTCATTGGTCAGACATTTGGTTTTTTATTTTTTCTCTTGTTTTTTTTTTTATTTTTTTAATGAAAGCGATTACAAAGCAGACGATAAGCAGAAAAATGCCAAGAGAAAGCGAGAGAGAGAGAGAGAGAGAGAGAGAGAGAGAGAGAGAGAAGGACATGGAGGGGAAAATGAAATGAGAGATAGTGAGGAAGGAAACGATTTCTTTTGTTGGCCAGTCCAGCCCCCGTTCCTTCCATCTTTTACACCAGCACAAGACCTGCACTCTCCTCTCTGCATTTCGGATTCGAATTTTCTCTACTATATTCAGTTTGCAATTTCTAAAGTTGTCTGGCAAATTTATGACATTTATTGAAATCGTTTTTATTTCTTGTCTTTTACATACATACATTTGCGAAATGGGCGTATTGATTTTGATGTTAGGCATCTATGTATATAAAAGTATTCTCGATCAAGGGATGAGCTCATTTAATTTTATGAATCAGTCTTTTTCAATTAATGCTAATGAGTTTCCTTTAATATACCCACGCGATTTCTTGGTTTAATTTTTCCAAATTATTTTTAATATATTTACTGCTCATTTATTGATTTTATGAAATTATCCATTTGAATATTATTCAAATTTACCAATGATATATATATAGGTGCAATTATACATTCATTATATGTATGTAATGATATTTTAAAGGGTATACAAACTTGCACACGATTAAAACTTTCGGCCTTTCCTTTTCCCCATTCAGCTGGCCTAGCTGCCCTTATTAGTTGTATTTCGTAAAGCCTGTGGAAATAAAAACCTTATGTCTACTACCCTCAATTCACTGGCTGCGGGCACAATTAGTTTGCCCACATTCCATGGTAAATTGCTGCAAAATTTACACAATGCAAAAATATATATTTTTTATTCTTCCTTTTTTTTCCTTTGGTCTGTTGGGTGGATTTTGTTCTTTCATTTCGTTTTTATTGTTCCCTTTTTTTTAAATTTTTTTCGGCAGGCAAAGAAAAAAAATAATATTAATAAGGGAAAACACCCACAAATGAGAACCTGTTGCTTGGCTTACATAAGAGTCAGCAAATAGCAAAAATAACAAAAATGATAATGTGAAAATGGAAAAATTTTCGTTTTATTTATTAATTTTAAGGAAATTTTTATTGTGTGTGTGTGTTTTTTTTTTGTTTCGATGAGAACAAAAAGAGAATAATACTATTTACTAGAGACTTTTTAAAGCAAATCGAGTTTATGGATTTACTAAAGGTATGGCAATTGATTGGCATCAGCCACAACATCAGCGGCAACAATTACATACATACACACACACATATATATATTTATAAACATACACACATACATACATAGACGTATACATGTAAAGCCGCCGATGTTTTGCGGCTGTTGTCGTTGGCGTTTGCGTCAACCTTCGCAGCAGAAAACTAAAAGAATTTGGTTCAAGTGCCAAATGAAATATTGACAAGGCAACGGTTAAAGTCTCTATAAGAAAGAGAGACAAACCGGAGATGAGAAGATGAGACTTTCAGCATATGGCTGCGCGTGCGAGACCCCCGTTTGTCTAGGGCCTCCCCCCCCCTGTTTCACCAACCCCATTCGTCTTCTCAGCGTCCATCATGCCCATGATTCTATACCCTATAGGCTATAGCACGGCCCGATACGCACACACTATCATCTTGATCTAAAATAATAATAACACGACAAATATTTATTCCTCACAATCATCAATGTTGGGTAACAAAGAGTATATCCGCTGTGTTGCCAAGAACATTTTAAGTCAGTATAATATTGTAAAGAGAAACTAAGCAAATTTTATTTATATATATATGTATATCAAATAAATTGCATAATTGAAAAAGAAAAATAAATTAATTAATTAATGGTCGGTTATTTTTTGAATTTCGTAAAAACAACTTTCTTATGTGCATTTAAATTACTTTTATTTGGCCTAGCCGATGCTTAGATGAACCATTGAATTTTTAAGCTGTCTACACACACATTCGAAGAGCTTAAAACATTCAACTAAAACTGTACTAACTTTAATGTAGTAGTTCCTTTTTTGAATGCCGCATACTTACATGTACTTATATGTAATTTAAAATTTTTAAATTTCTCATTTAATTTTACATTTTTATTTATGCAGGATGATTGCTTTAAAGAGTAATAATCATTAGGCAGAAACCCGTTAACTCGTTTACTAACACAGATTTCTTCAGATTTTAACAGAAGGATGTAACATAATTTGAATAACAGAAAAACAAGATTGATTTTTGAAACAATATGTATTTATTTGCAATATGGTAATACATGTTTTAAGCACTAGAAAATTTCAGGTTGTTCTACATCTTCAAAAAATAAAGATACTTATGTATATGAAAAAGTATTATTGCTCTATTCTGATTACCAAATTCGAAATAGTTATTTTGATGTAAAAATAAACAGCTTAAAATATATGATTAATTATGTTTTTAAATAAAGAATTAAACTTAACATAAAAGAAATTATTATGTTAGCATTGTTATTTTAACAAGAATAGTGTGGAAATCACAAACCCAATTTATGATGCGCAGTGTATGTCTGAAATTTTCTTAATCATTCCAATTATTTTTCAACTGCCTTCTAATATTTAATTTAAAAAAAAAGGAAGATATGCCTTTTATGTGAGCTTAAATAATTTACAAATTGTAAAGAATTTCGTTAGTGAGTGAGGTTCAAGTTAGAGGGTAATCAGTTATACTATACTTTAATAGTTGTCTAAGAATTTCTCTCACGCATGCTTTTGGATTCTATAGTGAAGGAGAGTCTCATTTTTATTTTTATTTTGTCGCAGTTGCTGCTGGCGACAACATACATACATATACATCTGTCTCTTTTGCTCTTTTGGCCTCGTGGTTCTGGCCGTCTGCTTCTTTCTAATAATAAATTGCCAAAGAATTCATGTTTGCCGTGTTGACTTGCTGCAATAGCAACAACAACAACAACAACAATAATATGTATGCTACTTTTAGTTGTTATTTAGTTGTCTTTATTGTTGGGTATCCCATATGAATTTTATTTATTACGGCTTTCCCTGATTTTGTGCTCAATTTTCGTTACGTTCATTGTGTCGCATCATATTGATGGCATTTTCAGGGTGGGCACGTAAAGCGTGATGAAGAAGAATCTTACGAATTTCACTTTCAATAGACCAAGCCCAGCAGATGGCTATACATATACATACATATAAATGTATAAATGTATATGTACATACATACATATACATATATATGTGGGGGGTCTTGTCTCAGTGTTTGTGTTTGTGTGCATATTGCCAAGGTTAGGGACCACAGTGCCTGTCGGTATGCCAACATTGTTTGTTCTATCAGTTTAACAGTGGGCTAACTATCATTTCTACTTGGAAACCAATTCAAATTCAATTCGAGAATACATTTCTATGAATATGTTATATATATATATATATATATATTTATATATGTATATATGTTTTATATTTACATATATATATATATATATATATATATATATATATAAATTTAGAAGCAAAATATTTTGATGTTTTCTATATGATGTTTGTCAAACTCTTTTTGAAATGTCAGTCAAACATGAAAAAACTTTTTTTTACCAACCTAAGCATTGAAACAAAATTGAACTATTGCGACAATATTTCTTAAAGAAATGGTACACAATAATAACATTTTGTCACACTGTATTACTGCATTGTTTTGCCAAAACTTTTGCCCCCAAAAATTTATTTCGTTTGCAGTGATTGGGAACTAGTTCGGTGTTTGTTTTTCACATTTAACTTTTGTTCCGTTTTTTTCTTCTCCTCGTGGCTTCTTTCCTCTTTAATTGAATTTGTTCGTACTGTAAGTAAAACGATTTTCTTTCATTTTTTATGTGTTTTTTACTCTCTCTCTCTCTCTCTCTCTTTTTCTCTATCTCTCTCTTGTTTTGCATTACAAATTTATATGTACATATGTATGTATGTATGTATGTATATTCAACTATACAAAAGGAGAGTAAATTGAGCAAGTTGTGCATATTTGTAATTTGTTGAAAAAGAAAATTGACTCTCGGCAAACAATTTTTTTTTTTTTTTTTTGGGGCTAAGTGTTTTATTTAACTGTTTCAGACGACAACTCTTTTACTGTGATGTAAAGTTTTAGGTGTAATTGCCGGCTGCGTGAGAGAAAATGAGTGTGAAAATTACATCGAGGAAAAGAGACAGTGTGACTGGGACTGTGAATGTGCCTGTCGGTATATTTATGTATGTATGTATGCATGTGTATGTGTATGCGTGTGTGTGTGTGTGTGTGTGTGTGTGTGTGTGTGTGTGTGGGCTTGTGTAAGTGTAAGTATTTTTGCAGTGCGTGGTATTAATTAATAATTGAAATAACTGTATGCTGCTGCTGGCTTTCCAGCTCGTTGAAAGTGCGCCACTTGGCATGAATACTCCTGTGCTCTCTCTCTCTCTCTCTCTCTCTCACTCTGTTTCCCCGCACCTCCTTCCGCGGCAAAAACACATTAATACCGATGTGTGTGTGTGTGTGTTAGTTTGTGCACTTCAAGTTTAATTTAAAGTTGCAATTTAGAACGTTTTCCGTTTCGGGGGCAATAAAAAATTCAGCTAGCAATCTACAAAATGAGCTTAACAAACCATCCAACTTTAACGAGAGGCAGCTGAAAAGTAATCCTTGCCTAACCAAGTACATATGTATGTATGTATGTATGTATGTGTGTATGTAAGTTATTGGTTGGGCAAACAGTTCATTCGTTCAAGCATTGGTTTTGGTACTTAATACTTACATATATATAACTTTATTTTGAGATAAGTCTGATTGAGTTTTGCATTATTGCTTAAAATAACAGTTTCGCATTATTACCAGTTGACAGATAACATTTTTAAATTACATATGTATATATGTACATACTTAGAAGTAAACTTGTCAACCACCTCTCTCTTTGTCTCTCTCTCTCTTTTTAGAATATACATACATATGTTTGTATGCATAAGTGTGAAATTTAAATAATACACAATATTTAACTCACGTAAAGTACTCCCCCATCGTTCTAACGCACTCTTATTGGGTGCAAATAATTTCAGTAAATACTAAAGGAAATATAGCTTCGAGCTAATAATACGCATAATTAACAGTTAAGTTGATTAGATTATGTACCTTGCTGTTAAGTTCAATATGGACTGTGATAAAAGTAAAAACTAAAGTGTTTAATTAATAATAATTCCATTTTCACATTTACCTGTTATCTTCCGATAGTAAGCGAAATCAATCATTCCAAGTACTGTATAGTAGGGGGTAGCAAAAACGTCGATACCACAAATAAACATATTGAATTTTATTTTGTAATAAGTCTGTGGCTATCATTAATTAATTTTTACTAACTGCCCCAAATGGCTAACAAACCATTCAAAAAACAAAACATGGCATATACAATTAACCACAAAATGCACACATACACATATGCATGTATTTATACATGTACATATATACATATATGTATATGTATGTACATATGTAGTTGAAAAAAAGAAACAAAAAAATTAAATTGTCATAATTTGAGATGAATGCGGATTGTATTGTGCAATATCGAAAATGTTAGTTTTAGATACAAAACATGCTTTTTAATTGTACACGACAACAAAATAAATATGCATTGCCCTAAGGATACTGTTCAATTTAGTTTAAAATAATATAATTATCAAAATGCATCATTAGTTAGCATTGAATATATACATATGTACATTAAAATATACATACATATGTATATGGATGTCCTTATATAAACATCTGCACGCACACATACGCAGTTGTTAAAATTATTTGAGCATTTGACTATTGTGATGAAAGTAAAACAATAATAATTTATGAATGACTATTAAATTGGAATTTTGGTTTAACTAAACGGATTTGCATTCTTTTCATAAAAGATAATCACTTCAATTAAATTGGAGTTAAGGAAATACATATGAAATATACAATTTCTCATTCAATTATCAGTTATTATGTAGTATTTTTTATTTAAAAAGTATTTTTTGAATACTAAGCAGCTGATCATAAATTTAATTATGTATTTCTAATAAATTTCTAAATTTTAGACAATGGAATAAAAAACTTTTTCTAATAATTATATCTTAAGTAAATTATTGTACTATTAAAGTAATTTAATTTTATTCAATTGATTTTCCCAGTATTACATACATACATATGTACTTATACATCTATCTATGTATATAGTTGCATCATATTCAAAGGAATGCATTTGTTGGATAGACGAACTTTTCAGTGTGGTTGAGTAAGCCGAAAAGTGTGGA
Organism: Drosophila sturtevanti; assembly: GCA_018150375.1. NCBI lineage: Eukaryota > Metazoa > Arthropoda > Insecta > Diptera > Drosophilidae > Drosophila > Drosophila sturtevanti. The sequence continues at coordinate 1,359,070 of JAECWJ010000571.1, forward strand.
ACGGTGTGCGTCGAGCATCGGTGGAGTGCCTTATATTTGCCCAACTGTGCAAAAACAATTCACGCGCCACTTTGCGCCATAAAAAATACAACATCACGTCAAACCCCATACCCAACTGAAACGCTTTACCAAAACCAACAACAAAAATCCAAAAAACCAAAAAAAAAAAAAAACAAAAAAAGAAAAAATTGATGAAAACCGTGCCAAAGTCTGAATACCCTTGGAAACTTTCTGTTTGATCAGTCATTGAAACTCATTAGCCATAGCAATTTAGTAAACTTGATTGAAGTTTTCCCAGCAGCAAAGGGATTAATTTGCTTTACTTTATATATATATGTATGTATGTAGTATATGTATATGTAGTTGTAGATGCTTTCTTATGTGCACTTCAAACTTCTGATCACAATTAATATACTTCTATTTCCCCAAGGGTATAAAATTGAAAGACAAGCAAACAAAACACAGAAGAAAAAAATACATATAAGCAAATCCGACTACTCAAATACACACACTACTAACTATTTATTCATACATATATGTATGTATGTATGTATGTATGTATGTATGTATGTATGTATGTATGTATGTAAGCTTGTTACGTTTTTATTTGGTTGACTAAAGTAGCATAGTTGGATATTTTCCATGCACATAGTCTTTGTTTGGTTTCAGTAAAGTTGATCAACAATATTTCTCTTAATTCCTATACATATGTCAGGATATACATATATGTACATACATATGTAGTAAGTCTGCATCTTTCATTAAGACTATTTTTATAGAGTTTTCTTTTCTTTGTTATATAGTTGTGAATTGTTTTTAAAAGAGGATCCTCTTTTTAGTTTTTATATAGATCTCAAGGAATTTTTGAATTTTCTTGACGAAGGGTATATAATGTTCTACAAGCCATTACATATTTTGTCTGGTGGAAGTTCTTTTGTTTTTTTTCCTGTCCTTTTGCGGGGATGTAGTTTTGTGTGTGTGTGTGTGTGTGTGCGTGTTTTTTTGGCGACCGCCGTCGAATGCTCCAGTGATATATGATAAAAGTTAGCGCGACGCGATGCGCCGCTTTTGCGTTTTGATTTGTGTTTGTGACCCATAAAAATACAACAACCATCGACATCAACAACAATACATACACACGCGCACACACATACATACTCATACACACATACACACATGCATATGTACATGCAAATGCAAAAATGCCGCAAACAAGTAAAGTGCAACAAAAAAAAAACATTAAATATGTATATATACCTATGTATGTATGTATTTATGTATATATGTATGTATATATATACACATATATACATGTGTATATACATACTATGTATAAAATCGACAATCGTTTGAAGCGGAGGATGTACACAAATAATAAAGCAGTAACGGAAATGCTTCGATAATGCTTTTTTCACCCATTTTAAAGTTAACTCTGACGCTTAAGTAGCCTAGTAACAGCCAACTAGTTATTATCACTCTCCGTCTTCGTCTCCCTCTCAACTTACATCTTTTTTTTTTGCAGTATGTGGAACATTGTGGGCAGAGGGCATGGTGCATGGTGGTTACGTATGGTCATGAATTTTGTTAGCCCCAGATTGATGGTGAAAGCACTTTGCGGTTTGACACGCTAATAGATTTCCATTATGTGTAATAAATTCTGCATATGGATGAAGCAACTTGATATAAAATTAGTTAAAGGATTTATATATATGTATGTATACATACATAATGTATGTATACATACATAGATCTTTATTTTGTATTCCGCATTGCATTGCTGCATTGCTTAACTGGAATTTCAATTCCAGTAATCGTTTACATTTTGTTGCTATCTAAAAAACGTTGGCAACGGGCAAAAGCAACGGGCTGTGTACTAAGTTTTGGTATTTTACAAAAGAAAATTTGCAGCCACACTATTAGAAAAAGCTACGAACAAGACTGTTGTTGATCCCAATTCTTTCATCGCTACAAGTATTTTAGGATTAGTTTGATTAACAATTCAATTTCTAATTTTTCATGATTAGTATGCAACGAAATTAGATTTATTTAAGAAATGTTTGGATTTGAATTAACAAAAATGTTTATTTGAGAAAAACATTATTGTATCTATTAATATGATAGTATCTCGAAGTGGTTTCTTCTTTTTTTTTTTAGAGAACTTCCTTTATATGAGAGATTCTATGCGTGTGTGGATTGTTAATTACGGTTAGCCAAACAATTTTGAACTTGGCTTCGTGGTTGGCACACTCCTAATTCCCGATCGAACCATTCACCTCTAGGGCAAATTTGACGTCTAATGAGGTTGTTGCGGCAGACATGGAATCGACGACAATGTCTTGCATCGGGATAGATGGTGCCATCTTTCTCGCCAAGGCAATCGAATTGAGAGATCTGTTTTTTCACATTATTGCCATTTGTTGTCGTTGTTCCTTTCTTACCGGAATTTGGCTTACAGGTTGTTGTAGTAAGGGGCTGTGGCTTACAAGTTGTTGTTGTATCCTTCTTGGGTGGCTCACAAGTTGTTGTTGTGGTTTTTGGATCCTTGGGTGGCTCACAAGTTGTTGTTGTGGTTTTGGATCCTTGGGTGGCTCACAAGTTGTTGTTGTGGTTTTTGGATCCTTGGGTGGCTCACAAGTTGTTGTTGTGGTTTTTTGGATCCTTGGGTGGCTCACAAGTTGTTGTTGTGGTTATTGGATCCTTGGGTGGCTCACAAGTTGTTGTTGTGGTTTTTGGATCCTTGGGTGGTTCACAAGTTGTTGTTGTGGTTTTTGGATCCTTGGGTGGCTCACAAGTTGTTGTTGTGGTTTTTGGATCCTTGGGTGGCTCACAAGTTGTTGTTGTGGTTATTGGATCCTTGGGTGGCTCACAAGTTGTTGTTGTGGTTTTTGGATCCTTGGGTGGCTCACAAGTTGTTGTTGTTGTTGGATCCTTGGGTGGTTCACAAGTTGTTGTTGTTGTTGTTGGATCCTTGGGTGGCTCACAAGTTGTTGTTGTTGTTGTTGGATCCTTGGGTGGCTCACAAGTTGTTGTTGTTGTTGTTGGATCCTTGGGTGGCTCACAAGTTGTTGTTGTGGTTTTTGGATCCTTGGGTGGCTCACAAGTTGTTGTTGTGGTTTTGGATCCTTGGGTGGCTCACAAGTTGTTGTTGTTGTTGTTGGATCCTTGGGTGGATCACAAGTTGTTGTTGTTGTTGTTGGATCCTTGGGTGGCTCACAAGTTGTTGTTGTTGTTGTTGGATCCTTGGGTGGCTCACAAGTTGTTGTTGTTGTTGTTGGATCCTTGGGTGGCTCACAAGTTGTTGTTGTGGTTTTTGGATCCTTGGGTGGTTCACAAGTTGTTGTTGTGGTTTTTGGATCCTTGGGTGGCTCACAAGTTGTTGTTGTGGTTTTTGGATCCTTGGGTGGCTCACAAGTCGTTGTTGTGGTTTTTGGATCCTTGGGTGGCTCACAAGTTGTTGTTGTGGTTTTGGATCCTTGGGTGGTTCACAAGTTGTTGTTGTGGTTTTTGGATCCTTGGGTGGCTCACAAGTTGTTGTTGTGGTTATTGGATCCTTGGGTGGCTCACAAGTTGTTGTTGTTGTTGTTGGATCCTTGGGTGGTTCACAAGTTGTTGTTGTTGTTGTTGGATCCTTGGGTGGCTCACAAGTTGTTGTTGTTGTTGTTGGATCCTTGGGTGGCTCACAAGTTGTTGTTGTTGTTGTTGGATCCTTGGGTGGTTCACAAGTTGTTGTTGTTGTTGTTGGATCCTTGGGTGGTTCACAAGTTGTTGTTGTGGTTTTTGGATCCTTGGGTGGTTCACAAGTTGTTGTTGTGGTTTTTGGATCCTTGGGTGGCTCACAAGTTGTTGTTGTGGTTATTGGATCCTTGGGTGGCTCACAAGTTGTTGTTGTTGTTGTTGGATCCTTGGGTGGTTCACAAGTTGTTGTTGTGGTTTTGGATCCTTGGGTGGCTCACAAGTCGTTGTTGTGGTTTTTGGATCCTTGGGTGGCTCACAAGTTGTTGTTGTGGTTTTTGGATCCTTGGGTGGTTCACAAGTTGTTGTTGTGGTTTTTGGATCCTTGGGTGGCTCACAAGTTGTTGTTGTGGTTTTTGGATCCTTGGGTGGCTCACAAGTTGTTGTTGTGGTTATTGGATCCTTGGGTGGCTCACAAGTTGTTGTTGTGGTTATTGGATCCTTGGGTGGCTCACAAGTTGTTGTTGTTGTTGTTGGATCCTTGGGTGGTTCACAAGTTGTTGTTGTTGTTGTTGGATCCTTGGGTGGCTCACAAGTTGTTGTTGTTGTTGTTGGATCCTTGGGTGGCTCACAAGTTGTTGTTGTTGTTGTTGGATCCTTGGGTGGTTCACAAGTTGTTGTTGTTGTTGTTGGATCCTTGGGTGGCTCACAAGTTGTTGTTGTTGTTGTTGGATCCTTGGGTGGTTCACAAGTTGTTGTTGTAGTTGTTGGATCCTTGGGTGGCTCACAAGTTGTTGTTGTGGTTTTTGGATCCTTGGGTGGCTCACAAGTTGTTGTTGTTGTTGTTGGATCCTTGGGTGGTTCACAAGTTGTTGTTGTTGTTGTTGGATCCTTGGGTGGCTCACAAGTTGTTGTTGTGGTTTTTGGATCCTTGGGTGGTTCACAAGTTGTTGTTGTTGTTGTTGGATCCTTGGGTGGCTCACAAGTTGTTGTTGTGGTTTTTGGATCCTTGGGTGGTTCACATGTTGTTGTAATAATTGGTTTACAGGGTGGCGTTGTTGTTATTTTGCATGCTTTTCTCGGCTTTCCCTCAACTTTATCGAGCACTAGCAATGCACTCAGAACTACCAGCAGCAAAATATGATCTGTAATTGAGAAGGAAATCAGTATTGTTTTTTCTTTTATATATAAAAAAACAATTAAAATTCTGCAATATTATAATTTTCCCCTTACATGTTTTCATTGTTTTTTTTTAATGTTGCAGTTTGGTCTACTGAAGACAATATAAAAGTGACTGCAGTGATTGCTACATTTGACGACCTTTTATACTTTCACATTTCCACCGACTTCTTATCATTTATCGCTCTCAAGTTGTTAACAAGTAAAGACATGGTCGTCGTTCTAGAAGTATTAACAAATTTGCTAATGACGAACATTGGAGAAAATTTATCAAAGTTTTCAGACAGAACTTTGTATATTAAATTATGTTTTTTTTTTTTTTTAAGTGAAATGTCTAAAATATTATCACAGAAATGTTAAACAAATAATAGATTAAAAAAGTTCAAGTGGAGCAGCAACGATGTTTTGTTACTGGGCGCACTTTCGTAATTCAAAAACATGTACAAAGTGTTTCAAATTATAAATATTTTGCTCACCAATGCATTTTTTGTACATCTGTTTGGCAAATCATAAAAATATATTTTTGGCAAAAATCGAATCGTTATATATTGATATTTCCTTATATGATTTTCTCCCCTCGCCTGCTAAAATCATCATCGGTTTATGGCTTGAGCATGCTGATGGTATTGACATTTGGCTTGGGTCATTTGGCATGCTGAACGCAGCCTGTAAAATAGTTGAAATTGACTGTTAACTGATTTCCACCCCCTCAATCCAAATGTTGCCAAAAGAGCCAGTGCAAACAAGAGATTTCGGTTTATAGCCTCAGACCCGGAAGTGTTAGGCCATCGGCCAAGTGGCCGCAACAAAAAAAAAAAAAAAAAAAAAAAATAAAGAAAAGCAAAATAAATAAAAAAAAAAAAAGAGAATACAGAAAACAAAACGAAAAGTAAGGAAAGTGGACAAGTGTTGGCCATTTGGCAGCCGATAAAATGGGCAGATCGCCTAAGGGGGCGTGTGAGTGCGTAATAATTTTTACACCAGCATACACATACACCGACACACACACACACACAGAGAGACAGAGAGAAAAACAAATCAGGCTTAAAAGGACATACATACATACATTGCGGGTAGTCCGCTTGCCCATGTCATGGACAGACCAGTAAAATCCTCCATGTCGGGCATGTTGGCCAAAAGTTTTGCAATTAAATATGGTTGTTGCAGTTAAGATTTATGCGCGAAATTTTATACTTGCTACCCATTGACAAATCTATTAACGGGTCTACATCATTCAATATGTACATATATATATATATATATATATATATATCAATTTTATATCAATTAACCATATTAAATCTAACAAATTGCTTACAAGACAAAATACATAAATCTTTTTCGCTTGTTGTGTATGAATTAGATAGTTTTTTTGTTCTTTACTATATTTTTTTAAATAATAAACTATTCAAATTCCATAATTCAATTTAGTAAAAATAAATACTTTTAAATTCAAATAAAGGGGAAAAAACTGTGATTAATCCTAAAGATATATAAATTATTACATAAAAATATATTTTAATTATAGGGTACAAGGAAGTTTAATAATTTTAACTTTACAATTGTTATAATTTCTCTCCCTAATTTGCAATCCACAAAAGGCAAATAAAGTTACAATTGCTGTTGGCCAAATTCTCTCTATCCCTTTTCTCCACCCTCTCTCCCTCTCTCCCTCTCTCTCTCTCTATCTCTCTGTCTCTTGTAGTTTATCACAATCTCCCTCGCCTATCCATTTGCCATAAATTATTATTTATTTAAAGCGCAAAACATTTTCGATTTCGGAAAAATGTTCAACACCATTTAAAATTGTATGCATAAACTATTTTCAATATTCGTAAAATATTTTTTCCCCATTTTTGTTTGTTTGTTTGACAAAAAGCATAGCGAATACCAATTTGATGGGCGCTTCTCCGCTTTTAGTTGCTTTGTTTGTGTTTGAACTTAAATTACTCATACGCCTCATTGGCAATGGCGCATTCAAGACAAATAATGTTTAATAAAATAATGCAAAAAACATATAAATAAACAAATTAATCAATAATTTTCAATAAGTATTTTAATATTAAAAAGAAAAAAACTCTTTACAAAATTTTTTTAAATGCATTGGCAATAATATATATATGTATGTATAATGCAGTATTATACAAAAAGGTCTTTAAATGCAAAATTCTATAAAGTTACACAATTCGGAAGAAACACAAAGTACTTAAATAAAAAATATTCAAAGATTTTATCCTAGATGTGTTAATAAGTACTATAAATTATCTATACTATGCAACTAACTAACTTTTCATGCTGAAATTAAATAGATAATAATTATTATTAGAATATGTATGTGTATACATAAATGTATAAATAAATCATCAAAAAAGTTGTAACCAAAAAAAAAAAATTTAGTTGATAAAAGAAAATGGATTTAAAAGAAGGCATAACTAAGTTATAAAATAGAAATTTTATTTTATGTTAAAATGTAAAACAAATGGTTATCCAGGCCATAAAGATCCCAAGACAAAGGAAGGTTCAATGCAAAACTTATCCTAGTGTACACAAACATATACATCATATATACAAACACATATGTATATCTATACACCCAGAAATATACACACACACACACACACACGCACACAGACATAGAGAGGCACACATGAAGAATGGATAGAAAATTAAATTAAGCATACACACGGAAGGATTTGAAAGCTTGTTTGGAGACACCGAGTAAAAGATTCTGGATCAACAATTTTCTTATATGCTATGAAGCATTGTAAAACTCATTAGTGAAGTGACCGGAAATCTTATGAAAATCTGTAAAGACACACACGCATATATACACACACACACACACACACACACACACATACACACAGGAAGAGACACACGTGAATATGTATGTATATACATACATACATATACGCTAAAAGGATTCACACATGGCCTAATAGTTAGTGAACAAGTGGGCGGTGGTACATATACGAGGCGAAATGATAGTCAGTCATGCATGTACTTCAATTTTTCAGCAAAATGAGTGCACATTTGACAAAATACACACCTTCAGTATATACCAGAATAGTAGCAGGAGCAGCAGAAGCAGCAGCAGGAGCAGCAGCAGGAGCCAAAATAATAAAAATCCCTGTAGGACATATGTACACATGTTTTATCTCTCTCTCTCTCTCTCTCTCTTTTTCTCTTTTCTCTCACTTTTTCTCTTTTGCTTTCCCCTTGGTCTGATGTTTTTGCTTTACATACTTTTTATCAGACGAGGGGGGATATAAAACCTAAAACAAACAAAAACTTTGCACAAATATGTTTGCCTCTGTGTGAGTGTGTGGCTGTGTGTGTGTGCTTATGGAGAGCCTAATTCAAGCTCATATTTTATAACAATAACAAAATCACTGCATTGGACGTAGTTTCGGGATCTGCTAAGGCAGCAAAAAAAAAAAAAAAAAAAAAAAAAAAAAACCAAGAAAATATTCTGTAAACAAGACAAACATGGACACACGGCACAAAACTGTCGAGCTAAAGTACGTGAGCCGGCACCACCTAACACAACCCATAAACAAAAACAACAAAGACAACAATAAGAACAAGAAAAACCAACAATAAGAACAACAATATGGGTAAAAACCGAACCAAAAATACAGCAACATTGCCATGAATAGATGAATCCTTTAAGATTCATTTTCCATGAGATAGAATGGGAGAAGAATTTTTTTTCTTATTTTTTCTTAGATCAAAGTGAATTTTAAGTTAATTAATTATTTAAACAATATAATTTTTTTTCTTCTATATTTTTTCCCCACATTCAAAAATCTGAGTATCAAGAAATATGTAAAAAATTATGAATTTTATATGAAACGAATTAGAATTTTATGGATACATTATGTAACTTATCGGCAACGAACCAGTATCATCTTAATTTAAATATAGTACATAAAAAACACATTTTTGTTTTAAGCCCTTTAATCCAGGGCTACTGCTCTTTTAAATACTGAAAGTAAGGGATTGAGTAAATTCAAGTAATACAAACTATGGTAAAATAAAAGTTAGGTCCTGGCTCTTCTGGTTTCGTTTTTTTTCCTTTCTTTTTTTTATTGCCTTTCAACCTTCCTATTTTGCAAATTGTTGAATAAGTGAACTTGTTTCTCGAATGCTTGAATGTTTTTTTTTTTTTTTTATTGATGTTGTTGTTTTTGGTTGCTTTTTGTACAGTTCTCTCATTGACATCGTGTTGTTTTCTCATGCAAATTTTTACCGAAAACATTTTTTTTTTGTTTCTTAACTTTTTACCGCCTACTCGTTTTTATTTTTTTGTTATACATTTCATTGCATTTCCCATTTTACTTTCTGCAATGTTCTTGACTGTTGCACAATTGAAGTGGCGATAAAACAAAATTAATAACAAATTTTAGATGGGATTAGTCGCCGACTTTCAAATACTCTAAAAATAAATCTTTTTCTTTTCCAATTAGATAGAAGTCCTTAAAATAATTCTACATTAAGGCATTGTTTTATATATATTCCGAATCTAGGATATAGAACAAAAAAGTTGAACTAAAAATTGGTAATTCCTGGATTCTGATATAAAACTAAAGTCTATATTATGTAAATTTATTAAAGTCCAATTGATTAATATTATTATATATTTATTTTAAGCTCATTTTCTTATCTTATCTCTACACAGTTTAAGTTAATAATTTTATTTCATAATTATAGGGTAACAAAAACGTCAAAAATTCGGCATCCAATTTATATATAAATCAAGTATTGTTTAAATAAAAAAAAAAAATTCAAAACTTTGCCAAAAACTTTGGTTTTTTATGCTTTTTCATTTGCTTTATACTGAATTCATTTGTTAAATTGTTATTTTTGATTTTCTCATTCTCTTAGATAAAATAATTCAAAAAGTTTCTGGTCGTGACAAAGCAATGAAAATTTTATCTTAAAACTCTGTACAAAACACTTACAAATAACTAAAACTAAAGTAAATACAAAAGGTAAAGATAAGTGGGTAAAATAAAACTTGTAGATATTTTTACTATGCTTTCAAATGAAAGAAAAAGATTTTTTGTTGTTACATACTTTACTGAATGCATTGCAATGAATTGAGTAATTTTCTAAGTCATATATATAATTTTGATCACCAGTAAAAAGGTTGGGCAATCTAGTCTTATCAAGTAAAGTTATTTTATATGATGATACATATGTATAGATATATCTAAATATATTGTCTAAAGTGCATCCAATGAAGATACCGATTCAAGTATTAGTTTTAACTTAAATTGAATTGCTAGCATTTTCAACTGAGTTCATCGAATTGATTTAAACAAAAACCCTTTGGACTATAAATAAAATGCAAATCGGCAAATGTAGCAGCAACTAACATCTTTCTTGTTAAGTGTGCAAACAAATTGATAAATGCAATATAAACAACAAAAAGGCAACAACAAAAATGATATGAATAGCATTTGGCTTTAGTACTGGGTTAAATGGGATTGCCGTTGGTCAAGAAATTGTGCTGAATTTGCTTTAGACGAGGTCAGAAGTGGCATCATCAACAACAACAACAACAACAACAACAACAACAACAACAACAACTGAAGTATCAGCAGCAGGTGGCTCCTATACATTTGCTCATTTAACTTGCTGGTTAGTTAAGCAGAGATAAAAGAGTTTAAAATGGGACGATTGATGGATATCCTCAATTTAGCTAATTAAATTAGCTTTTCACTCAATCCTCTCTATAGATGACATTTTGGTTTTACTTTGCTTTTACCATGAAATAACAATGAAATAAGCTTTTAGCATACATTCATTCACAATTACCCATATTTACCATATTCTCTCTCTCACTAAATCGTTCTCTTTGTTTACTAATTCTTCCATTTACCACATGTTGTAATTTCAATATTGGAAAATGTATTCAATTCGATTTTCTGGTGTACATAATATTACAATGTGTATATCATATGCAAATATATGCATTCATACTTATTTTTCCATTCTTTTTCTTTTTTTTTTTTTGTGTTTTGTGAAATTTTAGCTAGTTGCAATTATGAATAGATGGATGAAAATGAATTTAATTCTGACTGTTTCAAATGTTTGAATTTTGACGAAATTTTTGAATGACATATCGAAATGGAAATAGTAAAAGAAAGTGTCATTTATATAATGCATATTTACTGAAAGATAATGAAAATTTTTAAACTAAAAACTTTTTACTAATATCAAATTTTTTAATTCTAATTTGAAGTCATTGCTTTGATTGAAAACATAGAAAACGAGATTTGGCAGTCAAGAAGTTAGGATCGGGGGGTATTTTTTTTTATGTAAAATAGTTTGTTATTTTTGAAACGACAAATGTGAAAACTGAAAAGAAAATGTCCAATGTTTGGCATGCGATTGAATGAAACTTTCCATTTTATATGGTGAACACACACACGTATACATAAGTATACTCATGTGTGTGTGTGTGTGTGTGTGTTACCCAACTGCCTGGCTGCAAATCCGATTATGTGAACAAAACGCGTTCTGTGCACGAATTACTGTCGAGAGAAATAAAATGCAACATTATTCTTTCGCCGGTGTCGTTTTTGTGGTCGTTCGGCCATTGACGTTGCGTATACGCCACATATTACCTAACAAGCGGGAAAAGACGTGGTGTCCACTCTACCAAATTCATACTCTTACTCTCTCTCTCTCTCTCTCTATCTCTTTCCCTTTCGTATACTGTTGCTGTCAGTGTCGTGCTGTTCCTACCACACTCTTTCTTTCTTTCTGTCTGTGCATGTTCAGCCAGAAAATAATCTATATGTAGGAGGAATGTGTGTGTGTGTGTGTGTGCCTATGTGTGAAAGCGAATGGCCAAGCGGTCCATATAATGGGTGAAGGAAGATGTATTAGAGAGGGACTGGAGAGTGAGGGAGAGAGAGCGTAGAGCGGGAGAGCGGAAGAGTGGGAAAGTTAAAGCGAGCTATAAAATGCTCGAGCTTTTATTTATAACGACATCAGAAATTAATCTTGCATTATGTGTGCGCGTGTGGAGTTATTCGTTGGTTATTTGGCTGTAGCTTATACTTTTCATGAAGTATGTAGACATCACACACTCGCACACCCGCAGACAGACACACACACACACACACATGTACACACAAACAGGGACATACTCATCAGACAGATAGATATACCTGTTAAATTACATTTTTGTTTGGTATGCGCACAGTAGACAAAATTTTCAATATTGTTATGAAGATTTTTATCTTTCTTTAAGCGAAAATTTAACTTTTTAAAACTAAATAAGACAAATTATATCAAAAAATCAATTAGAAGAAACTTAAACAAATTTCTTAAATAAAGAGATTTAAAAATAAATTTAATTCAAATGAATTCTGCAAAAGTTTTAGAGAATTTTTCGTAAATTTGAATATGTATATATATAATTTGTAATATATTATGAAAATTGTGTTGTTATTTAAATTTGAAATAAAATTAGCTACATAAGAAATATTTAATTTGGTTTCTTAATATAGTTTTCTGTTTTGTTAATTAATGAAAAATAAATAATACGGCTTATTCATTTTCCTGATTGAATCAAATTACTAACAAATAATTTAGAAACATAAAATTGATCAAATTATGTGTAGGCTGTCTATAAAATTTACTATAAAGATTATATATATGTACCTACATAAATGAATGGTCATAAGCCAAAGCATTTAATGTTTTACTGATTCAGGTTTGGGCTTGTTTTTGTGGTAATGGTAACTTTTGTTACACTTTTTTGGGCCAAAACATCTGTTTTTGAGCTCAATTGTGAATTCAGTGTGTGAAGTAGCAATCGCTTGTGGTTACTGTTTGTCGGGTGTCACTCAGCACTTTGTTTCGTCAGTTAGTCAGAAGAGGCAATGTTGTTGCTGGCATTGTCGTTTCATCTCCATCTTCATTGCCATCTCTTCCATCTTGTTATACCCTGCAGCTGCATTCATGGCAATATGGGTATATTCAATTTACAAAAAAAACATTCTACTTAACATAATAAAGTCTATAAATATATAGGTACATAAATATATTGACTTATTTATTTTTATCATTCAATTAAGTTGTACTTAAGATTATAAATAGATGTAAAATAGATGGATTTACTTGCATACTTATTATTGCATTGTTTGAGGGTATGCCAAAGTCGATGCTTAAACATATTGTGTTTACGGAAAATACTTTGTTTTTGTTCTGCTTCTGGCAGTGATGGTTCTTCTATGCGTGTGTGTTCGCTTTGCTCATTTTATGAAAAATTACAACTCTCAGCATCATGCGTAAAGTGCTATAAATTCAAAGAGGCAGACCCCAAATATACACCCGAAATACACACACACACACACCCACAGCTACACACCTTTTTGAAATTCGCTGCGTGTAGGATAATTCATTGCTTATTATCTCTTTTGAAGCTGCAATTTTTGGGTTTACCTTTTCTCATAATTTTTTTGTTTTTGGTTTCGTTTTTTTTTTTTTTTTTTTTTTTTGTTTTCTTCTCTTTTCCTTTTATGAGATAGCAAATGCTTTATTAATTTAGTGTGTGCCTAGGGCAAGGCTATCTAGATAAGGCTGGACAGAAAGAAAAGGGATGAGGGGAATCTCCTGAGATTTGATGGTATGGTATGGTTTGGTGTCGTGAGGTGAAGTGGCTAGAGGAACGTGTTAGCCAGACAATCGAGCCTAATGATTTATGAACTATGAACGCGCCTAGCCACAAGGATGCCAGAATTTTGGAGCCCTGTTGGGCTGTTTGCCAATTTTCTTTTATTTTGCCTTGCCACGCCTTGCCATCCCTCGCCTTGCCTTTCCTTGACTTGCGTTGCCTTGAGTTGAGTTGGCCTCCTGTTCCTGCGGTTCCGATGATATATGATGCTGTAGTTTACCAACTGCTTAAATGAATTTTTCACACTGAATCCAAGTCATTCTATGCTGGATGATTTCAACTAAAAATCTTAGTAACAAAAACGACAATAGCAAAAACAAGGACAACCAACAAAAGGAAAAAAATGGAACAGGAAGAAAAACTAGGTTCATGCTCTCAAGTTTATATGACAATTATAGGGCACCTTTTTTTTTTTTTTTTTTTTGTTAGCAAAAGGGGAATAATACAGAATATTAATGTGGGTTCATTCACTTCTTGATTAATATATGATTATGATCATTTCGATGATCAACAATGTAATCCATTTAAATGAACTCTTTTTATAGGAGCCATTCGTTTGATTCACCTTTCCCACAATTGTATATTGGAGAGCTGTTATTGTTTTCCTTGCCAAATTAATTAGTTCAGAATCATATAACTGCCTTTGACGTAGACATGATCGTAACAATAAATCGCCCATATAGAAATGATAGGAAAAACACCAGACTTGCGAATAAATATATATCAATGAATGATTCTGACCCTCAATATTTAAACAATTAAAATGCGTCGTATTGATCATATCGAGAAAGGGACAATAATGAATTTCCGATGATTTGATTGCAGCAAATAACATTGTTTTCTTTGGATCCATAAAAATAGTTAATGGTTCATTGAGATTTACCAACGCCGATCGAAACTTAAGAAATATTTCCATATCATAATTTCCAGTGCAAATCCGATATAAACGTACTTTTGGATTGATAAATGGCAAACAATTATTGGATAATGGTTGATATGGTTCATTGACATCTGACCAGCAATTGCGTAAATGAAAGCAATATCCATATATTATAATACCTATAATAAGATAGCCACACATATACATATGGATATTTTTCAATATTTTATTTATCACTGACATTAAACCCAATGAATAGGTTTAATAGGAACACATTGAAGTAAACATTTATTTATCTAAGCCTATATTTGTAATAAATTTGAATTAAAATAGTTTACTTACTATACAAATTATTTATAGTCACTTTATGATATGGGGGGCATGACAAAAATTTATTTTCCCATTCATATATTAAATATAAAAATTAAAATTATTTAATTTTTAAAGTTTTCTTAAGCAAGAATATGTATATATCTATATCTATTTATCTAACTAACTTTTTTGGTAACTTTGATCTAACCTTTTAGTGTGTGGGATAGTTAATCGATATAACTATTAACTAGAACTTAATATCTTTCCATATGAAAAGCTTTTGCATTTTGCAGTTCAAAAAATTAGAAAGTTCTGAATGATTTAACACAAAAGTACTATGGAAAGCTGCTAGTTTTGAATATGTCATCTATGTGAATGGGGGAGGGGAAAGAAAAGGATGCATATGCAGATAGAATCTGCCCTGTAACAATACAGCAGAAGAGTTGTGATATCATTTATTAAACGACACTTGGATCGATTCTAGCAGGTTGACATAAATAAACTGCACTTTACTGAAATTCAAAGACAAAGTCAGTAAACTTGAGCTGTAAACTCATTGAAGCTTAGCAACATTTTTTTGACTTTTTCTTTTCTGTTTGGTAAATCCAGCTATTGCTCACTTACTATATATACACACAGACATACATACATATATATATATATATATATGGATTTGTAGATAGATGTTTGTATGTATTTAGCTGAGGTGAGATACCTGACTATATTGGTCCCGTTTGTCAAATCAAGTGGCCACTTAGTTTTGCGTCATCATTAGCTTTCAACTTTTACAAAATTGAATTTAAAAACGTTCAACGTGCTTCAGTTAGCCGAATTGGTATGTCTTTTGAGCTGCCTGCTCACTTGACTTCCAACTGAACCTTCTCACCTCCCCTCCCGTTATTCCATCCTTCTTTTGTATTTACTTAAACTGAAACTTTGCTTTTGAGTCGACGTTTCGATGTCCCCTCCCTTCCTTCCTTCGTTCATTCGCTTTCATTCTCATGTTTATTCCCGCTCATGTTTTCGTTTTTCAGTCTTTTTCACTCGCTGGGGACTTGTTTCATGTTTTAAGTTCACTTTAAGTAGCTCAAGTTAGTTTTAATGCTTGGCACACGCAAACTTTTTCGGGCTATCAGTTGATAAATGGGCGAAAAAGGCTTTAAAAATGAACAAATTCACCCAACCAACCCTCTGCATTTTGGTAGTATACTTGTATGTGTAGTATTTATGTGTATATATATATATATATATATATATATGTGTGTGTGTGTATGCGTGTGTATACTATGTATGTATGTATATATTTAGTTGTTGGCGGGGCAAGTTTGGTTTTAATGAAGCAGCCATCCGGCATGCCAAGGCGCATGAATTAGCTTGGAAGCTGCTGACTAGTGCAAAGCTGATGCCATGCTTCATGCTCTCCATGGTGTTAAGCCACTATAATGCTATAAGTATTCCAGAGAGGCAAAGCGCATTCTATATGCCAGGCAAGTCTCAAAACATGCCAAACAATCTGCACACACAACAACAAAGTAGTCAGCGCAAAAAAAATAACACAAAAAAAAAAGACAAAAATTGGATAGGCACAAGAAGAAAAAAAAAATATTACACATACGCATAGATGTACATACATACATGCATAAAAGCAGTTGTGCTGCCTGTCTCATTTTAGATCAAGGACTTGTTGGAATTATTAAGGAATTATGACCATCTCTGATTCGACTTAAAATTTTCTATTTTTAAATAGATTTCTCTTTATTGTACCCTGTACATATTGGGTAAAAGGGTACATTATACTCGCTTAAATATAACAGGGAAGCAGAAGGCAACATTTAAGACTCCCTAAAATATATACATAGATTCTTGATCAACATCACCAGCCATCTCTTCATCTATCTGTCCGTATGAACATATAGAACTCGAAGACTTTAAGAACTTGAGCTTTCAAATTTGGTGTGAACATCCATTTGGTGTCTATAAAAAAGAATAACTAAACTTGAATTGATGGTGTCGCATTCGTACATCGAATAGTATAGCTAACATATATCAGTTGACCATATTTTGTCAAAAAAAGACCATATATCTTGGAGATATACGTATAAACGTTTTGTACTAAAACTTCCAAGCGCAATGATGAGAGTAAGCGTTAGCAAGCAGTACCAGTTTCTGCAAGCAGTATAAGTTTCGATCACTGATAGGAGAGTGAGCGGTAAAGCATCCGTTCGCAGTTACGTAGCAGTATAGAAAGCTTTTTATTTAAAATGTTGCGGCTTCAAAATAGCTTGACTTTGTGAAATACACACTTCTTTTTGGTACAGGGTATACTCAAATTCGGCAGGGGCCGTTCGCTATTTTCTGAAATCCAGCATAAAGCAGGCTCGAGCATATAATGTTTATATAAATATTATTATATATGTATGTATAATGAATGGCTTTTGACAAGTAGCTGTTCAAATAATGTATATATATATATATATATATATTGCTTTACAGTGTTTCCCCTTAAATATGTTAGGAAATGTAATAAAAATTATACAAAAACCAATGAAAAATTCATAAAACATTTGAAAAAAAATTTTATATTAATATAAAATAATGTAAATAAATATTTATCAATCATATAGAACATAGAACTCAAACAATTTGTTATTTTTATTACTTATCTCATTAAGTATAGATAAATTAACTTATTTTCCTTTTTTTTTTTTGGTTCATTAGAGATTAGCTAAAATAACTTTTTGGTTAACCTAGCATCCAGTTTTCTTATATTGACCAGGCCCTGTGTATACATCATCAAAAAATCAACATTCTTTACCAGTGTCAAAGTAATTTTCTAAAATAACAAGTAACTAACATTATAGGGCGGTGGGTGGTGGGGTGGGTGTCAATGGGAGTAAGTTGATTTCGAACTTGCTGCACGACTGCCATTGACTTTTAATTGAGTTTCACGGTTGAAGCTCTCATTTACCCCAATTCCATATAGAATTATATACAAACTTTTGTACTTGTATTATAAATACATACGTGTAACGGGTATATAGCGAAAATGTTCGTTATGAAACACAACACTATGACATCTCTTGACTAAGGAAAAATCGAAAAATACTGAAATGGAGCGTGGAAGGAGTGAAGCCAGCTGTCCGATTGACCCAAATGAAATTCAAGGCCTGTAATTAAATCCAGATTGTGGTAACAGGAATGTTGGAACGTGAGCAATATGCTTTTTTGGTCAATTCAGTGGCTTTTTTCTTCCCCGTAACGAATTCCATTTACGGGCCTTGGGTAGGTTTAAATGGTAACAGCAAGACGTAACGATAACGATAACAATATCGATTCACGTGATAAGCTAAAAGTAAACAAAAAAAAAAAAAAAAAATACAACTTCAAGTGGTGGTGTATATATGTAGATATTCCGAAAAAAATTCATGAATTGGAAAGATTATTCGTAAGCATAAATTATGCTTAGGAGGATATGTCAAAAAATTTTCCAAGTTCATGAATGGTATTAAGTAACTTGCCTTCTGTCGTGGATTCCAAATGTTTTTTCTCCTTCCTTCATTCTTTTGGTTGATTTTTAGGTTGTTGGTCAACAACAGTCGGTTAGCTGGTTGACTTATTCACTGGTCGGATGCTCATGGTACGCGTTTCATAATTAGTGAAAGAAGAGCTGGTGGCAAACTAATTAAAGTGTTTACATGTGGCAATATTGACACGCCCATATACCGCATAGCAGCAGCTAACTTCAGCCTACTTCAGAATAGCTTGGAATATTTGGAAATTTTACAAATTAATTTCATGTTTCAAGCAAATTCGTAAACAAGTCTTAATGTGCACTAAAGCGTGTGTTTGTGTGGTGGGAAAACTGTGGGCCGGAGGGGGGGGAGGGTTAAGGGAGAAGGATATAGTGGTATAGCATAACACCAACCACCCATCTAATAATGTTGGGCGCCCGCCAGACATGAATTTAGCATTTATCTAGCGCCACTTGAACTGCCGGCGTCGTCCTCGTCGTCGTCCTCATCCTCATCTTTGTCATCATCAGCGACCACGTCCTCATCGTTGTCGTCGTCTCACAATAAAGATGAAGATGCTGCTGCCTTGGCTAACGATATGGAGAGGGGAGGGGAAATGGAAAGAAAACGATGGCCAGGGGATTGTCTTTCTGTTGGCCTGTAGGGGGTATGGATAGCTAATTTCAATGCCTCTTAAGTGCACAGTGGTTCCACATTTTTATATATACCAAGAGCTTAAGTTATTATTAGTCAGTCTACTGTACTTTATTTCTGATGAGTGGTAAGTGGTAAAAGATTTAAAATTCAAGTACTTATATTTAGCTTTACACTTGCAAATGTAAATCGGCTTAAGTTTACATTCATATACATACTTATGTACATATAAAAAAAAGTGTAACTGGCAACCTTGATAACAATAAATAAATATGTATATGAATAAAGGATAAATAAATTTTATTATTTCTTAATGAAAAGTTTAAATATTTATGGATGCTTTTCTTTTACTTACTGGTAATAATAATAATTTTAGTGACTGCAGTAAGAAATTTTATAGTTAACCTAAAAATGCATATACGTGTGTAAATCTATTTATTAGCTCACTGTGAAAAGATGAATTCAAGACATGATAAGATTAAAACTGTATATACATATTTATTTATATATTTTACTTAGCTTAATCCGTCCATTATTTTTATAACATTTGCTTTAATGAAAAAAAACTGTTTAATGCAGTCTTTTTCCACTGTACATTTAATTCAGAGATAGGCTGTGAACTTGGACAGCGCGATAGCGACAGAGAGAGAAAGAGAGGGAGGGAGAGTAGAAGAAAAAGAGAGTGGCAAGAGCAAATAGTAGAGAGAGAGTGAGTAAGAGAAGTTCTTCAATGGCAAGCTCTTCTCTTCATTGTTGCTGTTGCTGTCGTTGTTGTTGATGCTGCCGGGTATATATATACATATATATGTATGTATTTGTATGTAGATGTGATGAGCAGGTTTCACTCATTGGCATTTTGTCCTAGACTATGTTCGAATTTGTTTCAATTCTTGTTCAACTTCACCCCCCCCCCCTTCCCAACACCACATACCGCCTCTAACTTTTTGATGTGACACGTACTGCGACTTTAGCAGCATGAAGTCATGCAGGACAAAGGCAATAGAGGAAGAGAGAAAAAATCAAAAACAAAAAAACACAAAAAAAAAAAAAAAATGAAAAGAAGGGAAATGGAAAACGAAAGGAAGCAGCATAGCGTTAGCTGACTGGCCAGTCAAGAGTAAAACAGCCGCTGTTAATATAAAGTAGGTAATTCAGCTAAGAATGGGTGGCGTGTGGTGGGGTGGTGTGGCCTGGCCTGGCCTGGCATTGTGGGAATGAAAACTGCCAAAGCAAAAGAAAAAAATGAACTTGATCAAATTAACCAAGTACATTTCGACATGGTCTTGTTGCTGATTCAGCATTTTGGCTATAAATCATGCGTGGAATTTGACGTTTGTATCCCCCTTTCATTTGTTCGTTATTTCTTTCTTTCTATCAGCTACAATGAATGCACATAAAAATAATAATTGGAAATGAAATGAAAACACAATTTTCAAGGCCTACGGAGCAATGAGATGGCACAACTTCAGTTAAGTTGACTTGTGCGTGCGTGTGTGTGTGTGTGTGTATGTATGTGGGTGTATGGGTGCGCGTGTGTATGTGTGTGTATATGGCATCATAATTTCAAATGTGAGCCGCAGGTGCAACCATAAAACTGTTTGTTTCATCTTAACTTGGTTGTAAGATATACATTTATATATACATAAAAATGTGTATATATATATATATAAATACATATATATGTTCTTTTTGACCTTATTGAGGGAAGAATCCAGTTTTCCTTTCATTTCATTTGTCAGCTTCAATTATCGCAAAAGACAAGGTTTGACGGCTGTGTGAGTGCGGGGTGGGGATGGGGGACAATATCGAATGCCAAAAGCCAGTCAACCTCATAATGCGCTTATCAGTGCCTCGCAATACACACACACACACATACAAACACACACACACACTCACTCTCTTAGAGCAAATATCGCCTCATACATATACATACATACATATGTAATATATGTATACATACATATATGTTTGCATATGCATGAGGGCAATGCGGCGTATGCGTAATGACACTTATAACAATTAGGTAAACGTAATCAGAAATGCTAAATAAAAATACCCTAGAATTATAAAAACATATTCTATCTCATATTGATACATTTACAATGTGTTATCGTTAATACCACTAATAAGTTATTGTTATTATGTCTTATCCTAGACATAAGATGTAAACAAAGACAGAAATAAGAAGGGGCAAGCCTACCCTTACCCTCCTACATGAAGACGACCCAGACCCAGATTTAAAAAAAAAAAAAAAAAAAAAAAAAACGAAGGAGAAACCAAAACACTGGAGGCCATACAAAGCGAAAGCAATAAAATAAATTTGTATGCCGCATTTTCGCAATGCAGACACCAAGAAAATAACAAAAAAAAAAAAAAAAAAGGAAAAAGAGATTTAGGAGTCGGAGTAGAGGGAGAAGAGCAGGGGGAGGTCATGATTGTACGAATATGGGGAAAAACGTTTACCTTCTAAAAACTGAATATGATTTCTTTTTGTTGGTGTAATTTTTTACTTTCTGTAAAGGAAATTTGTTTCCAAATGTTTGTGCAGCTGCAGTTTGGCCAAGGCATACCACACACACTAGCATTTTCAATGTGTGTGCCAGTGTGTGTGTGTGTGTGTATGTATATATATATATATATATATATATGGGGTGCACATGTAAGTGCATAAAAAATGTTTATGAATTTCAGTTTATGGCGCGTAAAACACGCCAATAAATGTACCAAGGTATTAAAATGCCTTTTTTTCCAGCTATCTGCCTCTCTTACTGTTTCCTTTCCTGCATCTTTGTAGTATTTCCTCTCTCTCTCTCTCTCTGTATTTTTCACTGGGGTGCTACCGCTTTTGGACTCTTTGGTCTGTTGCCGCACTAATAAACAATCAGAAATGGGCATAAAGTATGTGGAATCAGACACTGCAGACCATGCCAGGACAGGCGGTTGAACTGATGGAGGAGGGGGGTTGGGCGTGGCAAGTCGGAACAGAGACACCCAATTCAGTTGGAGGTGTTTGTCGCCCCTCTGGCGCGATTTTTGTGGAAGCGCATGAATATTTACATATGCAAAATACATTTCGTATGCTGTCTACCCTATACACCACCCTGACCACCCCCCCCCCACCCGCTCTCATTCCATACATCTCTTACATCTTTCTCTGTATTTCGTTTTGTTTCAAGTGATTTCTTTCTCTCTTTTTCCTCTCGCTATCTCGCTCTCTCACTCTTTGGCTCGATATCTCTCTCTCTCTCTCTCCCTCTCTCTCTCTGTCTCTTCCTTTATTATTGTTGCTGTTTTTGTTGTTTTATGCGTTATGCCAAGTGGCTCTAATGCACTTTACGACACTTTATGGTAGGCTGGTTGGAATGGCGTTGTACAGAGGATTGGGGGGAGGTACAGAGCCATATGGCAAACGTAAGTTATGGCAAATTGATGAGCACGATATACTTACATATGTATATATACATATATATTGATATTGAACCGGCATCCATATGCTTGAATTGCTCAAAATGCTTACCATTAACAATAAATCACAAATAAATACCATCGAAAAAAATACATATGTATATATATATATATGTTTATAGGTAATATATAGTATGTGCGAGAGATTCAAAAATTCGAATTGCACCGTGTGTTGCGGTTCGTGATTCTTCTATGTCTTGTGCGTGTTTCGATTTATGGCTGATAGTTGGTTTTCACGTTTCATCAATTTGAAATTTTGCCACAGGAATGAAAAAAACCGCAAGGAGAAAAAAAAAAAGCGTTTTAATATATATATATATATATATATATATAAATATATATACTCATACATAAGTGTATAATAATGCCATAATATATCATTTTGTTGCATTCTAAAACAATTTGTTTCATTCATATCAAAGGCATAAATAGTTTATTTTCTGTTTGTATCGAATTCTAAATAATCAATATACATATATATAAATTTGTAAACTTCTGCAATAGATTAATTAGTTGCCCCCCTAAACAATAAATATATAGTAGCCAAACAATAGAAATTAATTATCAAATATTATTTATTATCCCATACACTATGGATAATAATTATTAAAATATAATGGATAGTACTTTTGGATTCTTTATATCAATATAAGTTTTAAAATTTGAAAAATTAGTTAAATAAAGTTTCTGGCGTTTATTTTTTCTTTTTGGTATCTGAATTTGAAAATTTAAAAAAAATATGTATATGTATTTATTTCTAAACTAATATTTTTATATAATGCAGCTTTTTTTTTTTTTTGCTGTTGCTGAAAGTAAAACAAAATCTAATTTATAAAACTCTCTGATGGGGTAAGAGAAATACCAAAAGTATACCAAAATGTTAAAACAATAATAAAATTTTGTGTGATAACAAACCGAAACAAAAAAAAAAAAAAAAATGATGGTCCATATTGAGAATACTGGGGTACATTAAGGTGCATATAAAATCGAAAATGACTGCCTCATTTCGGTCTGTTATAGTACCTGTGTTGATCCACAGGCTCTATGATTATATATATATATATATATATATATGTTCGGGTTTAAAATTTCCTTTGCCTGATGATTCCACTGACCCGTGCCACCCCCCCCTGACCCATGTGTTGTCGTATATCATGACCCAATTGAATTGTTACTCTAGGGCTAATAAAATTTTATATGCGGCTATTATTAGGCTCTCGTGTCTCCTCCAGTGTCCTCCCTATGTGTGTGTGTGTGTGTGTCCTGTGCCAAAACAAAACAATGCCAACATACATACATTGTCACTTAAAGGACCTTGTTGTTTGGTGTTTCAGTTTTCTTTTCAAAATTGCTTTCACACAGTCTTCTAATTTATTTCCTGTATTGATTTTGAGCCCAGTCGACTTGGCGTCCAAAATTTATGCATAACTTTAGCTTTACCCATTGAATCTTTGATATTCAGACACTTTGATTATACGCCTCGTCTACCACACCGCCGCTCTTCCCTTTCCCATTTGCCATTTCCGTTTTGTCTTTGTCTTCCTTTTTTTCATCTTTTTCTTTTGTTCTTGGTTTCAATTTTTTCTTTTACTTTTATTTTGCTTCTGTTTGTGCATGTTTTTCGCATTTTTTGCGCTTCAGTTGTCTAAGGCTACTCCTCGTGGCGCTAAGTATTTGAAAGGCAAAAAAAGAAGGAAAAAAAGCTACAGCAGATGAGAACGTTTGCAAATTCTTGGACCACTTTGGTATTCCCTGTAAATATATGAAGTAAAGATTCAGATACAAACTCATATATGGGATTATTTTGAATATCCTTTTTCAGTTTACTTTTTACGCACTTCCTTTATGTATTTGAAGCTATTTCAATTATTTCTTACACGGTATCTTAAAGTTGGCACATATTTCGATCATTCATCCATGTAGAATATGGGGAAGGGGCGGGTTTGGACACTTAGATAAGGGTTAACATTGTTTTTATTTTATTCAGTTGTGTTTGTTATAGGGTTAAGAAGATTACAATTTAATAATCTACATTCTTTACTATTACTTAAATTACAATATTTAATAATATCTATTTATTTATTTATATACTATTCTGTTCGCTCTAATTCAATTATAATTGTAATCATCCTATATACTTTCCTCTAATACTCTACCCCAGTAAATTTAATTTGCTAAGAGTACGGGAAAAAATGTGAGACAAAAAAAAAAAACAATAAACAAGAAAAAAAGACAAAGAGACAGTTGTTACCCAAAATAATTTGCATAGTCAGCCATGGCCCCAAAAAAGAAAAAAAAACCAAAAACAAAATTGGACAGATCATTGTCCTAGTCAGTTCTGAGAACTTTTTCCTTATGCATAATGTTAAATAAAAATGTGAAATTTGATACCAAAAAAAAAAAAAAAACAACAACAAACAAACAAACAATTGGTCAGAGTGAAAATTTAAAATTAGATATATGAATGAAATATGTTTTTATATAATAATTTAATTCTTTAAGGCATTTGGCATAAGGAATAGAATATATTTTCTATATTCAATGTTTTGCTAACATTTTTGTTATATCTATTTCATTCTAGATACATTAGCTTGAGACAAAAATCCGTCTATATTGATGAATTCACACAAAATGCGGCAAAACATCGATTCCATAATAGAACAGAAAGACGAGGACCAGAGGGCCCAGAAGCAGGGGCTTCTGTCGAGGTTAAGTCAATGTCGACTACTCCGCCCACGTCAAAAGCTTTGTGCGCCCCCACACGGTTACTCTTTACTAATATTGCTAATTGTTGGCCAAGCATTTAATGGTAAGTGCCAGAGAATATCAGTGAATTTCCGTATATGGTCGAGAGATGAACAAAAAAAAAAAAAAAAACAGCAACTACCACAAAAACTAACAACAATCAACTAAGCAACCAAGCAACTTATCTTCATCTTAACGAAATCTCATTGGTCACAAAAGGCACAAGTCCGAAATTGATACAAGTGGCTATGTCTGGGTTATAATAAAACATGGCCATGACCATTGCCTTGGCCCCTTAGTTTGACCTCATTAGCTGTTCATTTATTTGCTTATTTATGCGACCGTAAATACACAAACACAGATACGCACATATAACCACCCACACACAAACACACACACACACACACACAGACACATAGAGCAAATGGCTAAGAGATTTTGCCCTTTGTGTTACCAATTTCCTACAAGTAAAATGCATACATTTTCCGCAAGCCATAAAAATTCCAAACATCGATGTGCCCCAAATTGTAGGCTATACAAAACAAAAAAAAAAAAAAAAAAAAAAAAAAATAGATAAAAGAAATCTCGCAGACGCACACATACTCACTTGTATATATATATATATAAGTATATATATATATATATATGTGAAATCACATATACACTCCTCGCCTGTAATTAATTGACTCACATTTACGCATCAAAGAAATTACACAAAAAAAAAAAAAAGAAAGAAAACCAACTTGAATAACTTTGGCTCAAATGATTTGATTTTTTTTTGCTTTTTTTGTACTTTTTCTAACTGTTTAACAAAAAGAAAAAATGCATGAAATTGCAGTCCAGACAGAGAGTAAGAGGGACAGAAAAAGAAATCAGCAATAGGCAGAAAAGTTTTCATATATCAATAAACTTAATCAATTTGCACAAGTGTGGTTCATCTCCAGTAGACATAGTGTATACAGAAAGTCTATAAAATTCATGAAAAATTATATAAAAATAAATTGTTTTCTTTTAACACAAATTGAAATCTAAATTGAATTAGGTTAAGGCACATAAAAAGTATAATAAGTAAAGCATTAAACACAAAATTTGGTCTTATCAAATTTTTGTCCAAAGATTTTAAAGTTAAAAGAAAGCAAAACTTATCGGTATGCAGACAAACTCTATGTAGAATATGTTTATTGTTATTAAAGTTTAAATTTATGGCAAAGTTATTAGTTAAAGTTATGTCATTGAGTTTAGTTATGATAAATCAAAGAGATTGCAATAACCAAACTCTTGGACGACTTTCGACTTAACTTAAAGTTTTTTCTTTCTAAGAGTTTTTTTTTTTTTTAGTGCATTAAACAACTGCTGTCAAGGATTACAACTTCTTTTCATCATAAAGCATTGAAGAAATCGGCTTATATATTTTTGGAAGGATATTTGGCAAACGTAAAAGACCTCTGGTTTAAATTGTGTTAAGCCTTGTTTCATTGTTCATTATTTGAGATTCTTCATTTAGTTTTTCAAATATCAAAATATTTTCAATATTCAACAAATGGTTAATCCTTTATAGAAAATATGCATTGAACTTTCAATTGGAAATATCAAAAGAAAAAATTATATATAGTCGATTCAAATTTGTTATCTACATATACTTTGAGTTAAATTAGCAGACAAGCAAAAATTGATAAATTTAAACTTGCTAATTAAATTATAAAATTTAATAATCCTAATAATTAAAGTAAATATAACTACCACACAATGAAAATGCAATTGCATACGATGAATTTTAATTGATCTATTTAATTGCAAGGCAGTTGTTGTAAAGTATAATTGATAGCTTCATTCGGTTTACCGATATCTTCTTATAATATCTCAATTTTCATTTTCTTTGAATATACTTCAATTGGTCAATTGGCATCGTTCTCTATGTTAGTTGGCTAATTGATTGATTTCATTGGTTTTAATTTAAAACGTTTTTTGACCAACGAACCAATCACCGCACCAACCATCCAACTAACTAACTGACTAACTAACTAAATAGCATCAACAGTGCAGACACTTTAATATGGTTTTCCACTTGATATTTCCTTTCATTCAAAAAAGTCCACAAACTTGCGGTTATTTCTTAAATTGGTAACCTTTTCATTGGTTATTTTCCTTTTGATTCTTATTGATAATGGAATTTGCTAATTTGAAATCGAATAGGGTAAAAGGATTTCCGTTTTCCATTCTTTTTCCCCTTTCCCCCAACCATTTTGTTTCACTTTTTGTAATTCAAAGCCACAAAAAGATAAAAAGACAGAGAAAAATAACAAAACAAAGACCTTTTGAGGGCACGTGGGATATTAAACTTATTTATTTTTTGTTTATTTACTTTTTTTTTTTTTTGTTGTATTTTTTGTCTAATTTCGTAGAGCAATAATTTTAATAATCCCTGCCTGTTGCTGGGATTACCCAGTTGTGATAACCCAGTTTCTTCTAAAAAATTAAATATATGATGGTAAAGAAGGATTAGGGTAGGCGTGGCGGGAGGGAAGGGGGGAGGGGGGGTGACAGTAACAGCTGCTGACAGTCTATCATAATTGAAAATTAATGCGTGCAGAAAATGTGACCCATGGATTTTCAGCAACCCACATATACCCCGTACCCGATACAACACACAACCCACATCACACCATAGCATACA
This sequence comes from Drosophila sturtevanti, assembly GCA_018150375.1. NCBI lineage: Eukaryota > Metazoa > Arthropoda > Insecta > Diptera > Drosophilidae > Drosophila > Drosophila sturtevanti. The sequence continues at coordinate 1,386,858 of JAECWJ010000571.1, forward strand.
CACTTACACACGCACACACACACACAAACCCACATTGACTTTAGCTTTCCCAGAGTTGACATATCACACTCGATTCCATTTGCAAAATAAAAGGTATTGCAGGATATAATCGGCTATAGACCAAATTTAATAAAAAAAATACAATCAAATATAAATTTTATGCTTAAATTAATTAACTGGTAAGATAGTTACGGCTTTTATTTATTTAATATATTTGAGTTATTCGATTTGTATATATAAATTCATACATATCTTCAAAATGAATAGTTTAATAGATAATTTTAATAATTCTCTGCTGGAAATATTATTTATAATTTTGAAAATTATTATCTTTTTTTTGAATAATATAATTTGAAAAGGTATCAACTTGTCGTTTCCCCTTTTTGATGATCATTTATTATTTATTTTCTTTGCTTTGCTTTGCATGTTTTCGCTTGAATTCGCTTCACCAATAATTGAATAATTTGACATGAAAAATAGCACAACGGAAAGCCAAGTTAAGGTGCCAGGGAGCTAAGAGGATGCCTGAAGGATACCAATGGCAATCAATTGGAAAAACCGCTCCTTTTGTTCGATAGAAAAATTTCAAAATGCAAATGCAAATACTCGAATAGTAGTCTATAAAGGAAATGCCATTGAATCATCGTATATATACATGAGTTTTTTTTTTTTGTTTTGTTTTGTTTTCTGCATTAAATGCGTGTGCAAAATGAATGAGAATGAATTATATTTTCATTCGATTTTCGTTCATTTTATGCTAGCTCTTCAACATTTTACAAGGCAGCCATTTAAACCAATTGCATTGCATAATACAGGATTTTCAGGGGTTGCAGGAGAGAAAAACCAATTTTTGGGACTTTTGGGTAAGCTGCTGAGAAATGAAATGAGAAGTGGCCAATACAATTCAAGTGGCATGAGAAGAAAAGTGAATGGGTTTATTTATTTGAAATTAGAAACTACCAACTGTTCCCAAAAGTGGCCATTAATTATAGGGCAGACCAGAAGGAACCATAGGTTGGCAATTTTTAGGTAGTAAAGAGGTAAATGTGGGGGAAAGTGGAGTCATTGCAAAATGGTTACAAATACAATTTAAGGGCTTTAAGCACTGTTTGTGTCTTTTACGGTCCAGTTTGGACCTGTCCTATCTTGTTCACATTCCCCCTCCCCCCTCCCCATCCGCCACGCTTCTGTTCTATTTGGATCTGTTTTAGTCTTGTCTGGTATAGTCTGGGTCTGGCATGGGGCCAAGGGATTAGAGACGAACGTTCAATAGAGAGCAAGCCTTTTAATAAATATAATTATCTCACCTTTTCAAATACAAACACAAACAAGCTACCAATTAATTTTGCCAAGATAAAGAACCAAAATGTCCATTTGAGACCCTAACAATTAATTTCGGTTTCTCTTGATTGAAGTCCTTTGCTTGGTTTTAAGTATTTTCTTTTTGATTTATTGCTTCTCTTAAAATAGGGCCATTGAACTTTTTTGGACTTGGCTGAACTCAAGTCCATTCGATAAAATAATGAAAAAAAATAAAAATAAAAGAAAAATAATATAAATATACTCAGAATTGAGAGCCAATAAATTTAACTTGGCATAATAATGTGTATGAATACTTATGAACATATATACCCATATATTTATATAATTCTAATATTAGTTGTTGCAATAATTACATGTAAATACATACATCATATATGTATTTATTAATGTGTTTTTGATGCATGGCTAAAAGTATTTAAAATTCAATTGGCATTAAGAATTAATATTTAAATGAACAATTATGTTACGTTAATAGAAAAGAAAATTTTGTGAAAAAATTGTCCAATTTTTGCAGGAATATATTGCTCATTTACTAATTATTATCTATAAAATTAGACAACTCAAACATTTAAGTCATTGATACTATTCTAAATATGCAAATTCACTGATATATATATATGAATATATCGAGTATCAATTAAAACTCTTTATTTTTCAATAAAATATTGTTGGTCAGCTAAAAATTAAATTAGAAATTAAAAATTAAAAATTAAAGCATACCAAAGAATATTCAAAATTATAGGTAAGAAGATTTCTTTGTTTTTTTATACCCTGTACCCATAGGGTTCAAGGGTATATTAAAGTCGCCAAAATGTATGTAACAGGCAGAAGGAAAATTTTCCAACCCCATAAAGTATATATATTCTTGATCAGCATCAACAGCCGAGTCGAAATAGCCATGTCCGGCTGTCCGTCCGTCTGTCCGTCCGTCTGTCCGTCCGTCTGTCCGTCCGTCTGTCCGTCCGTCTGTCCGTATGAACACCTAGACCTCAGAGACTTCAAAATTTTTTTTCCGACTTTTTTCAACTTTTATGGCAGTTTTTTAATACGGAAATTATCCAGAAGATTGATGTAAAACTTTTCCAAATCGGCCAAAAGATGGCCAACTTAGGGCCTATAGAACATTGGTAAAATCCTTCAAAAAAGGACAATGGACAAATCCTTCGAAGGAATCTTTACTTCAAAGGGCTCTAATTCAGTCAAATCTCGTCTGATTTTCAAAAACTATGTCTTTATTTGCTTTTTAGAATCGCCAGTTTTAATTAACATAAAAATCTGGAAAACTTATTTTCAACTCGATTTTCTCAAATTTTAACGATGGTTACACTGCAAAAATTTACGAAAATCCGACCAAAATTTGTTTTCCAACTTTTTTCAACTTTTAATGTAGTTTTTTTATACGGAAATTATCCAGAAGATTGATGTAAAACTTTTCCAAATCGGCCAAAAGATGGCCAACTTAGGGCCTATAGAACATTGGTAAAATCCTTCAAAAAAAGGACAATGGACAAATCCTTCGAAGGAATCTTTACTTCAAAGGGCTCTAATTCAGTCAAATCTCGTCTGATTTTCAAAAACTATGTCTTTATTTGCTTTTTAGAATCGCCAGTTTTAATTAACATAAAAATCTGGAAAACTAATTTTCAACTCGATTTTCTCAAATTTTAACGATGGTTACACTGCAAAAATTTACGAAAATCCGACCAAAATTTGTTTTCCAACTTTTTTCAACTTTTAATGTAGTTTTTTTATACGGAAATTATCCAGAAGATTGATGTAAAACTTTTCGAAATCGGCCAAAAGATGGCCAACTTAGAGCCTATAGAACATTGGTAAAATCCTTCAGAAAAAGGACAATGGACAAATCCTTCGAAGGAATCTTTACTTCAAAGGGCTCTAATTCAGTCAAATCTCGTCCGATTTTGAAAAACTACGTCCTTAGAAAATATTATGTAATATAAGTAAAATTTATATTCAATTAATGAGGATTTCGTCGGAGTTTGATTTTATGAAATATCTCTTATTGGTACAGGGTATACTCCAAGTCGGCAGGAACGACTTGCTTACTTCATTTTTTTTTTGTTTTCAGTTAATACGAGTTACTCTTCCATTTTCACATTCATTTAAATGTTCATAATGCATGTGTGTGTGTGTGTGGAATATGAAATTTAAAACATTTTTGATTTCTGATTTTTAAATTCATTTCCATTTTATTTTTGTTTGCTTGTTCCTGCCACACCAATGCGATTTTTATCCCTAAAGTGTGTAAATAGAAGATCTGCATTTGTGACTGGCTTGTGCATCTGGTTAAATTTCCTTGTTAGCTGGTTGCTCCAAATGTTAGCTGACCTAATTGTGGATGGTTGCAATGGCTGCCCGCGGGGACTACTACTTATCTATGCCAGAGTAACTTGACTTGCCTTTTGGGCTTATTTAACATTAGTTAATTTGTGTGTGCTATTCTCCGCTATGTTTATTTTTTGCCCTTTCTTTTCGCATCCTTGCAAATAGTAATATAATATATTTTAAAGTATTTTTATGATCCTAGTAAAATAATATTATTTTATAAATTTAACATAGAAGAAAATTATCCAGTTTGGGTGTTTTATAGAATATCTTGGTAGAAGAATATTTATTGGTAAATAGTTCTCAAGGGTACACAAGCAACGATGTATGAGAAATGAATATTTGGAAGGAAGCTCCTGTTTGCTTTTTTATTTAAGAATTATTGCACTTTTTTATTTTTTATTTAAGTATCTTGTACTTTTCTTTGGCTATTGCCTTGTTGACTCTGCAACTAAAGTGATGGATGAATGAACGGATGGACGAACTGCATCATGCCATCCTATCCATCTGGATTGTGTTTTCTCAACACTGATTTCAATTATAAATTGTATCGCTTCTCGTGTATTTTCATGTCGATATAATATCTATCTATGTTATTTGCTGTTGCGACCTTAACTTTCTGCTTTGCGCTTTTCCTTTTGATTGCTTTCTCATTTCATGTGCCGCCAGCGTTATCTCTCATGTCATTTCAAATCTAAGTTTGCAACAAGTTCCCTTCTACGTCTCCAACGTTGCCCTTTTTCATCAGTATACTAGGTGGTGACATGATATGAAAGATATTTAATATATGATTCTTGGGGAAATATTTTAAATGTTAATTATATCAATATTATTGAGCAAATATGTATATATATTATATAGCCCTCGTTGAGTTCACATTGGTTAGTCTATTTTTAAATCTGTTAGAGTGAAAAATCATATTTTAAGTTCTACTTTGCAATATGTATACAATATCGCCTTGTTTTCTATGCATTTTTTGTTTGTTTGCAAATTTTTGCCATAATCCTTACGGCTGTTTTTCTTTCTTTTGTTTATTATTTTTATCGATTTTTACAATACATAAATATAAATTAAATTGAAGATTTTTTCGGCAATTTTAGCTAGAAAACGATAGCAGGCATGGGTTTAGAAGCAAATAACAAAATAAGAGTTTTTTCTTTTGTTTGTGCATTCAAGTATGAAAGTATTAAATCTAAATTTATGAGATTAGTCTATAAATAATTTAAGAATGTCATAAGTATTTAAATTTTCAATTATTTGCAAAATATGAAAAAAATATAAAACTTTATTTATTCTCTTTCTTTTACTCATTCCTTTCACATGAAAAATCTGTCATCCCGAGAAGTATGCAATACTTTTTATTATCACTTAATTTGATTGCCATTTTCGAAACCAGATTTAAATGCAGCAAGCAAATCGTCCTTGCGGACTTTGGAGTACACCCTGTAACAATTAGTAATACCTTAAAAATTAAATTCCCTCGAAATCGTAATCAATTTCATTTAAAATGAAATTCTCTTAACTTCGCACAACAGCAAATGCCGCACTCATTTCTATTAGTAACCGTAACTTATACTGCTTGAGGAAACTTAAACTGCTTGCAGTACAAAAGCAGCGCAATTTCGCTCACATACAACAGCCGTTCTTGCACTTGGGCATTACATTACAAAACATTTATTCGTATATCTCCATATCTACTTATTGTCCAATTTCAATTAAACTTGGTAAACTGGTGTATATTGCACGTATTATCGGATGTAACAAATAGGTACTGCTCTAGTTATTGGTATTTTCTATGTATTTTGTGGACTGACAAAACGGAAATGGCTATATGTAAACATAATTAATAACTATATATATATATATATATATATGTGTGCACATATGTCGTAGGCCTTCTTAATAATTATTATAAATATTTTATTTCATAAGATACCCAATGTTATATATATATATTTCTTGCAGGCATAAAAACTAGAGAAACTTTATTAAATAACTCAAAACAAAACTCTTAAATAATAATGTAAGGAGAAAGGATTTTAAATATATCAATTTGGAGGTTATTTAATTATTAACAAAGTACTTAAAATAATTAAAAAGAAAACAAAAGATGTTTATAAAATTAAATCTACATTTCATTGTGAAAAAAACTATTTTTACAATTGTTTTTTTTTTGTTTTCGTTTTACATTCATGTATTTGACTACACAACTAGTTAATCCTTTCAATACATTTTTATTTTTGTCGGCTTAAAGTAATTGCTTTAGGGTAGATGGTATCTACTATTTTTTTATCTTGGTATGCTTATGCCCGTAATTTTTCCGTTTTTTTTTTGTTTATTTTTTTACGTTCCTTTCGTACATTGTTCATTCTCCATTACGTTGGGTGAAAACGCTGTCAACCCTAATCAAATTTTCCCTTCAATTTGACAGTTTGCCGGCAGATTTTCATTTTGTTTTACTTTTATACCCTGTAGCTAAATAGTAAATTGCATGTAATGGGCAAATTAAAGGGATATATATATATATATATCCTTAAATTATATTATATATTCTTAAATAATATCAATAGAAATTACGATCTATACCTTAATTTGTCTTGACTAGACTGAAAACTAGATAAATGTCTAGAAATATGGTATAGGGTATCTTTAAAGTCGTGCTTTTACTATATTGTTAAAAGGATATTCTCATTGCGCCTCACTAAACACGCAGTTGGTGCGTTGATGGAATGGAGGAGAATGCTAAAGGGCAGAAGTTGGAGGTAATAGGAGGCTGATGCAGAATATAGCCAGTTGCATGCCTCGGTTAAAGAGTTCCGTTGTTCCTTTGCTTTCCGTTCCGTTTTGTACCATTCTGTATGGTTCGGTTTTTGGGTTTCGTTTCTGGGCATAGTTCGTGTCCGCTTTTTGTGCACCCAATTGCCGAGCTTTGCCCTTAAAGTCATTGGGATAAGAGAGATGGAAGAGGTAAAGGGAAATATATATACATATATATATATATTATATAGAATGGTTGGTATATCTGTCGTACGCTGATTTAATTTTAAAGTCTTTTTGCGCGTTTCACTTAAATTATAATGCCGTCAACGTTAAAATAAGATGACGACAGTGGTAGACGAAAGGAGGGTGGGCAGGCGTATGGTTGAAGGGGATATTAGGGTGTGTGTGTGTATGTGTACGATGGGTGGGGGAGGTGGGTGTGGGGATTGTATAAAACATTTCATGTCCATGGCATCAGGTACAAAGTTCCACAAGGTTTTCACGACTCTGTGGGTTAATATTATCAACAGCTAGCTCGATAGACAACGTCAAATGTTGGGAGTGCGGGCATTCACTGACTTTTGTAGGGATGTACCTTCATTTTGCTTTTGCTCTTAATTTGCTTGTCGCAATTCAATTGTCAGGCATTTCATTCCAATTTAACAATTTTGAAATTGTTGCCGCAACGGAAGCAAGCATTGACTTGTTGTTGTTGTTGTTGTTGTTATTGTTGTTGCTGTACTCACGGCAGCGGAAAATTATTATATGACATGTCAGTCAGTCAGTCAGTCAGTCATTCAAACACAAAGTCAGTCAGTCATTCAGTCAGTCAGTCGGTCACCCAGTCAGTTAAAGTCCATGTTAGTTGTTTGGCTCGACATACTTGTGTTCTGACTTCCTGTTTTCCTGTTTCAGCTTACCACCCCCCACCCTCCTTACCGTATCTCCTCTGTCCCTTTCCCTGGTGATTCTCCGCCATGGCAATTTTCCCCCAAAGCTAATATTTTGTTTGGGTTAGGAGACCATAATCTTTACATGGTCTAAAAGGATTGCCGGTGGGCATTCTATTACATTTTCAATTGCATGAAAATTCCATTGAATATCATGTCTGAAAATATATCTCTTTTAGTTTTCAAATCTTTTAAATTGGTTTCGTTTTTTTTATTATTTATCATGATGAATATGGCGAAGTTGAAATGTGCTAATATAAAAATATTGAAATTTTCTGTTGAAAATTAATTTTTATAATTTTTAAAGTACAATAAAAATGTATATTTTTATCGAATATTGTATATATAAGTAGGTAGTATATAGTAATAGTATTACTGAGTGCATTAAATATAATGAGACAATATTAAACATAATCAGTTACTACTGAAAGTCTTTTGCCTTAAAATATTTCCAAACTTTAATGTAACATACTAAAATTAAACACAGAGTTGAGAGGTAAAAGAATTTGGAGCCAAAATGTAATTGTTCATTTATTTACTATTGATTATAGTTAGTTTTATAAAACTTAATCATACAACTAGTAACTGTATGTAGGTACTTATGTATATTGTTTTACTGTGTCGTAAATAATGTTAGATTAATGTTAAAATAGTCAATTATGTAATTGAAATCGATTTATCTTTGAGTATAAGTACTACATAATGAGTTTTACTGAAACATAAATTATTTACCATTTGGGGCATATATTGTATATATGTATACATAGATCTTTATGGATATTTTATTGCTAATTGAAACTACCTCAAGTTGCATTGGTGTGAATGTTGACTACCGGCAGCTACCACACACACTCATCACCATCACAACCACGAAAACTACCACCTAATACACACATATAAGAGGAGCTGATGTTGGGCTGATTTTGGTGTATTTCGCAAAATAAAACATATAGTACATATGTATGTGTATGTATGTATGTATATATATATACGATTGTAGTGCAACATGGCAGCTGTTTTCTCTTAGCTGAAAAATAATAATAAAACTGATTTTATTTATGTGCCAAGCCGGAGAGAAATTGAATTCTGCAAGTTGGATGGCGAGACAGGGAGAGGGGAGAAAGCGAAAGAAAAACTGAAAGACTAAATGGTAGCCATGGGGAAGGAGTCTTGGGGTCAAGGAGAAAGTGCGCCTAGAATGTGTGTGTGTGTGTGTGTTCGAATGCCAAGTGTTGTTTATCCAACTAGAGCCATTGTATGTTTGTCTACTTTTTCTTGGTTATTGTTATGACTTTGGCTTTCATATTGATGCCATCATCATCATACCATTCTCATCCCTTCTTATTCTTTGATTTTTATTCTTATTCTTCTTATCTTCGTTCACTGTTCTCAATTTGCAATTCTCTATTCTTTGCTGATGATGTTTTTGTGCCACTTACAATTAATGAGACGTCGAGCGTGAAAAGTTTTCTACAAATTATTATCGCAATGCGTGCTTGTAACTGCATAGATGCATGAATAAAAAAGAGAAAGAGCGCCCGAGAGAGAGAGAGAGAGAGAGAGAGAGAGACTGTGTGAAAAGTAAAGTAAGAGGTAAGAGAGAAACAAAAAACGAGAAGATAGAGCTACCAGCCATCTGTATCTGTCAGATGCACCTTGACACACTTGTAGTACCTCGTTGTACTTACATTTTGTAATCGTTATCGCTCCTAACATATTTCACAAATTGCAAATTTCATAATGTGTTTCTCTCTCATACTTTCTATGTCTGTCTCTTTCTCTCTCTCTCACTCTCTCTCTCTCTCTCTCTCTCTCTCTCGCTCTCTCTCTCTCTCTCTTATGTTGTTGTTTTGCTTCTCTTCTTTTTTTTTTTGGCTGTATTTTAAAATTGCTGAAATTCCAATTTCAAACAACAATTTCTCTTTTGGGTAATTATTCTGGGTCGTTCTTTGTTAAGGAGAAAAGTGAAGCACTAGAGTAGAGCCATTAAGTGCAGCATTTTCAATGTTAATTGCGAATAATGCCAAGTAGTTGCATATTCCATCCACTTCACAATCATGTGCAACATGATTGCCTCAAAAGACTTGCATTCTTGTGTTGATGTTGATGATGATGATGATGATGATGATAATTATGATGATAATTATGATGATGATACTAAGGATTCTCACTTACACTTTAATTATTTCCCCCCAATATGAGAGGCTTAAATACTGTTGCACAAAATTTAAACATTATTTCGAATTAGTTTTAAAATGGAAATTATTGACAAGAATTAATATCTACAGAATAGCAAATAATAGCAATTGTTATTCAATTTAAGTAACATTTTTAATTGTGATACAGAATCGTAAATTATTTTGGTATTTAAGTAGTATTTGTTAACATTTATTTAAATATGCAAGGCTTGGCAAATTGATACCTGTGATTAAACACAAATATATAGAAATCTATGTTCATTGATAAAACGTAGTTTGATGGAAATTAAGCAATCAAGCATACCCTTTACTAAAAAGAGCTATTTTACAATCGCCAACAATTTAAAATCAAATTTTTTCGTAACACCGAACGCATTCTTTCTAGGTCACACCTACTGCTTGGATGCAAAACAAAGCAGTGGTATGAATGATATCCCTCTCATTCCTATCAGCTATTCTTGCACATGAATTTTAATACCTACATAGACTTACTGCTTGCGGAACAAAGCAGTGGAATGAGTGGAATTCCAATCAGCTATTCTTGCACTGTCCAATTTCAACAAAATTTGGTGAACTGTTGTATGTTTGCTATACCATTTAATGTGCTAAATAAGAATGTGATAAAAATAGCTCTAGTTATTCGTTGTTATTAAATTACTAGGGCACCAGTGGTCATGGCAAAAACAAACATAATCTGCGTAGACCTAATACTCTCATTGTCTCCGAGATATAAGTATTCATACGGATGTATCTCAATGGACACGGCTGTTGAGGCTAATTAAGAATATATGTATATACTTTAAGTAGTTAAAAATATTTTCTATTGTCTGTTACATACATTTTAGTGATTTTATTATACCCTATAAGTACAGGGTATAAACAAAGAGATTGACAAAATGTTCGACTCACTGTCACTCACATATGAATAAAATCAATATGAAAATTAAAATATGAATGAATATCTACAATATGCATTTGATATAATTGTTTATCCATATTCAAATGAAACAATTATTTGCATTTGCATTTCAATCACTAGTATATTTCAATTATCAAAGATAGAAATTATATGAAATTTATGTTAATTGAATATTAAAAACAAATATTTTGTTAATCAGTATTCGTAATCGCATTGTTTAGATTTTCTAATAGCTGCTTAAGTTCCATAAGATGATTATAACTGATTACATATGCATTAACATTTAATTTATTCAATGCAAATTTTAATTGTTAAATGGGACCTAAGCAAAGCAAAATCTAGCTAAAGTTGAATTTAAAGTAAAAGTCAAGTAAATGGTGAAAATGCAAAAAAAAAAAAAAAAAAAAAATGGAAACTGGTAGCAATTAGTAAATCATGAGCAAAATTATATACTTTTGTGAATGCTTTAGAGCTTCCATTGGACTTTTCAACAAGTTGCAAACGGAGATGATGTTAAAACTGAAACTTGAAATTATATCGTACTGGGTCCCAGTTGGCAGACGAGAAATATACAATTTTTTTTTATTTCTGTTTAATGCAAACTCTAAATTATTACATACACACTTAGTTAGTTTTGCTCGACAGCAAATATATAGAAGTACGTTTTGTTCATACATAGTTCCAAGTATCTAGCTTCTTCTTTAGCTTTTTTTTTTTTCTTCTTCTATTTGAAAAGTCAGCTTTAGTCATTTCTTGGTTGAATGGCAGACAATACAAAACTATAAATATGCACAGTCGCAGACAAAGTCGCAATCACAGTTTCTGTTGCTGTTCTCATTGCTACTAGACTGACACACACACTCACACATACACACACACACACACACACATATCGACTTGACATAGTCTAGATGACTGTACGTACATACATATGTAAGTACATACATATATACAATGGGTTATAACTAATTGAAAACTGCTTTTAAAATATCATTATTTTAAAAGTCTTTAATAAAATCTTTGACTTTACTTAACAAAAATATTTATTATTTTTTATTTTTGGAACAATTCTGTTTCCCTTAATAAATTTTTAATAGACTAAGGCTCTCAAAATTACAAAATTTTTCACCCTTTCCATTCTTGTCTTTGTTAAAAGAAAAAATAATTAAAAGCTAGGCATAAGAAAATTGTTGCTAATCTTAATAAATATTTATATGTATAGAATATATTTTGCTAATATTTCAGAACAATATAGAGTTAAATTTTAAAACTTTGTCACCATTTTAAATATATTTGTGTTTTAACAAACAATTCTGGAATATATATTATATTTCCACAGTGCGAGGAACTTCTTCTGAAACCTCTAGTCTCTCTCTTTCTGTCCCTCTTCTGTCTGTCTCTCTCTCTCCCTCTCTTCCTTTCTGTCACAGTGTTTCTCTAGTGCAAAATGCATACATGTATATATATACAAATTTATTTTTTTTTTTCGCCGGGTGTCTGCAGCAGTAAGGAAAATGCAAAATTTATTGCAAAAAACACACACAAATCGGGTGGGATGGGATGAGTGTGAGTGGGGGGGGAGAGGATCGAGTTGGTTGTTTGCTGGACTGGAGACGGAGACCTATGAAGTGAGGCGTGGAAAATGTGTTAAGTCTATTGAGTGTATTAAAGCAAATAACTGCGTTGGCGTATAATATACATAGAGAAACTGAACGGCGACGACATCTACGCAGACTACGATACATATTCGTTGCTATAAGGGTGGCAGAGAGAGAGAGACTATGTTAAAAATGGAGGGGTATCTAAGGGGCGTGGTGAAGATACTTAAATGCCAACACAAAACAAGACAGAGATATAGAGAGACCCCATATGCAAATATGAATATAAATGAACAACGCGTAGAAGTTTTGAAGCTCAAAGCTGAAACTAAGGCAACGGCTTACGATGGTCTATAACATTCGGTCTGAGGATGTGCTTCATGGAAGGTGCCAAAAGTTGAAAATTAAACTTATGGTTTACATGGCAAACCAATTCAAGAGTTGCTCATATGGTAGCACAAATGACATGCTGGAGGGGTTTTCAGAAGGGCATGGGGATATGAGTTGGGATATTTACAAAAACGAAATAGCAGTGTGAACCCAAACAGATGCTTTAAGAAAGTGTGAGTGTGTGTGCGTATCTATGTAAAAAAAAAATGTACAATTATGTGACACCCTTCAATTGCCAAGGGAAACAATAGCCAGAGGTCTTAACCTCTTCTGTTTAGCATTCCACTTATTGTAATGTAACAAATCGAAAAACAATTTGATACTCTGACTAACTTAAGCTATCCAAAGGTTTTTATACACTTTTTTTTCTTTTCAAATCGGCCTTTATTTCTCTGCCCATAGAATATGTTAGTTCGATTTCTTAAAAGTTTAATATGATTATTTTATACGGTTTAATAATTTGTTTAAATAAGTCCTTTTTCCGAATAAAACTATTTAGACAACTTATTTATAGCTTCAATATTTGCCACTTCTAAAAGAAAATTTTCAAAGTGTTTATCTGTAGGCAAAAATTTGAACTGCCAAGTTATTTTTATTAATTAAAAAATAATAACAATTGTTAAATTATTAAGGTGTAATTTAATTTTTAAGCGACCTTTTTTTACGGATGATATACCACATTAGAAAACTTTGCTTAGCTTTAAAGATATCAATGTAAATTGCTTAATTCAGAATTACCAATGGCTATAGAAACTCAGCTCATTGTTTCGATCGGGCTTTTGTATAAACTTTCATATAGTTTAGCAAAGAATTAAATATAACCATTTGTCATTCAAAAGACAAATTTATTCAAATATTTTAAGTCTATTTCTATACATTTTTTAACTTTATATATTGTATCTAATGCTACCATTGGAAAATCTTATGTTATCAATAAGAAACCCCTGCTGAATAGAATTATTTATGAAATAAAATGCCTTAAGGACTTTATCGCTCTGGCTTTGTAATTTAAAATTAATTCTGTCTTATAATTTAATAAATAATGAATCATTTTTGGCTACTTGGTTTACTGCATGTATTTTTATACCCTTGAAGAGTATAACAAAATTAAAAAGATCTTTGTAAAGCATAAAATTAATCGTTGCCAAACCCATAAAGTATATATATTCTTGATTAGCATTAATAGCCGAGTCGATATGACCATGTTCGCCTGTCTGTTTCTTCTCACTATCACATATCAATGAAACTTAAATTTTGAGCTACGTCAATTAAAGTTATATCATTCAGTTCATTGATCATTTATCATCCAAATCAAGTTTAAGAATTAGTCGGATCGAACAACTATAAGGTATAGAATCAGGATACCTTTGGGAAAAAATTAGTTTTGTTTAAACCGTTCTTATGAGAAAAACATTTTTGGTTTTTGAGCTATCTTTAATAATTCATATATATCTATATTGTTAATCCAAACTCTACTTATATCTTAAGAAGAGATTTATATCAAAATTCTTTTAACGAACTTTCAATGAAAATAATGATCACCTATCTCATTTAAAAACTCTTTTGAAAAGTGTATAAAAAATAATTCCTTAATTTGATTTATTTCATTTTAAAATGTTGATAGTCGTGTATTAGTTTTAGTATATTAATAATGACCCTCGCACATACTTGGGAATATATATGTATATGTAGATAACAATTAACTAATTTACTTGTTTGATTATTATGCCAAATTTATGATATGCCAAATTTTCATCTATTGTGAAAATAATATCAAATTAAATATAAATTTTTTAATATTTAAAAGTGTCAAATATATATATATAATAATATCATTGCAATTTCTATAAATTATACATACTACATATGCATTACGTTGGCCGTAAATTATGTAGATTTTAATTAGACAAAGTTTTTTGATTTAATTTTTGGTTTCAATGGTTTTCATATACCAGGTTGAATTATGAGTAAATTGAATGAAAATGCATTTAATATGCTGGATTTTAATGAATTTTATTAAGTTTTGCATTTGTTTAATTTAATTGAGGTGAGTGCAAATTGCAATGCAATAAGAGCCTTACTGTGAATAGAGTGTGAAAAAATGTCATGGAAAGGGCGGTAGAGCTGATAGAAAAACGTTGAAATGGCGAAAAAGATGGAGGGAGGCAGAATGGGAGGGTGGTAGTGATATGTCGCATGAACAAGAAGAGAGGCGGAAATGAAGGCAGCATCAGGAAGAGCAACAGCAACAACAACAGCAACACCAGCAGCTGTGATTACAAAAACATCAACACTTAATATGTTTATTAAATTTGTTGCTACATCATTAGGCACTGGCAGCCATGTAATGCGGAACAAATACTTCAATGAGCCGACTTGTCTGTGTATGTGTGTGCGTGTGTGTGTGTGTGCATGTGAGCGTAAGTGTGTGCCTGTGTGTGTGTGTGTGTGTGTTTACATATTTGTATGCGATGGTAGTACGTGTATTTGCCGTTATGAGTTATACTCTATGACCTGTGAATGCCGTAAAAGGTATAATGTTAAAAGCTTTTACCTTAGTCCAAGTTATCGCCAGAGGTTGTTTGCCTACAATTAGTGTGACCGTTGTTAAAGCCTACTGTGTGACCAATCACTAATTTAACAGCTATAATTTGGACATTTACACAATTTCCCCTATTAAGAATGTAATTTGAGCTCATTTTTATACATTATATATTTATATTTATAATTATTTAATAATTATTTTATTAAAAACCTTTCTGTCTTTAGCATAACATGCAAAATATTGTTTGGCAATACACTTGATATAATTTGTTTAATTAAGAGCAATTGAAAGTCGATGGGCTACACGGGGGTGACTAGTATTTTTCGAGCACACACAGATATATGCTGTTTGAGTGGGGAGGTGGGTGTGTGTGTGACTGTGTCTGTGTCTGTGTGCGTTAGTATGTTTTTTGCTCACGGCCACTTCACTTGAAGCTTTACGATTGTTGTTTAGATGCAGTTACAGTTAAAATTGCAGTTACAGCTGCATTTACAGTTACTTGCACAGTAGTTCAAATACACAACGCACAAGAGCAAGTGTTTGCCAGTGCGACTGTATGGGTGTGTGTTTGTATATGTGTACGAGTACTTAGAGTTGGCTGATGCTTTAAAAATTTGCATTGCCTACTTTTTGGGGGCCCCAGAACTTTATGTTATGTAAAAGTTTTCACAGTTTTCATACATTTTATACTACACACTCACACACACACACACCCCAATGGATGCACAAACACATTTTTATCGTTTGCAAAAGTTATACGTAACTATATGAATATAGCAAAGGCACTCTGCTGTCACATACATTTTAATGCACACGATTATTATTATGTACATACGTACATACATATAATAATAATAATAATAATGACACAAATATTGTGTTATACACATGTATATATTCGAGGAGACTATTAATGCTCTTTGGCTACCTGTTAGACTTTGGTGACATGAATATTTTCTATTAGAATAACCACAAAATAAGGATATAAATTAAAAAAATATATTTAAGTTAGGAATTGATTTCTATAATTATTAGAGATATCTGATTTTCTATTTTGTTTTTTTTTTTCCTTTTCATTTCCTACAGTCAACGTCAGCGCCAATCAAACAGATGTTGCAGCAATATTATCACCTTCAACAACAGCATTCGCCATTACCCAAAATGGTTTCCCCTATGATCATGAGCATGCATTGACCATATCTCGGCCACCGAGGGCAGGTCGAAGTGAACGTCAAGTGGAGGAAGAACAAGTGGATCGATGTCGTCTATTTGTCGAAGGTGATCCAACCAAGAATGAGCTTTACAGTCCAGAATATCCAAATTTATATCCAAAAAATATCAATTGCACACGTGTAATAACAGGTGAGAACAATAATTTGGAAGGTATATATAAGTAAATAGTTATAGCAACTGCTACAAGTTGAAAATCACTTTAAAATCAAACAGTGAAAAGAGACAACCAGTCGTCATTCATCAATATTGAATTTGGTTATGGTATCTGATCAAGAAAAATTGAATATGCAATCTTGCATTTACCACAACCACCATAAGTTTCGATTGCATTCCCTGGTTGTTGGGACGTTCATTTCTTGAGGCTATTTGAGCAACTTACCCAGCACAGAATGAGGCAGAGATACACACAGAGAGAGAGAGAGACACAGAGAGAGAGACAGAGAGAAAGATAGAGAGATGAAGAGAAACTTAGGGACATCAGTCTGAAGCCTCATCATATTGATTTGCAAATATGTTTAACCCATACCAACCCATGAATACATATGTGTGAGGGAAATTAGAACTTATTTTCTTGGCATACAGTTTGAGAACCGCTGATGCGTGCTTATGGGAAAGTCAATCATTCGCTTTTGGTTTTATCTGTCAACTCGGCGACTTTTGCATTGACATTATTTTGTCTTAACTGACAAATGATTTGTTGAATCTCTTTCCCTTTTTGTTGCTGACGTATTTATCCTCCCCAGTGTGGACTTATCTAAAATCGAAGTTAAGAGGCAGTGAAGCGAGTATAGCTCAAATATGACAACGACGAGATCTACCAACATATACACACACACATATACATACATACATACATACATACATATATATATATATGTGTATACACATCACCCCCAATCCTCAATCAAATCCAATGATGTGGAGGGGCAGATGAGGTGCCATCAGGGAAACATGCTAACGCTTTTAATGGGGCACACAAAACGATGAAGAGCATCTCATGCTTCACTGAATGTGCCACTGACTGACTCACTGCCACAGTGCCACACTTTCTCACTCAGGATTCAACGACTACTACTAGTAGCAGCACTTGGTGAATGGAGTGACTCTGACTGACATCTGGTAATGTCAACGCCGGAGAATGGAATCCAAAGGCTAAAGTCTTGCAATTATTTGCAGTAGCTAGCTCTTGGCTAAGTCCTTGCTATAACCAACTTTTACGACATTTGCCTGCATTCAGTTGGCTCGTTGCAGCAGCTACTTGAATAGAAATTGGCTTCCCTTTCATCTTATCCCTTGCTGCTTGTGGTATCTTTCATATGAGATAAAATCCATTGGCAAGTTCATCATTTACAAGTGAATCAATTACTTTAGTGCTGCTTTACACTTACATATCAATTTTTCTAAGTAATAACAAGACCAATTCCATATATTTTTTTTTTTTTTACATTTTGCTAATACCATTTCTAAACGTTATTTACTATTTTAGGCACCTTTTACTTTTGTACTTGGTATTGATAACATTTTTGTATACTCTTCTTATTAATTTTATACCCTTGCCAAAAAATACTTTAGAAGTTAGCTTTTCCTGAACAAAATCAATAAATAGCTGATTCGATATAACCATATCCGTTTGCCCATCTGTCTGTCTCTTCCAAGCTTTCAGACCATAAAATTTATTCTATGTAGATGAATCAATGTAAAAAAGCTTTTAAAATATGTGTGTTAATCAAGTTTAAAAATTGGTCAGATCGGACAAATATAAGGTATAGAAAGAAAAGAAACGATTTTATTTCAAAAATTTCTTATCAGAAAAAGTTTCATGTACTTATGTTGAAATTTAGCGTACAGAAGATAATTCTACTTTTACACGACATTATTAAGATTGAATCAGATCGAATAATAAATAACGTATATACACATACGTGATAAATCTACAGAGTGAGAGAGAGACAAAAAATCACTTGTATTCCTTAGAACGAAATTTGAAAAAGCGAGATGCTCAGCATTTGTTGTATATTTAGGTACATATATAAAAATCACTTTGTAGTAGGTAATATATATTTTTTTTATTATAAGTTTATTGCAATTTATAATAGATTTTATAATTATAATTATCAATCATTACTTATGATAATTAACTTTGGCTGATGCTTTAATTTTAATATGAGAACTAATCTATATTTTTATTGGATACATCAAACACTTGCAAAAGATGATTAATAATGAATAAAATTCATTGTATTTATTCAAAAATTATTAATAACTTATTGAGTCCTATTGTCATAACAAAAATTCAAAATTTTCTGGCTTTAATTGCTAGGAGATATCCATACAATTTCTATATATGTAGCACAGATCTTTATATTTCCACCTGTGCTTTATTCAATGTAATTCGATGGAACATTGTAAAATTTAGTTTTTGGTCTATTTCATTGTATTGGGTTTTGCTTCCAAGTTTTCTACTTTCATTTCTTTTTTTTTTTTTTGTTTTTTTCAAAGGCAATCAAGCAGGAATTCCATTTGTATTTCCATTTCATAGTTGTATGCCAATTCCCCATATAATGGCTATTCAGTCATTCAAACCTTACTTACTTTGGTCATTTGTTTGTTGGGTTCTTTCTGTGTGTGTGTGTGTGTGTGTGTGTGTTTTCATCTTTCATTACTTTGTTCATCTGTATTATATAATAGGCATCTAAAGTTGTGCGTGTGTACGAATGTGTGTATGCCATTTGTGATGTTTGCATGAGGATCTACCCGGCTACCGGCGAGGGCATGGGTAAACAAAATCTCCTTTCCAATGCCAGTGTCAGGCTATTGGTATTGATTCATGCTAAGGATTCGTTTCTATCTATCTATCTATCTATCTATCTATGTATTTATGTATGTGCTAAATGTGTGTGTGTGTGTGTGCGTGTATATTTTCTACTCTCTGAGTGTCCAGCATTTTGCCATTTTCTTTTATGCTGGCTGTAAATGAGTCCCCAGATGCTGTCATTTGGCCACATATATGACAATGATTTGGTTTTGACTATGATTCACTCAGTTATACTCTATTTCCTATCTATAGCTATGGTAGGATCATCTAATGTCACAGAATATATCTCAATCTGTATCAAAATGGAAATTGAATTCAAATTAAACTGGGAAAATAAATCTCAAAAATATAAACAATTACCAATGCATATATAGAATTATATGTATATATATATATATTTATATACATGTATAATCAGAGTTATCAATGGTCATATGGGGCCAATCATCTTTAGGATGCTTTAATTTGTATTTTTGAGCCTTTTATACTTTAATCAAATCACAGATGATGAGTTTTTAGCATTTCATTTGGTACTGTATTTCAGTGTCAACATTTTTTCTTTTCTTTTTTTTTCTTTTTTTTTTTGTCGCCTTTTTACTGGTAGATCCTTTCAAGTTTCAGTTTCATTCTGTTGCTGTTAATCAGTTATTCAGCTCGAGGCCGTTTTTTGGCTCTCTGTCTGTCTCTCAATATATATATATATGTGTGTGTATGTGTGTGTGTGTGTGAGGTCCTTTGGGACTATTCGCATTCACCATGGCTACGGTTACGCGCTACCAGTATTGAATAAAATGAATGGACTAACGTGTTGCTTTCTCTTTCTGTTTTCTTTTTTTCTTGTTATTTTTTTTTTTTCTTTTTTTGCTTGGTTTGCATCTAATTACAGCGCCAAAGGGACAAATCATACGATTGGACTTTCGCAATTCGTTTAATATTGAGGCCAAGGAGGAATGTAAATTTGACTTTCTCGAAGTAAGTAAAATAAAATCAAAAGTATAATTAAACAATTAGATAATAATTTACCACCGAATGCTTAATCTCAAGTTGTTGTTTGAATTACCATTGATTAAATAACTAAAATAAAAAGTATCTATGAATCATATTTGTAGTAAATTAAATTAATTAAATTTTAAAAAATATTAAACATAAAAAAGAAAATAATGTATATATTACTTAATAATTCCAATACTTTTACAATACATATCCATTAACCAAACGATCTATATATGCGTATATATACGAATAGCCGAATCAATATAGCTTTCTTCACATGTCATTTATCCTTCTGCCTGTCTCTATATATATCCAGTTTCTTGTGAAAAACCCATTAGCTTTCGTATTATAAAGAGCAATAAACTGTTCTAATATTTCAACTAAGAAAAAAAAAACAACAACAAGAATAAGAAAATGTGGCTACTTCTGAGCCATGAAATACCTTTAGTGCAACCGTTTGGAAAATAGAGAAAAGCGCAAATTGTAACAATTCGACACACCTTGTCTGTTACATCCATACAAGAACAATCTCAGAGAGAAAAATAAAAATTGATGCTTTTTTTTTGGGTTTTTTTTTTGGTATATGGTTTCCCACTTTTGTGTTTTCATTCTGACATTTGGTAGGTATTCCTTTTACATCGCCCATTTTCTTTTTCTTTTTTTTTTTTTATTTTGCTTTCTGCAATTGCTAGTTTTAATTGAAAGTTGACTCAGATCTGTGTTGTGTTATGTTCTGGTTGATTGCTTCGACTCTTTTTCTTTTGATTCCCCAAACTGAGATTTTATCAATACACACACACACAGTCACACACACTCTGATATTAGACACATGTCATAAATTTGAAATGAATGCTAAGTACAGAACAATAATAAAGAAGTTTAAGCATTTATCTAAAAATAAATGTTATGATTCCATTAAATAAGTTTGTTTGCTTTAGCAGAGAATTATTTCTCTGTTGATACTGATTAGAAATAAATGTAAATATATATACTCATGCAGACATCCGTTGATATATATTTACTCTTATTATTTGTAAATAAAATACGTAAAAAGAGCTCACACCGAACAAATAAAATAATGGCACCCATTAATAATATTTACTAACCCTATAATAAGCTTAAGTTATATACTTATATATATATTATTTTATGCGACTTTAAATTTTATTTGCTTATTTGTTTATTTTTTTTTTATTTATATTTCTATTTAATTTTCATTTGCTTTCAGATACGTGATGGTCAGTATGGATTTTCTACATTGATTGGCAAATATTGTGGCACAGATTTCCCACCGGAAATCACATCGAAGGAACGTTATCTTTGGCTACATTTTCATTCAGATGAGACTATCGAATATACCGGTTTTAGTGCCGTATATGAGTATCTGGATAGAAATCGTGAGGCACCAAGTACCGATCTCAATTGTACTATCGAAAAGGATGGCTATGAGGGATTTATTAATTCCACAGATGTTCCGGCTGATATACGAGAGCAGGTGATACGCAATAAAATTGCTTTAGACTGCATTTGGCGTATTCAAGTTAAGGATACATGGAAGGTAAATCTATTAATCGCATAACATTTTCTAAATTCGAATTAAAGGCATTTCTTTTTTTTTTCTTTCATTTTGTTGTTAAATAAATATTTCAGATTTTTTTAAAATTTTTGGACTTTAAGCTGAGCAAACCCAACGACTGTGAGACGAACTTTTTGGATATATTCCCAGAGCAAACTGTTATGCCATTAAGGTAAGGCAACAAATCAATTTCCGCAGCAAAATAATAAAGAAACAGATATAGAGGGACAGATTAACTTTAGCTATACTAAAAATTGAATACCCTTTTACATGGAATAACAACTAATCTTAAACCATTAGTTATTTCATTAACTTGGCTGATAAATAACTACAACAATTAAAAGCATTTCATATCCAAATACATACTTATTTATACAAAATACTTTTAAATACATGATAAATAATCTAGAATCTATATAACACCGTTGCAAGGGTATTAAAACACATTTCAAAAAACAAAAAAAGAAAAAGAGAATTGAAGAAAATTCCAACACAGAGATCAAAGCGTGTTAAAGGCAAGCAATTTTTCAATTTATTACCAGCGAAAAGTAAATTTGATGGCAGCGGAAGTTGCAACAGAAGCGCTTTTTTTTTTTTTAACTACAAACTCAACCCCAGCCTGTCGACGATTTTAACTTTACAATTCTTGGCATTGAGTTTTGGGTTTACCATCATGCGTATGTCCTTCTATTGTGTGTGTGTGTGTGTGTGTGTGTGAGTGTGTATATATATCTTGTCTCGTCTTCTCGCATCTCATCTACTGGCATTGACATCCGCTTTTAACGCGCCACAACAAAAATTTCCACTTGTTGCTGTTTCCTTTTTATATTTCTTTGGTATTTTTTTTTTTTTTTTTTTTTTTTTGGGGTGACGACACATACTCAAAGTGATTGAGGTTGTCCTGCGTAACGTGTAGGGACATTGCTTTAGAGCTTGGTTCTTGTCTGTCTAGTCAGCCATGTCCATTGATTTGATGCTTGTTTCGTGATGCTTCTTTTGCTTCTTGTTGCTTCTTGTTGCTAAGGCATCTAACGGTTCAATGTTCATGCTTTCATTTAAATTCATTTTTCGTAACAATTTATTGCACACGACGGGTGGCAACACCAACACCAACACCAACACACACTCACACACACAGACACAACACATCAACATACTCTCTCACACACAAACACAAACACACACACACACACACACACATGCATACACAGTTTCATAGCATACTTTCTGGGTAGCCGCACAAAATTCCAGCAGAGCGTAAAATGCGTTAAAAGAAATAGCATGGCATAAGAACAACAATAACAACAACGAAATCCCCAAAGTCAATTTATTTCATATACCGAATTTGATATACCCTTGCAATATCTAACATTTGTGTATATATAGTTAGTTATTAGAGCTTAGTAACCACCTTTAAGAAACTAAATACAACTACCAATAAAAAAGAAATACGTTCAATTCGAAGGCTTTTTAAAAAGTATTTTCTAAACTAAAATCTATAGCGATTTCCCATATAAATTCTCTTTAAATCAAGTAAAATTTTGCAAAAGTTAACTCATAATTAAATAATAAAAATTTCTTTATTTAAATATACTAGACAAATATCGATTATATTGTATTTTATATATAGGCGTTACACACCATTGTTCAAAACTAATAAGACCTTTTGTAACTGAAATAAATAAAAACACACACACACTCATACACACACAGAATGATTTCTTCTTCTGTGGTATTCTGATTTCATCTACCTCATCATTTAGGCTCGTTTATAAATTGTTTAAATTTCGATTACTTTATCGATAAGTAAAGAAAATAATTTAGGAAAATTATTGAGATTGCAAATACAATTTTTTTGGACATGTCGATGACACATTTTATAAACAAATAAATCGCTTTACTTCAATTTGAAATTGGTTTTTGTTTCACTTTATTATTATTATTATTCATTACTATATATTCTAAGATTTTGTCATTTTTATTACAGGGTGAAGAATTTCTGCGGTTCAGCGGGTGAGAGTATTACAGCTGAATCGAATATATTACATTTACGATTTTTTGCGGATCAAATTGCAATAAATTCAACATTTGGCATACTATATACAGCATTTCGGGATCGTGGTGCTTGTAAGTTTTACATATTTTCTCTCTCTTACTAACTATATATATGCATTTATATATATATCTTCTATGCATACATATATCGTATGTATAAGAGTACGGTATACTGCAACTAGTATAGCAATTACTATAGATGACAAACTGACACCGAATTGACAGAAACTTGTCGTCTGAGGTCTACATGAGCAACCTACGTGCTCTTGTATACAAACATACATACACATATATATATATATATAGTATATATATAGGGTCAGGTTATGTGGTTTATGGAGGGGAGGGGAAAATGGGCCTTGCTTTGTCTTGGCCCTTTTGTTGGCCATTTGACAGGATAAATGCTGTCTGGCCTCAATCCGTGTCTGTCTATCTTTTAGCCTATCTTGGTTGGTTACGCCCATTGTCGTCTGTTTGTTTGTCGCCCAGAGTTTTGCTTGATTGCCGCCTGTTGCCAAAGGCTAAGCACTCTTTTGTCATTCAACGATTGTCCTTTGTTCTCAAAAAGTTTGTTTACTTTTCGGCAGTGTGTTACAAAACGAGGCAAAACATTAAGGATGGGTAAAAAGTATACACCAGACTAACACTAATCGGACTAACTTACCCCACATTTTCTCTTATACCAAGTCTGTTCATTTTTAGCCAACGCCAGTGGCAATTACTATTGCCCTACCGAGGCGATTTATGTTTAGAGATTACGTGCACTTTGGTCTTACCGGTTCTTTTATTATTGTCTTTTTGCCTTTGACATCGAGTAGAAGTGAAATCAAAAAATCAAATACTATGGCATAAATAGATGAAATTGTTAACAAAATTTATATCTTATTTATCTTTGAATTTCGATAAACAATCAAATTTATAAAAAAGAAAAAAATAAAACAAAAAACATGAACGATTGCTGCCAATTTTCACTTTTCTATTTTCTTATATTTTATCTTTGCTTACCTTTTTATATCTTTATCTTTTTACTGAAAGCCTGCGATGAGGAGGAATACGATTGTGAGGATGCGACATGCATATCAAAGGATTTGCGATGTAATGGTGTAGACAATTGTAAATTTCGTTGGGATGAGGAAAGTTGTTCGGTAAGTGAGCCCATGAACCACAAAAACCTCCAACAAAAAGAAAAGTAAAACAAAAAAAAAAAAAAAAAAAAATACAGAAAAACAAAACAAAATAAAACCATTTGTTTTGGCCTTAAAATGTTTGTTTGTACGTGCATGTAATTATAGACAAACACTCGTTACCCATCCTTTTACACACGTTCTACGTACACAAATAATAAGAGCAACAACAACAACCACAACAACCCAATATCAACACGAAAACAACTTGGAAATAAGTTTTGTTACCAAAAACTTTTCTGCCTTTTATTGCATAACAAATATAAGTAATTAAAACAAAGCGATGAGAAAAAAAAAGAAAGTGAAATAGAAAGAAAGCCAGCTAACATAGAATATCGTATTTTGTATACTCTTACAAATTTAATGTTCCTACACTAGCAATATGATGTCAATATTTAAGTATTAAATCGTCCGATTTAAAATTTTCATAAGATTTAATAGAAAACCAGACAGATTAAAATAAACTTTTGTTTCTTTATAATTTATACGTATATATCTATTACGTATATATATATGTATTATATATACTATAACATACTCTATTTAGTTTTATATAGTACTTATCTTTAATTTCTAACAAGAATTTCCTTTATTTGGTTTTATGATTTAATGACTTTTGTTTATTAGAAATCTTCAAGTGTTTCACATGCAAACATTCAAGTAAAAGGAAGGTCAAAGGGATATCTGTTAATGGACATAGTGATCATAAATTTATATATATAATTTATAGAGTCGTTATAGAAACTTTATCCGTTCTACAGTTTTGGATATAAAATATGTGAAATGTAAATATGAAATTGCCACAGGCAGCACAGCAAAATAAATATAAACTCTAGTATGTAGTACTAAGTTAAAACGTTTCAATTTTAATTAAAAGAAAAACTTAACCCAAATGTAGAAAAGTTTTTTTTTTATGATTTCATTGTTTACTTTATATAAAAATAATGAATAATGACAGGCAATCATAGCCATGGCTTTTGGCACTCAGTCAGTTTAACATCATATTGGAGGTATATATGTATGTACATATATATAGGTATTAAAGCATACCTGTGACTAAAGTGAAAGAAAATTAGTCTACAAGTTTTTCGTATGCTGATGAATTCACGTGTATTTGAAGACTTCAAAATCTCAAATGTGTTAATAAATATTTTAGTTTAGTTATTAAATGCCGGCAGGATATGAAACTCGTTGCTTGGCAAAAGTTTTGAAAAATTTCATATTATAACTATTGAAAAATGTATAAAATTTATTTGTTCACATTTATTATTATTATTATAATTATTATTATTTTCTTTTTGCTATTTACAGAATGAAACGGCTGGCCAATCGGAGCATGTGGTGATCATTGTAATTGTATTTGGTTTAATTCTTGGTGGCATGGTAATAACATTTATTGTTAATTGCATACGAAAAATCATACGTGATCAAAAGATAATACGAGTAAGTGATATAGAATAAATAGTATTTATACATACCTTTCTCTCTTTCTCTCTCTCTCTCTCTTTCTCTGTCACACTCTTATTTCTATCTTGTAGTATTTCGCGAGTGTCCCTGTCAATACAATGAAATCCCATTCCATTTCCATTTTCTCACTCTATGGCTCTCTCTCTCACTCTCTCTCTCTTTCTATCTTTCTCTGTGTCTGTCTCTCTCAGTCTGTAACTGCCTGTCTCCTACATTCCTACTCCCTCGCTCGATGTGTCCTGCTCTTTGCCTGTCCCCCAGCCTAAAAAACTCACAAAAAAAAAATAATATAAATGAAATGATAAAATGAAAATTTGCTTTATTCATTTGTCCATATGTGTAAAAATCGAATCGCGAAGAGGATATTTGGCTTTAATTATGAACATGATGATTTTTATTTTTATTATTTACTTATTTTTATACCCTTGCAGAGGGTTTAAAAAAAATAGATCCCATGTTTGTAGCGCATAGAAATAAACATTTTCAACCCCATAAATCGAACTTAAATTTTGAGCTACATGAATAAAAGTCATGTCGTTCTGTTCATTAATCATTTATCTAAATCCAGTTTAAGAATTGGTCGGATCGGACAACTATAAGATATAGAAAAATATGATAGATTAGAGGTATTGTTCCTGTGAGAAAAATTAAATTTGGTATAGTATACAGTAAGTTTGAATCAGATCGGATACTAAATACCGACAAACCGGAAAGTTGAAATTCCCTTATGTTGTTTTTTTTCTACTTCATATTTTTTTAAATTTTTTACAATGTTTAAAAAATCTTAAGGCCGACATGACAAAGAAAGTAATTAATTACACTGCAAGGGTATACAAACTTCTGCACGGCCGAAGCTACTTTCTTTGATTTTTTTTTTTGTGTAAATTCTATATCTCGGTCTTTTGCACTCTTTAAATAAATAAGTAAATTTTAATAAATGTACACTTGATTTAAACAGCTGTATAGCCATTTATTTGAGTCTGTTTACTCATTTTGCATATGTAAACATAAATTTGCATCAACTGATGATGACTTTTCGACAACTGAAAATTTCGAATCGCATGTCACTGAATTCGTTGTCTGACATATAAATCAAACTGACAATATGGATAATTGAGTACAAGTTAATGAGCCTGACAAGACCAAGAGACAAACAAAAAAGACAGAATGAAACTGAATTATTACGGCCCATAGCAAATATTCTTTCAATCACAATTGCTCTTAATGGTCAACATTGCGAAATAATTTTTTGTTAAATATATTCAATTTAAATACCTATATTTGTTATTTGAAAATTATGAAAATCAATAATTAGTCTCAAAAGGTAAGTAGTCAAAAACTAAATATAAAATTATGCAAAATTTAATTAAATATTAATTTTAAATTTAATATGCTTTTACTGGTATAAAACGGGTAAAGGAAAATGAATGCATCAAACATTTTATATTGAAAATAATGTAAAAGAAAATTCCATTTGCTGAATGAAAATAAACTTGCTTATTTTAATTGAAAAGTGCGATAAAAATTAAAAAAAAAAAAATATATGAACTTTATTCTGTTAGACGGATAATGAAAAGATAAAGCTGATATCTTAACAGTTTGATTATATAACACACATACGATTAGAGGAACTTAAATAGCACCTAACAAGGCTTTAACTGTATATGAATGTTAAGGCTAACCTCATTGGAATTTCATTCAATTAGTCGGAGCCCCAAAGTTGCACCACATACTTAAACAGCCACTTAACTTCATCATCATTAGTGGTCATAACCACTAACATCATTATCATCATCCAAGTGTATAGTTATTATGTAAACGTCAATTTCAACGTCTACTTAGTGTCTCCTTGTATTCAAAGGATAACCATACAAATATTTACAATGGAATGTTTTATGTTCCTATGGCATTTATAGGGATATCAATTAGAGCGAATTAAGTTTCATAGAAATGGTATTATACATATACTCCAATAAACATTAAACCAATCAGCTTAAAATGTTATTATTTCAAAATCTTTACAATAGATTAATCAAAGAAATTAATCGAGTAATTGAATATTCTTAAAAATAAAATGAAAAATTCTTCAAAAATTATTATAAACGAAACATTCAGTCTTTACCACTTCTGAATTGCCCCTCGCATAAGCTTAAGCATTTTCTTTTGTGTGGCTGACAAAAATTTAATAAACATACTGACGCCCGACTTAAGAATAAAGTCAAAAAATCTTGCCAAATTCTAATGAAGTCTGACATTTTGAAATGTGAAATTAACTTAAAATTAAGATTTATCCCAGAAAACATAGAAAATATGGTACATGGCTCAGACCAAAATCCTTTAGATGACTAATCAATATAAATGAGATTTTTTAAAGCACCAAAATTTTTATTTTAGTTAACGCATTGTAAAATAAAAATTGAATATAGAACATTGAATTTCTTTTTGATGATAAATGCTGTGGCTCATTAATCCCTTTTTGATACAATTTATATTAAATTTAAGAAATTTTCCCTTGGGTATATATTTTCTGTGTCACACTTTTTTCAATTTTTATGGGTTTCTCACGCAAAAGCCAATGTCCATATAACATATCAATGTATATATGACACCCTCGGGAATACGAGTCACGACTTTTGCCAATACATAAAGCAAAAAAAAAAAACAAGAACAATATATATATGTATGTATATATATATGCATGTATAAAACTGAGAACTTTTACATGCCCGTTGAGTGAGAGTATTAAAGACGACAGTCAATGAAATATTATACCAAAATGTCAAACGTTTAACCGACAGACTGAACGACCAAACTCTCTCTCTCTCTCTCTCTCTCTCTCTCTCTCTCTCTCTCGCAATTCGGGAGAAAAATTTCATTGGAGTTAAAGTATAAGAATATTAGCATTTTTATTAACTTCAAAAACAAAAGTTTCCATCAATTGTAATAGCTCAACATTTAATCAATTTGTTTGTCTTTGTCCCATTCATTCACTTTAGAGATTCTTCGAATTCTCTATTCACACTCCTCAAATAGTTTGATTTTAATCGAGATTAAACTTAAATGGCCACTTAACAATTTTGAAATTTGAGAATGATTTAATTTTCATTTAAGTGCATAATTTAATTAAGTATTACAGATTATATGGTAAGCCAGAATTTATATTTACAATACTGTAAAGTTAAAATTAATTAAATGGAAAGATTAAATTAAAAATGTTCAATCTCAAAATACAGATTTTAGCACAAGTCAAGAAAAGCCAAGACATTTCTTTATATTTTCACTAAAAAAAAAAAAAAAAAAAAAAACATTTTTCAAATGCAACTTTGTTTTTATAATTTATTCTATTTATTTTATTTTATCTGATATTTATTTATTTGGACAAGACTATATATTATTATATGCGCTAAGCCGTAATTTCAAATGGCTAATTTTATAGCAAAATTCTGGCTAACAACAATTGAAAAAATATATTTTACTATAGTAAAATTAAATATTGTTCACAACAAATATTCGATTATATAGACTATAGCAGGTGTTTTTGTGAAAAGGTAGCGGTAATTGAGTTTCAATGGAAGTTGGTACTACTTTAAGGTTCATATTATATTAACCCATTAAATTGACTATATGTAAGCTTTGCTCCAATGCCGCAGAAACACACACACACACACACACATGCACACTTACTTGGAGCTGTCTTTTACACATATATATACACACACACACATTCATAATGGGAGCCTCAATCTGATTATCGCCTCGAGTGGCAAAGAGGTGCGGTAAATTATGGAGGACACAGACCGTCAATGTGTGCGTCGTATAGATGTTTGCCCACCTTTTTGGGTATTCTCTCTAAACACCCACCACCCCTCCCCCCCCTAACGTCAACTACACACCTCCCTTCTTTACATTTCCCCCACCCACACACACACACAAACACACACACACACACATATTTTCACCTAACATTTTCCTCATCAGGATGGGCAAACAAGCATTTTTGGATTACACGATGAAAATTATGCCATCAACCATTGGGTGCTTGAAAATTTTTTATGGCCACATTTAGCAGCACTTTTGATACTGCATCAACAGAAAATTTGCACAAAGAGCACATCGAATCAAATGAATTCAACGTCAGCGCATTTCATAAAATCATTTTCAGAAATACCGATGAAACATTGGGATGGGAACTATATATATATATATATCTATATATATATATATGTATAAGTATATCTTTCAATATGTCTGTTTGTTAGTTTTTGGTCCACTTTAATATCCCATTTAACCTACCATAATAAAAGAAGAAAACCAAAGAGAAATGTGTATAAAAAAAGAAGAATAAAATAAGCAAAAAAAAAAAAAAAAAATAAAGAAA
The DNA here is from genome assembly GCA_018150375.1 of Drosophila sturtevanti. Classification (NCBI taxonomy): domain Eukaryota; kingdom Metazoa; phylum Arthropoda; class Insecta; order Diptera; family Drosophilidae; genus Drosophila; species Drosophila sturtevanti. Next base: position 1,417,588 of record JAECWJ010000571.1, read on the forward strand.
GATTCTTTCGCACATCTAATAAAATTTATTTCCATATTCCGCAAAAAAAAAATCCTTTTCCCCTATCCGTTGCTTTTTGGCAATGCCCTTTTATTCCGGCGCTTTTAGTCTATGCATACATACATATATATATATATATACATATACAAATATATAAAACTTTTACATATACATATACATACATATAAATACATATATATGTATATATATATGCGCCTTCTTTGGATTTTTTACAATTTCTTGTTCAAAATTCTGTTGCCACTTAGATTTTAGCATTTAGATAAGTAAAAGAAGTATTTCCGCTCACTTGTGCACACATGAACCCATATTTTCATTATGGCCAACCGCAACGAGGGTTACTTAAATTCAAGTACATTGCACATGTACAGGTAGAAAACAGAAAACAGAAAACAATCAAAGAAAAACAGATAAAACTGCAAGGGAATGAAAAAATGAGGGATAATTTTTACATAACTGAGAGGAATTAAAAAAAAAAAAAAATGAAACTGATATTTGTTTTAACTAACATAATTTACCAATCAGTTGTACACTATTTTTAGTTTTATAAAATCAATATAGTTGGGATCAAATCGATATATGTAATTGTAGTTCTATAATTTACATCATTAAATAATAATCCCTTTTGCTTAAAGGCAATGAAATGTTAATTAAGTCTTGGGACAATTTTTGTTTCTTTTAGCCATTTGTCAAATATTAAGCAATTGTTTCAAATGTTTCTAAATAAGTTTCTTAAAAAGAGATTTTCTTTAACTTGATTATGTTAGTTTAGGGTACAGAGATAAAACAAAAATTCAATCTATCTAATATAATCTAATCTAACCAAATACTTATCAAGAATATATCATTAATTTACGAATTAATAAATCTACAAAAAAAAAAAAAACAAGAACAATAAACAATAAAGAAAAATAAATCGAAATCAGGTTCAGATCCAAGACAACAAAAAAGATCCAAAATTAAAGAAAAAACTAAAATTATTTATAAATAATTATAGTAAATTATTAATACTCAAGTTAAAGAGATACTAATTACCCTTTTCTTTATAATTTTTGGAATTTTTGTTTAAAAAATTTGATATACGAAAATATTTTTACTTTTTATTTTGGTTTTTTTTCATACATTCATACTTGGAATATTTGCATATTTCTCGACTATAAATCAGTAATTTTTTTTTTTATTTTTTTATTTTTTTTCTGATTTATAAGGCAATTTCCCAATTGGGGAATTTTAAGTGTAAAATGGCAAACTATCATCGCTTCAAGCACACCTCGCATGGTATTCAAAATGAGGGAACGAACCGTGGCAAGCAACGGCAACCAAATTTTGGTTGGTTTTGGTTTGCTTTGGCGTTGCATTTTCTCAATCTTCCACATCTTTCAGCCGCCACATCCTTGCCAAGGCACTTGCCATAACTGCATGCAATTTGGTAACAACTGCAATGCATATTTTCCCTGCCAGCACACACACACACACACACATAAAGATTGAATGAGCGTGTATAGAGAGAGAGGGTGGAAGGATAAGATAGAAGATAGAGAAGGGGCAAACCAACATTGCCTTGAGTGGCATTTTAGTGTTGCCATTTCCACTCCTTTCTGAGATGTGGGGACAACGATATGGCTGAGAACAAGGCGAAAGGCAAGCGAAGCGAATCATTGTGGTCTTGGTCTTGGTCTTGGTCTTGGTCTTGGTCTTGGTCTTGGTCTTGGTTCTGGTCTTGGTTCTGGTCTTGGTCCTAGTTCTGTTTTAGGTTTCGTTTCTGGCCCAGAATATGCTTTAGATATGTTGTTTTGTTATTAGTTTCAAATGGCTACCTTGGGAATGGGAACGTCAAAGGAGCTTTATTTATTAGCTTGACAAACAATTGTAAATAGTTTTTAATCAAATTAAAGGGTATCTCTTGGTCGTTTTTTTTTTTTTAATTTAACATTGTTTGTATTTGTTATCTTTCTTTCTATTGTTGTTTTTTTTTTTTGTCAGCTAAATTTGATGGCACAAGTCATTGTTCTATGTACATTTCTTTTTTTTTTTTGTTTCTTTGTTGTCTTTCGTTTTGTTATTGTTGTTTGGATATTTCATAAAAATTAAGTAATATGAGTCCAAAGCAGGAGACAGGAGTCCTTGGATCGTCACCATCACTGTTCCATTTGTAAGAGTCGACTAGTAATGGAAAAACTGCCATTTCCGCCAGGCGCTCAGCTCATGCGTGTCAGCATGAAGAGTGTGGGTGGCGGGTGGCGGGTGGGTGGCGGGTGGCGGGTGGGTGGTACAACAGACAGAAAAAAATGTGTAGAATGTTGGAAAAGTACCAGAAATAGCTGCATCAAGAGGAAAACGGCTTATCTGCCGAGCTAAAGTAGAAAATCTGAAAAAGAGAAGAACCATAGTCATCCTCCTGTCATGCAATGGAAAGTGCAATATTTTATTTGCAACTGAAGCGAATTCCCCATATTACAGACGCAGAAGCAAAGAAAAAGAAAGTAAAACCAATGTGCCAAAAGAACACTACAAAAAAAGTAGAAGAAAAAAATTAAAAAGAAAAAAGCAAATTGTAAAAATGTTGGTAAAAGGTTTTCTTTTCTCACTTCTAATATGTTTCCTTAGTCAGAACTTTCATTTATAATAATATACAAATATCTAGCCGACTTCGATTGAAAAATTTGCATTACTTATGCAAAGGTATTTCATTTTGTATATAAATTAACAAATATGAAAACTTCTTAAGGAACAGTTTCTTTTTGAACAGTGTGTGTGGATGTGTATATATGAGCCAACTGAGTGGCATTGGTTTAAGCAGCATGTAATAACCAACTTATGTTGCTAACCGTATTTCTTTTGCTCACATCAATTTCCTTTGGTCTGCCACTCTCCCTTTTTTTTTGGCCCAATGTGGCAATTCTTCTTCATCTGGACACTCATTGCAATGGGAAAATGAAATGAAATAAATCAAGCTGAACTGCAATTCGCTGAAAAGAAACAGGCCATGGCCATAAAATAATAGGAAGACAGAGTTGCCGACCGAGACAACTCCCATGAGGAATTCCCAATCCTGCCCAGACGCGAAAGCAACAAAAAAAAAAAGAAAAAAAAGAAGTGACGGCAAAGTGAAAAGCTTTAACACTTAATGCGAAATGAAATGCTTTCAGTGTGGGTGGATACTTGCTTCCTGAGTTCCCTTAATATGGCCATGGGAATGGATATGGTCATGGCATTGTATTGACATTTAATGATGCCGATTTTCGATGCTACGGTCACTCTGTCAGTCGCTCAGTTACCAATTCATTCATTCATTCAGTTTACTATATACGGTTCTGCTACAAATTTCATCTCATATTTCAATGACTTGAAGGTTTAATATAATTTGTTGTTGTTGTTGTTGTTTTTTTATTTTCTTGGTTTCCTCTGTTCCAATAAGAAGTCTTAGAAACTCATTTAATTCCATTAATTAAACGGAAGCCCAAGAAAATTGTTCTTGTTTGCGCATATTTTATAAAAAAGAATGAAACAAAAAAAAATTGAAGTTTAAATTGCTTTCTACATTTTAGTTATTTCTCTTATATTTGTATATATGTATATATATATGTGAATAAACAAAACAAGTTATCCATAGTTGAGTAATGAAAATGATAAGAAATATAGAAGAATTTATTCAAACATATATATATATATATATTATAATATATTATATTATAATATATATAATTGTTTTTGACAAAATATACATATATATATTAACTGCAAAACTAAAGACTTTGGCAAGTAAATTATTATGTTTCATGGATAACGAATTTTTGGCAAATTTTCTGCATAATAAACAAGAATAAATTAAAGATTTTTCTACTATTTACTTAAGTTTTTAGTTTGTTGTTTTTCATATATGGCAATTCTTTCTATCTTTAACAGATTATTATTTAGAATTATAAGGCAAAGACTTTTTTTGATTTTTATTATTTTTAGCCAAACATATTGGATTTAACAAGTGCAGATTGAATATGCCATTCCCCCAATTTTTTTTTTGTTGGAGTTCATCCCCCAAACAAACTCCTGAATGTTTGCACATTTCGATTTACAATTGGCTTGGCGATTAGCTAGAAATTTGTACGCAAGTTAATTTAACAAATTGCCTCGAGGTTATACCGAAAAAAAAAGAAAGGAAAATAAATAGACAAACATACACACACACACACACACACATACACATACCAAGGCAAGGTTTTCCGGAGCTTGCGAAAACCCTAAAAATTCCAATTAAACAAATGTCAAACTTTTCCAGTACCCCTTATTTTTCTGTCTATTTTATCGTTTCACCACTCATCACAATTCCATATGAACAAAAAAAAAAAAAAATATATATATATATAGAAAAAAAAAAGTGAGACAAAAAGTCGAAAAGTCATCCATGCGTTGGAACAAACTTCCATTCCCCCGCCACTCCTCCTCCCCACAACTTTTATACACGTGTCGAGTGTTGGAATACTTCAAATTAGTAAAAATATATCGAAAAAATTTGTGGTACTTAAACACAATCTGTTTTAACAAACACATTAGAATTTCTATACCCTTTTTCCTTTCTTTTCTGTTTTCTAATTAAGTGTGGACAAGAGATTTTGTTGAATAAAACTATAAAATTGGCATTTTGACAAACAATTTTGAGAATGAGTTACGAATAATCTTAAATTTAAATAGGATTTAAATTTATTCTTAAATGAAATTTTCTAATTTTCAATGTACCTTCTGAAAGGGTAAAATATATTGATGACTATGGAAATTTGTATTTCATATATGTTTTTTTTTTTTATTAAATTGGACTTTTAGTGGTTTTCGATCAAATCCAAATATAACGCCAATTAAAATAAACTTTGTGAAAAAAATGACTTTGACAAAAAAAGTATCGAATTACTAGAAGCTGAATTACCCAATTAAGCTAAAACAGAGCCAAAAACATGCAACAAAAAAAAAGAAAAAAACCAAAAAAAATTCACAATCTAAACCAAAAAACAAAAAACTTTTGTATACGACAATCCCAAAGCTGTAGTTTGTAGAGAACCACAAAAGGAAGGGGTTAGAGGGGAACTGTAACTAGTTGAGGGAATAAAAATCTGTTTGCGGTTAGACTATATATCATATATATACAAACTAGCCACATAGCGTCACTCTATCTCTATCTTTTTCTCTCTATCTCTATGTGTGTGTGTGTGTGTGTGTGTGTATGTGAGTTATGTGTGTCCAACATCAACTGAATCATCAAGTTGAAACAATCAAGCCACCTGGCGTCCAAGAGTCAACAGTTTTCTCCATGTATTGAAAAAGTAATTTAAATAGGATGAAAATGGCAGATATGTATCTACCATATGGTAGTCCTTGTGGTGTACAAATGAAATTCTAGGCGAATCCGAACTTAATTAAAGCGAATTTTGTTAACCACTTGCCAGCCATTGAAAAAGTCCGCAATGCGTTTAAGCCACCTACGATGACCACACTAGATCAATACCCTCTATATAGGCTATATATCTTTTATATCACATTAGATTTTCATTCGATATGCATGTACGTGTATACCCAACTGTGTTTAGGGTATAATGCGAAAGAGCACTAGCATAGAACAGTTGGCAAAGCCAATGCCAAAAATGCCATGCCATTTAGGTAGACCACAAAGCGCCAGTCCAAAAGGAAAAACCCAAGGCAAACGGAAGAAGCAGCAGCATGACTTGATAATGGCCATCATCAGCATGCCCCAAAGGCCTAAGCCTTGTCTGAATGTGCATATGTATATGTATATAGATATACATATATATATATATATATCTTTCTCTCTCTCTCTCTCTCTCTCTGCATTCGCACACTCTAACAGCTAGACAACTAATTATACGAATCAAGAGAATTATTGCAGAACATTTAAAACATTTAAATTTTATTTAAATGTTATACAAAATTTATCACAAGATAAAATAAATCAAACGAGACCATTTAAATTTTGTGGGAGCATTATTCAAAAACAATTTATTTACAATATGCCAAAATGAAGTTTTAATACTGATTCACAGCTGGAAAACAAAGTTAACCTAACTTCTGTTTAAATACAAAGAAAGATGTAGAAAGTTTATTATTCTTTTATGCCAATTGGTCTAAATAACAAATTAATAATTGCAATCCAAAGCAAATCAATCAATCAATCAATCAATAAATGCAAACAAAGGAGACTTTTAGCTGAGAGTCGATTTCTATTTCATTTGGGATTGCAGCCAACAATTTTCCACCATTTTCTTTTAGACTTGCATTAACTCTGCCTTCTTCTGGTTATCGTTTCGTTTCACTCTTCGTTTTGTTCCTTTTTCTTTTTTGCATTGTCTTGGAATACTATTTTTTCGTTTTTTTTTTGTTTTGTTTTTATGATTATTATGACAATTGTCTGATTGTATGATTATGTTATGTCGCATTATGACAATGTCATGGGCGGAAAGCCAGCCAACGTACAAAAGGAAGGACAAGCTGGCTGAAGAAGGAGAAGTTTATTTCTTTTTTTTCTTTTTTTCCCATTTGATATTATTCAACAAATATTGTTTATTTTAATCTCAATTAGGTTGACACTGCCATAGCATTATCTAATCTACTGTGTAGAGAAAAAGAAAATTTAATTGCTGAGGTAATATTAATTTTATTCAGAATTAATATTAATTTTATATAGAAGGAAACATCTCTGACTATCTAAAGTATATATATTCTTGATCAGCATAAATAGATGTGGTGATATAGCCATGTTCGTCTGTCTGCATCAATAGCTTCTCTAACGAAATCCTTATAGCTACAGAGCTGAAACTTTGTATATAGAAAATTTTTTGCTATAGGCATTGTATATCTCGGAATTATTCCGATTGGACAACCTCTTCTAGTTTATTTTTTATATTTCTTGCAATCTGTTCTAAAAGAACAATGAGCAAATGTTAAAAGCTAATTACAATAGTAATTTTATCTCCAAGAAAACTAATCACATATACAATTTTCACAATATTTACATATTTTATTGTTTATATATTAAGGTCATTTATTTATTCATTAATTGTAGAATTTTCTTTACTTTTTTTTTAGACTTAATAGCATTAATTCATAAAAGTGGCTTTTATGGGTGTCTTCGTAGATATCTTCGTCTTTATAGATATCTTTCACAAAATATTCCAATTTTATCTTTTATAAATAATATATTGAGGTCTTTAAGATTTTCAGCATTTTATGATCAAAAATCATTCTGATTGATATGTTTGTAAGATTTCTACATTTAAGAGAAAATTTGAATGGTTTTAATATTATTTTTAGATTTCTTGTATTTTCTTTTTTGTTTTAATTTTCGGTTTGGCTTTGATATGTGTTTTCCAAGACGCCGGTTACCATGTACCCCCCAAATATTCCATTGTCACTTTTAGGGATTCATTTGCAATTAAGATTTAATATTGAATAATCTTCTCCTTTGATATTTTTGTGGTAAATGTCCCCAAAATGACTGCAATTCAGTGTCCTCTTCACTGAACACTTATGCACATGATGTACGTTTGTGAAAAATTGCTAACGGAATTTTAGTTTACACTAATTAAAATTGCAAAAATAATTTACTAATTTACTCTATCGAACAATAAATTTAAGCAAAACAAAATTATATAAATTGTTATTCAAATTATTTTACATGACAGTTTCTTTAAGGAAATGGTAGAAAGACTTTGTCAATAGATTGCCTAAAGAAACTGTATTAATTATAGAAATATAGTTCTTATATGTATATACATATGTATGCGTGTGCATATATACAAATGTATTTATTATTTCAAGTAAATTAGATATTTATAATTTTGTATGGGGCTTGTACTATTGTAAAAGAAATATGCATAGATTGGCCTGCATGAGTTGCACCCACCATACCTTTCTCTCTCTTTCTCCCACACTCACTCTCACTCTATCTACCTCTGTCTCTCTCTCTCTCTCTTTCTCTTTCTTGGCACATTTTAAAGTAGATGATAGCAGTCTGGTAGCAGTCTTGCTTTAAATTTACTTACAAAATCTATGTTTGACCTGGGTCAATTGTTTTTTCTCCTCTATCTTTTTCCCTCTTTCTCTCTCTCTCTCTCTCTCTCTCTTTCTCTCTATCTATCTATCTCTCTTCTCTTTCTGTCTGTCTGTCTTTCTTCTTCTTCTTCTTCTTCTCTTTCTCTCTCTCTCTCTCTCTCTCTCTTTCTCTCTTTCTTTCTTTCTTTGTTTCTTTCTCTTTGTGCTTCTAACCAACAGGATGTGCCCGCTGCCATGAGTAATGGCATCTTTCATATTGATTCATTTCTCCTGGATGCACCAAAGAGTGCCATATTCGTGGGATTACATAATAATTTTCTATGTGACTTTGCTTATCAACTGGATGAAGGGCCAAGGCAACAAGATGATCAAACACAATCAATTGATAATTTAAATGATATTATAGTAGATAGTAATTCGAATTCACCAAATAGCTCCCAAATGAATCAACACGAAGATGATTTAGAAGAAGAAGAAGAAAAAGATGAGGATAACGAGGAGGAAGAGGAAGAGGAAAATGCAAATTTTCTTACTTGTGATTATAATCGAAGATATTTGGAATCGGAGCAAATTGATGAAATCGAACAACCAGAGGATCAAGATGATGGCATCGGTTTCAGTTGTGACAGCGATAGTCTTACCATTGAAGAAACTAACCAAGAGGAAGACGAAATGGATGAGGAAATGGATCAGGAGGAGGAAATAGACGATGAGGAGAACGAGAACGAAATGGAGATCGTTGATAATGTTTTTCTTGGCCAATGTCTACCCACATCCGATAGTTTGCAATCGACCAGTTCAACATCCAGTTCAATGCAATGTAGCAGCAATGCTCCAACAATCACAGGAATCACAGCAAGTTGTTCATCAACATCGATCGAAATGGATGTGATACCAAGTCTAACACCACCACCGCCACCATCTATGCCCATTAAGCTATCAAATAGAACCAGTCAGAGCCAATATAGAACACGTCCCACACATTCCTTGTCATTTTTTCATAACATTATCTAAAATAGTAAAGAAAATGAAAAAAACGAAAAATATTGGAAAATCACGTTCTATTGTGGGTCAATCATTTGGCCATTGGACATCATTATCTTTTACATAAGATTCTCTTCGTTTTAATATGGCCAAGCATTCGTGCTAACCTGACCACAAGTTCTTATATCATAGAAGTGTTTCAGGAGAGAAAATGGTCTGCAGTGGAGACAAAATAATTATAGTTAACAATCATGAACCATGTGTAGTCAAAAAATGCACATTTTTCAATACACTTGTATACAAGTTGTAAAATGTTTTCATATAAACATTATAGTAATCATTGATGATCAGATTTGGTCTATATATACAAAACATATATATATATATATAAATTATATTTTATATTTACAAATACATAGGAAAATTATCAAAGCATTTATATTTAAAATTTACAACATAAATTACATGCGACTCTAACATAATTCATCATTCGTTTGAGCCAAAGTCACGGAAAGGCTTTCTTCACCTTACCAACTACTCAAGCATAAGTTTTCAAAAATTGAAAAAAGTTTCTCAACTGTCATTTAATTTACCGAATAACGAAATGATTTCAAGTTCATTAATTTAGGTCTGTAGATATGATTGGTTATAAATTGATAACATATTTCTATTCATTAATACATAGTGAAATAGTTGGCTTCGAATCGAATTAGTTTTTTACTCGTGTCTGTCGGTCTGTCTGTCTGCCATTCTGAGAGTTCTTTATTTAATGATTTAAAGGGCAATGAATTTTATGTATATTATAGATCCTTACTACATTTCAAGTTGGGCATCAGGCAGCTCTAGTCCCTTTAAACGGCAATAAATTTAGTGTATTTCTTTAATCTTCATTTGATTTTGAAAAAGCTCTTGTCCATTTTTAAGCTCGATCTCAAAAAGAATGACTCAACATAACGATATACATACATACTATATACATACATACATATGCGTATATGTCTGTGCTTTAAAAATATAGTGCGACTTACTTTACACTGCTCAAAATTGTAGGCAAACATATATGAACATATAAAGTAAAGAAAATATTTCAAAAGCATTCCGATGCCGAGTGATCAATGTTAACAAATGAAAATATTAAATGAGTGCCAAATAAACAAAATCTAAGCCCTTAAATAGCATAGTAAAAAATTTATAAAATTTCTACAAAAGTACTTAATTCTTTAATTTAAAATTTTTCTCATTGGCAACAAACAACTTCTTGTATTTCGTTTACTTAGGCTTATTTTATTCGCAATTAATTTTGAATTTAAAATATTTTTATTATATTTTAATAGAACCAACTAAAAGAGAAAGCTTTTTAGCTATACTGCCCACAACTCTCTCTATCCTTCGGTAAAAATAATAATAATCTTATGAAAAATATGTAGATAAGTTTTCCATGCATAAAATCTCTTATTTTGGATAAAAAAAAAAGAAAGGATTTAGCTTAAACACATTGGCCATTCCATTTTTGATCAAATAAAACTGATTGGCAGCTAAACAAACAGAATCAAAAGATATATATAAGTATGATTAAAATCTAAGCTTGAGAAGAATTTGTACCCATTCATAACTACATATATATACATACATAAATACCTATAAATAAAAAAAAAACTATGTACACAGTGAGGTAAAGAGGAAAGCGTTCTCTTTCTTCTATTTTAGCAATTTCAATAAAAATCAACTGCAAATGCAATGCCAACGGAGATGAAATTGAGAACTAAAGCAATCGAATAAAAAAATTATAATAGAATATTATTTATTCACAATTTCTCTTTTTTGCATGCTTAAGCAAGAACAAAAAATAATGGATAATAGTAGAAAAAGAGAATAGTATAAGAGAGAGAGAGAGAGAGAGCGAGAGAGAGGGAGAGAAAATAAACATGAAAGGTGCATTAAATGTTTGACTTTTTTTTGCTGCATTTTTCCACGACGGGAATGGGTAGGGGAAGGTTTAAAAGTGGATTTGGCGAATCGTTCGATACTTTATTATTCATAAATCTATGTTTTCCTATTCCTGATGATGGGAAGATAGCTCGTCCTCTACTTGAGCTGTTGAGAGAGTGAGAGTCCAGTCTTAATTATCCTTTACTTTTCCCCAAAACCTAACCAACTATTAACCACATATGAGACAAGAGGCAACCTCAAATTTTTCTATCTTAATTGTGTTTTTCATTTCTTTTATATACCTACCTACCAACATAAATACATACATAGAATATGTACATACATATGTATATATACATACATACATATATACATATATATATGTAAGTTTTTTTTTTGGTTTTGATTTTGCGCCCCATTGCATCCAACATGATTCGTATTTTTCTCTTGCAGGAACATATACGCGAATCGAAGGAGAGTAAACTGGATGAAATGGGTCACCATTCGAAGGGACGCTCCCGCGAGAATATATCCAGGTAGGTCTTGCCCCCTTATCGATTCAAGATTCATTAAGCTACATTATGTATGCATCAATGATAAATTGAATTTATCGCCAATTGAGATTATTAATGATGTTTTAATGACAAATCGAAAAACGAAATGAAAAACTGCTGAAAATTGGAAAAGAAAAGAAAAAACATGTTAATAAATTCAAAATGGTTGCATTAAGAGAGAGAAAAGAAAGGATCATTAAACCCGACAAGTGACAATAATTATAAATATACATACATATTAATAATATTTAAAACTATTCCTATGCAAACAAATAAAAAAGTATTTCTTACATTTTAGGGACAAAATTTCAATGTATATACATATACATATATATGTATATATATATAATTATAGTTTGTTTGTAGAACAGTTGAAAAGTTTTAATTAGAGTTAACAATATATATCATTAGAATCTTGTTAAGCGAAATTCAATTCATTTAGTCATTATTTACTTTCTTTTCAATCAAAAAATAGGCAAAAGCATTCACAGACCTCATTACAAATACTCGATGATGTGTCGAATCGTTATTATCGTGAAGCTATACCTATATCGACACAATCAAGCAAAGCCGACTTTAAAGAAAAGGAGCATAGCATTCTACGGCGACATGCGGATATGGCCCAAACAAGTCTTGGTGGTGGTAACTGTGACGATGGTGAATCATCCTCCACGACAACGGCCACACACGAGATGATGACAAAGGCGGCCATGTCATCGGTACCGGTTAATGCATGTGATATGGGCTGTCAAACGAGGTGAGATTCCCTCCCTTCCCCCCTTCACCCACTTTCACATATTTCGCAATGTATCATGTTCCTCACCCTATGCGCATTATGTGAAAATGAAGCTAGACAAGTTGCTGGCTACCCATTCCATTCCATTCCATTCCATTTTCTCATTCCTCATGCCCATTCCATTTCTAGTTGTCTCGGCGTCGTCAGTTTATCAGCATATGTATGCGTGTATAGTCAAATAGTACATGGATGTGCCAATTGCCATCGCAATGCCGACAGTAAAACAGTAAAAACAATAAGAGAATGCTATGGTTAGATGAAGTAGTAGTAGTAGTAGTAGTAGTGGATATGGTGGAAATGGTGATGGTGCTGTCTTTCTGCCACTTCCCCCATAGTGTGGACATTTTGAAGGCATTCACAAACCGGCGCCTGCCTAGCTCGTACAACACAAATCGATGCAAATATTTGTATTTGCATTCTTTATTGAAGACAAAGCAACATACTCCAACCATATACAAGTTATATATGTAGATAATACATACATACACACACACACACACATACATACATACACATTGTATATAACATATTGGAGAATGGGCTTGTGTGACAGCGGAATCGCATGTTAGCAAAATGAATGGCAATCTGTTCATACTATGACAAATAGTTGTGCCTCTTTTTTATTAGTAACAATTTTCAGTTTAAAAGAAAATAAAGAAATAAACAAAAGTTGACAATTGAATGTCATACTAATTTATTTGACTTGAATTAAAGTAGTTAATTTAAAGAATTGATCTATATCTAAACATTGTTGATAAACAGAAATATTTCCAACTCAATATAATTTTATTAAACTCAATTTCTTTATTGGCTTCATAGCTTAATAGAGAGCAGATTGACAGATCTGACAGTTGATTGAGTAACCCCAATAGACGAGTCTTCGCCACTCCTCTAAAGGGGGATGGCGCAGACATTATTCAGACCATTTTTGGGCCACCTTTCCATCATACCAATTTATTTCCCTTTACTCCAACATTTGCGTTCCGAGTATGAAAGGCAAATAATTCAACATTTCACTTTTGCTATTTGCTATTTGCTCGCTCACCTTTTCTATTATTTTTTTCTTTACAATCCACAGGGAATCTTTATTTGCCAACAGCCCACCCATTGGAGGAGGAGTGGGAGCCGTAACAGGATGTGGAGGAGGTGGAGGAGGAGTCAGTATTGGTGTCGGTGTGGGAAGGACATCACTAATGAGACCAAAGTCCAGCTCATCTTCACAGGGCAGCAGCGGAGCAGTTGGCACAATGCCACCGCCACCGCCTCGATTCTTTTCGACATTTGGCTATGACCAGCAAACGGCATCATCACCAGCTAGCCAAGTGTCGATGTCACCATCAATGCCACAGGAAACACCACCGCCACCAGCAGCGGCAATGCTATTGGGTACATTGCATCGTCGCAGCATGCAGCCATCACCACTACATTCGCATCAGGAATCTATGGAGCTGGAGGAGCGTCATAGTGGTCATCAGCGTTCACACTATGGTCTCATGGTGACTCCAACGGGTAAGCCGATAGCACCCCAGCAGGAGATGTGTCATCACCATCATCAGCATCAGCAACAACAGCAACAACATCATCAGCAGCAGCAACAGCAGCAGCAGCAGCAACAGCAGCAGCAGCAGCAACAACAACAGCAACAGCGCATGCATCATGCACATCCGCCGCTGCCCGCCCATCAGCGATTGCCGGGAATGAAGGCTCAGGGATTGGGTCATGGGCCAGGTCCCGGACAGACAACAATTTTACCCGGCAATAAGCAGCAAAAGAACGAGGAGTCTAAAGTATTCATCGACATACGGAATTCAGCGCCAGACGTGATAATCATGACGTCCCATTGACATTTAAGGATTGCCCGCCAATCAGCAATAACAACAACTACAGCAACAACAACAACAACGAGAACAACAGCCCAAGCAACAACAATAACAATAACAACAGAAGCAGCAGCAGCAGCAACAACAACAGCAACCGCAACAACAGCAACTACAACAACCACGACCAAAAACAACGAAAAAGAGGACAACGAGAACAACAAGGACTATAGGAACTGGAACAACAACAGGACAATGGCCAACATATTAACCGCAGGCACTATTGTACAACGACACCGTTGCATCGTGTCGCAATCAGACACGGAAAGGTCAACGCCAGCTATTTCTCTCACCCTCCATTGCCACCGCATTGCACATCCTGTAAGCATTCAGTTGCATTTTTATACTCCTTTTTTTCGCCCTCTCTCTCTATATCTCTCTCTCTCTCTATCTATATATATACATACATATATATACATACATCTATATATATGAGGGGGTAGAAAGAGGTTATATCAAATTCAGTAAATTCTATATTATATACAACAAATCATGTATGTATATTCCTGATCAGCATGAAAGTTATTTTTAACAATTAATATTAAAAATATAATATATTTAAGTATTTTTACACTCCTATTTGGTATAGGGTATTCAAATTGCGAATATTTATAATATTTTTTCCGTTTTTTTTTTCTTTTAATTTAAATGAAAGGTAAGTTGAAACCCCTTAAAGATTTTAAATATATATATGTAGATATATACTATAGACAGGAAATTGCAAAAGTTGACTTTTTAAGCATTAAGAACAATTTCCAGTTGCAAAATAATTTGCCCTTTAATTAGAGAATTTCAATTGAAAAAGTCAGTCTGTCAAATAAAATATAAAATAAAATGAATATGAATTAAAATTAATATATTAAGTAGACATAAGGAAATTACAAAAATTAAATGAGAAATCATGTATGAATGGCTGAATGATATGAAAAGGACATAAGTATATGTAGAGGATGGAATGTGGAAGGGGGGCGAAGAAAATCACTTAAAAACTATTTTCACACAAATTTCCATGGCAACGATGCGGTGTCGAAGACCAAAGAGCACGTACCTGTGATGGATGGACTTTTGGTCGCGCGACTGTTCCACGTTTGTAATGCATGTAAATGACGCAATTCCAACTCACCCCCTCCCCCTCACCAACCACCCACCATCCGTTCGAGTTTTGCAAAAGAGTAATATAAAATGTTAAAAAAGTACAGAAAAACAACGCGAAAAAATGAAAAATGGCAAACTAAAAAAAAAGAGCAGCAGTCACAATTGTAGCAGCAAAGAGTGGGAGAGAGAGAGAGAGAGACAGAGTGAGTGAGTAAGTGAGATATAGTGGGAGAGAGAGAATGGGGAAACGAAGGTAGTGAGATAGACCAGTCCAACCGGACAACAATGTCCTGGTGCATGTTGTTCATACGACACGTTGTCAACGGTCTGCTTAGTGTCTGGCTGTGCCATTGTCATCACTGTCTGTCGTTTCCCACTGCCCCGTGCTCATCACCATGGCTATAATACATACATATACATATTGTGCATGTGTGTGTGTGTGTGTGTGTGTGCGTGTGTAAAGGCTTTCTCATTGTTTTCTGCAGAAACTTCTACTGTGTCTTCTATTTGCTAGACTCTGCTGGAGCATGTCCAGTGACCAAACCCCAACAATCTCTCTCAACCATTCCAATTGTGGTACAGAGTAAAACTACAACTGGAACAGTTCTTGCAAATTCAACTGCAAAGGGGCTGGACAATCGCATAGTCTATGCCTCTGTTATACCATCTACCATCAACCTCCTTGTTTGCTCCACATGACTAACTTAACAATTACATAATACTGCAGATGAAAGCAGTTTGCCGAGCAACTGTTTGGAAGGACAACACATGTGCTATAGTACATATTATGCTCTCACATTAAATACTATTTTATTTTACTTAATTTTTCAGCATTATATGTCCTTGCTAAAGGTATATTATGACCATTAGTCAATTAGTTTTTAACTCTCTTGCATTTGTTTTTATCTATTTTAAGGAAATTATATTAGTTGTATTTTAATTATTTACTTGAATAATATTTATCAATCTTTAGTTGAAGCTTATGTACAATTTGCTAAATTGATTAAAACAGGTGAAAGAAAAATTCTCAAGGTTTAAAAATTTTTGCAAAACAAAAAACAACAGACAAATACTTAGCTTTATTTTTCCACTAAAGAAAGTAATATGCACTCTGAACTTTGACATGCGTCGACATTATGTTGGCAATGTTAATTCTATAAAGCGTTCAAGAATTTCAAACAAAATAAGTTTTAGTTTTCGAAAGTATACATCCATCCATACAATCTATACATAAATGTATATGTACATATATACTAAAGAAAACTTTCTCTCCATTTGATTGACACATATTTGTTGCATTAGTTAGGGAGCTTTGTTTGTAGCATCTTTGTACATAGTTTTGTGGATATTTCAGTTTGGTGGTTTATCACACAGATATAGTAACTTATTACTGCATAAAACTTTTTACAAATAATCGAGTAAATGAAAGCAATAGAACAAAAAACAAAAAAAAAAAACAATGATCAAACAATATACATAAATGATATATGTACTTACATATATGTTAGTATGTTTAGTTATACGCATAATCCAAGATTAATAATCTACATATACATATGTACATATGTATGTATTTTTTTTTTTTTTTTTTTTTATTTCATTAATATATTTATTTCAATTATTATTCATTATGCAAAGAAATTATTAAATATTTTTTAGTTACCTGTTGTTAACATAAAAGAAATCAATTTGAATTTCAAACTATAAATTTCCATATTTCTATACGAAAATATTTCTAATTGCAAAAAAAAACCTAAAATTTTTAATTGGTTAAATTATCTAAAAATCATGTTCATTTTTTTTTTTTTAAACAAGAACAAAGGAAAAAGAGCGAACATAATTTTCTATTCACAATTTGGACAAAAGGTTTTGTCTATTTCAAATTGTTATCTCTGTCAATGAGAACATGTCAAGCTCTCAAATCTGTGGGCACACAATTAGCATGGTCACCGTAATGGAATGACTAGAAAGGAAAATGGAATGGAGTACTTTTGATGAGGGAGGGAGGGAGGTAGCTTGTCCCAAGATGGAGGCGACAGGTTAAATATGGCCACAATTGTCCGTTTGCGCAAAAATTCTCAAAATGACAATGAAATTGATGATGATGACAATGATATGGAACCTGATGATAATGACGATGACGATGATGATGATAATGATGATAATGATGATGACATGGTTAGGTCTCGGGTAATGCAAAGAAATCCATTTGATTGATTGAAATGAAGGGAAGCAACGACAGCGATGACTTGGTCAAATTGAAGGACAAACACTCAGGCATTACTTTAATGGTGATAAAGACACTTTGCAATTTCGATTACAAAACATATATATATATATATATATATATTTTTTTTTTTGTAACTACTTGAAAGAGTTCATTTAGGATGATTAACACTTGACCCTTGTCAAAAAGTCAAACAGTTGGTGACAGTTTTTCCTGATATTAACAAAACTAACAAATAACTCATTAAAAAGCACTGAAAATATGTATATATAATAAATAATTTATCAGTATACATACTACATATTTTTTACACAAATTTTTAACGAATATAAAATCAATTCTATTTACTTTCAGTTCTGCATGTGTGTGTAAGCGGCATTAATTGAATTAAAAAAAAAAAAACACAGAAAAAAAGAAAGTTGAAAACTTTTAACTAAAAAAAGTAAAATTAGAATGAATATATGTTTAATAAAAAGTTGTAAGCAAATAAAACAAAAAAAAAACAAAGAATCAGAGGATCAGGCTTAGTATGACATTTCCTGTTGTTTGTGTTCCCCTGTGAATACTTTTTACTATTAGGACTGGACTATTTAGTCGTTCTAATTTAAAGATTATATATATTAAAAGATGATGTACTTTCATGTACCTTTATATATATATGTACGATCCGTTTTGGCATTGCAAATTATATATAATGAATATTTAATTTTGAACAAAAATAACAATAGTTCTTTGATAAGTCTGTGACTTTTTGTATAGGATAAATATTGGTCCAGTATTTTATTAATTTGATTAATTTATAATATGATTTTATTTCATTTTAAATACAATTAAAATAATTTGCGACTAGAACTCTAGATTCCCAACTTCGCTTTAAAAGGTATTTAAGGAAAACTTCATATTTCATGAGCTTTCAAACATTTTTCATTTTACCAAAATGCCGTAGATAAAAAATTTTTAAATAAATATTTAACAAAAACTATATGGAGGAGAGTTACACAAATGGCAAATCAAGAGAACACATGTGTTGCATTTAAAATAAAAACCCCATACGAAACCAAATGGAAATGTTATGGACCTATCAAACAGTTTTCATTTCTCATATATGTACATATATCGGGATAATGATATTGCTAAAATTTCACTCTCTCTATCTCGCTGCAGAATGTTAGTTTTCATTTAGTGAATTTCTTTCTTAAATACCAAGTATTTACATATGTATATATTTAATATATATCATGATGAAAGGGGAAGAAAATCCAATGACTGAATTTAACACAGATCCCGCAATTGTCAAGAGCTAAAAAAGAATAATAATATGATTTTTTTCAATATTCTAAAAATAACTTTTACCATTTGGAATGATTGATTGTTATCTTAAATAACAAATTTAAGTACGCATATTAAATGGTTTTTGTTTTTTATTTTTTAACCCCGCCTTCACTGAATAAAATTTGTTTCTCTTACTCTATGTTAACAAAGTAATTGTACATAATTAAAAAAAATAAAAATAATAACAAAAAAATGTTAAATAAAACTTATACAGTTTTACTGTGAGTTTTTTTTTTCGATAAGCTTTTTTATATTTAGATATACAGTAAACAAAAACCAACATAAGAAAAAAAGAAAAATTAACTATAAAATAATTTACTGTATTTTTGTTAACAAAAATACTGGACATTATTTCTGTTTTTGTTTTTTTTTTTTTTTTCAACATTTTAGATACATTGTGTAAAAAATATAGTTAAATAATAATAAGTGGTTAAATATAATAATCTGAGACTTTTTCAGCAAACATTTAGCGGTTTTACTGCACTGGAAAACAAAAAATAGAGAAGAAAAATGAACGAGGAACAAACACAGTAAACAGAATTGCTAGAATTAAGAACTAAACTATGTATAATTATTGTTGTCTAAGCCAAAGCAAAGCAGAAGCTTTTTTTTTGTTTTTTTTTTTTTTTTTTTTTTTTAATGAAATAATATTTCAATAAATGTAATTAGGTCTATAAGAAACGACTTTAAAGTAAACGTACACATTATATAAAAAAAAAATGATAATGGAAAAAAACAAAACAAAAATATTTAAATATAAGTAAAATCGATGTGTGTATGTGTGTCTATAAAACGATGAAATTAAAATTTTGTTGTGCAAATGAGAATAACCATAAGAAAGTATTTATATATTTTATTCTGGGATTGAAATAACCTGAGGGGAACTTGACATGTATATATATATATACATATATATAAATAGTACTTCCCATCACCACGAACACGCAATTAAAATGGTTAAACTTCCATGGATAATGCTTAGTGTAAATCAACGATTTTAATTGACTTAAATATATTTTACTAATTTTGAATGTTCTTTAATTAGTTTTTATTTTGATTATGAAAAGATTATATAATTTTCTCTTTTGAAAGCTTTTTTTTTAGAGAATTAAAGAACACTTTTTACCAATCATTACATTTTCATAATTTCTTTCTTCATTTTGATCACCTAATATTCAATTAAAGTGTTAAAATTCAGTTTCAAATCTTCAGATTATCAGTTCAATATCATCCCAAAATTATACCACAAAAGTCAAAAAAAAAAAAGAATAATAATATGAGACGCCTAAAAGTAAACATAAAATTTTCAATATATGTATAATGAATCACGGAAATAAATTTTTGTATTGTCTTTTTAAACTTGAGTGTGTGACCCAATTAGAAAACAGTTTATTAGCGTCATCATTATCATCTACTTGAACCGATGATGTCGCCTATTTTTTTCGGCCATAATTCTCAAACTCTCAATTCTTCACTCTTAATGCAAAATGCAAATTTTTTTTTTTTTGGCTTTTGTTTTAGCCCGAGTAAATTTATGCATTCGCATACACTGACTCTGATTTGTGGCTAAGCCCCATGTGAGACAAACCCAAAATGTTCAGATAAATTCTCTCCATTCATATAAATGTTAAGTGGTCAGTGGGCCAGAGACTGCAGTTCAGTACCAGCATGCCATCAGGTCACATCCAGCTGCTGCTCTTGATTTTAGTATTGGGCATTGCCCAAGGACAAAGATTGCCGGCACGTCAACTAGAGACTCCCAATTTCGATGAGAGTTTTGAAAATTTCGAGAATTTAGATTCCAATGAAATGAAAGAGGAATTAAAAAAACTATTAACCGATCAATTGAGCAATGCTTTTTCATCATTGCCCACGGCTGGAGTATTGGGAACAGCACCTCAGCTAAGACGACAACCGGGAATTGTGGCACCCAGTTCATCAGCAGATGCATTGGCACGTTTCGCTGACGATACACAATCCAACTCATCAGAGGAATCGAGTGAAGAAGAAGAAGCTGAAGTACCAGAAGAGGTTGATACGGGATACAACCCATGGCGAGATAATTTTTATGATCTAAATGAAGATGGCAGCTATGTTTATGGGTGAGTCTAAACAAAACAAAATAAAATTTAAATAAAAGATTTTTTATTTTATTTTATATTTTTTTTTTTCGTAATTCGATCAGTTATTCTCTTCCCAATGGGGTTCGCCGGTGGGAACGTGGCTTCTATTCCGAAGAGCAGAATAGTCGAATCGTAGAAGGTTTCTATACCCAACCACGACTCATCTCCAGTGGCATGACATACGAATTGCGTTGTTATCGATCCGATGCCGATGGTTATCATCCATTTGAAGGTGAGTAAAGGCAAATAAATAAATCCAAATATATATATATATATAAGGGAACATATATATATAAAAATAACCCAATCATTTGCAGTGGAATATCTAAGGCGTTTGCCGCGTGTACAACGCGATGAGCAGCCCGATGTCGATTGTTTCGAAAAACATCGAAAACGATAATCGAACCAAAATCGGTTGGTATATATAATATTTACATATATGCAAGATAAATAAATAAATATTTTTTGTGCACGTGAAACCAAATAAAAAAAAAAACTAATAAAGCAAAAGATATGTATGTGAAATTATATATATTCTTAGATAATTTCTACAGTTGATTAAGACATTCAATAGTTAATTAATTGAATAAATAAAGTCAATGCATTTTAATAAGCCTTTTCTAATAATAATTTATAAATATGTGTAAAGGATGAAACTGTATATGATCTGTATGGTATTTGAGTTCCTTAAATTGGAGAAATACTTTTCTATATCATTTTTAAAGCTAAGATCTACACATATACATATCTATATATTATTGAGTCGGTCACAAAACAAAAGCTTTCTTTGGTATATATTAATTTTAAATATTTTTTAATCGTCTTATCATTGAATTGGCAATAATCTTAATAAAGATAAGAGAAGTCACTACCTCATTCACTAAAATCACAATATATACAGAGAAAGTCTCCTAATGGTACCACAAATCTAAAAGTTATGAACAATAAACAATAAAATTATTCTTTTTAAGGCATCAATCTCAAGTATAGTAAAACTGTGCATAAATTTTGATGTCTAACTAACTAGGCACTTAAATCGTAACTAAAGGAATTTCGACTCACTGAAAAAATAAACAGGAAATTGTTATCCACTTTTTTTTTTGTGTTTCAATGTGATTCTAAAGATTTTCAGAGAATAGATTTTCCAGATAGAATTTTTTTCTCTTCCTCATTCTGTTTCTCCTTTATTTTGTTCATCTGCGTCAAATTTAATTCAAATGGCATTTCGAAATACTTTTTATTTACTTTTATTGTCTTTGATACTTCTTGTTCTTGTTTTTGTTTATTTCGTTTTTTTTTTTCTTTTTATTTTGTTTTACGTTTTTGGCTTTTTTCGTTAAACGAGATTTGTGTCTATGAGTGTGTGTGTGTGTGTGTTTGTGTATATGTGTTGACTCTAGTCTCCTCCACCTTCCTCCCTTTTATCTAGCAATGCTGTGGAATGTGTATATGTATATGGTATTCCCACAGTTTTCAATTTTTGGCGATTTGTTGCGGCACTTAACGGTTGTTTGTTAGCTGTCATTGTTGTTGCTGATGAAGCGCCTTTGTGCCACAAAATACTTGTGGACCAAAAGACCAGAAATATTTTTGTGTTTTTCTTTTTGGTTCATTTTTGGTTCTTTCAGCTTTTCAATTGTGTTTCTTTGTTTTTTCCTTTTTTTTTTTTTTTTTTTTTGTTTTACCGAAAAAAAGGGGTTGAAGCCACATCCGCCAACATTCTCGGTTGATTTTCGTTGTTGTCTAAATGCGAATTTGCCTAAATCAACAAGAAACAACCAAAAGAAGTTTCCTGGCACACAAAAGTAACATCATTTCTTGGTCTCTCGGTCTCCATTTTGGCCCTCACAGTGTCTAACATTTTGTTTGACTATTTGCATTTCTTGCGCGTGGCCCGAACCCACATACTACCAGAAAGAGAAAGAGAGAGATAGAGGGAGAGAGAGAGAGACAAACAGAAATAGAAGAATTAAAGAGTATCCAACAAAATGAACTACACATGTATGTACAGATGTGTGTTTGTACATATGTATGTTAATACAAACTCACGTTTTTGAAATTTAAACAATATTGTGTGTGTGTGTGTGTGTGTGTGTACGTATTATTATTGCTGCTGAAAGTGAATAAGTCAGCAAATATTTCACACTAGCCAATTCAAAATCACTTCAAATAGTAATACATATTACAATAAAAATATTGATTTAAACATAAGCATAAGAAATTAATTACTATATATTATTATTTTAATTTAATTTAATATATTAATTGATTGAAGAATTCACCTATCTGATTTACAATAACGATTGAGAGAAAATGTATATTATTTCTGGCTAATGTTAACCGATTTATTAACTTAATTTAAAAGTTCAGCATGTCATAAAATTAAACTCCGAAATTTCTTCATTCTTTTATTTTTATTTTAATTTAAATTATGCATTAATCTGCTTACTGATTAAATATGATTGGGCAAACAGACATAAGTCAAATTAATATGATTTTATCCTATTTAATGAGAACTTTTCTTTTGGTTGCTTAAACTTAAAATGCTATTAATACAAAAGTTTTACTAATGTATTTTAATAATTATTTTTTGTAATTTTATTTTTGTTTGTATTTCGCTCACTTTTTATTCTTTTGCAGAGGGTATAATAAAAATAGTCAGATGTTTGTAACGGATAGAAGTAAACGTTTCCGACCCCATAAAGTATAATATATTCTTGATCAGCATCAATAGCCGAGACTATATGACTAGGTCCGTCTGTCCGTCTCTTCGTCTGTCTGTTTCTTCGTATATTTTTGAACTTAAATTTTGAGCTACGTGAATAAAAGTTATATCATTCTGTTTATTGATCGTTTATCTAAATCATGTTTAAGAATTAATCGGATTGGACATCTATAGGGTCTAAAATAGGATACATCAGAGGTATCGGTCAAAATTTGTTTTGTTCGAAACCGTTCTTGTGCGAAAAACTTTTTTGGTTTTTGAGCTATCTCAACAAAATTTTGTATACAAATAATAATTACTACATACTTATTTTCACCATACCAGTATGTTTCAATCAGATCGGAGAAAGTAATTAGTTAAACTGCTAGGGTATACAATCTTCTGCACGGTCGAAATTAGCTTCATAGATATTTTATACTCAATCTTCTCAAACATGGTG
Source organism: Drosophila sturtevanti (assembly GCA_018150375.1). NCBI lineage: Eukaryota > Metazoa > Arthropoda > Insecta > Diptera > Drosophilidae > Drosophila > Drosophila sturtevanti. The sequence continues at coordinate 1,441,742 of JAECWJ010000571.1, forward strand.
GAAAATTGTCAAATTTTAATATCAATCTGAATTAAAAATCAATTAGCCATATGAAGTTAGAATAAGAAAAACCGATCATAATTTATTACATATAGCAACAGCTGAAAGTGTAGTCAAACAATTTAATCAAATTTCAATTAAAGTCAACAATTTGAGCGGCATATTTGTAGTTCGGGGGAGGGGGGAGAGAGGGAAATAACAAAGATTGAGGTTTGGTTTGGTTAGCAAATTTACATACGGCCAAAAGGCAAAATTTTGTGCAAAATACAAAAAGAAATAAGAAAGGGAAAAATGTTCATCATAATACATTTCATGTGTGGTCAGAATAAACGTGCTGCCTCTCTCCCTATCTCTCTCTCTCTCCCTCTCTCTGTCTCTCTTTGTCTATCTCTTAACCTATCTGGGCATCTCTTTCTGTCATCGACTTACTCTTTCTGACAAACAGAAAATCAAGTAGTAATCGACTTAAAATGAAACTTTTCCATACAGCCCAAAAAGTTGGTGTCAAAAAGACAGCATGGCTATAATTGAGCAATTTGCACCACAACAAGGATGGGCAAGGACATGGTCTATGGCTCTATCTCTGTCTCTTTCTTTTTCTCTCTCTCTCCCACTCTAGCCAAGCAGCTGCCGCTTCTGACTGCTGTGAATGCGAATAAAAGATAGAAGACAACAAAACAAACACAAAAAATAAAAATATACACAAAATCTCATCTTATGTAACCGAAATACTTAATCGAAACCGAGGCAATATAAATTCATGGCTTAGACAGCAGTTAGAGTGAGGATAGAGAGAGAGAGAGAAAGAGTGAGCGAGAGAGCGAATAAAAAACAGACAAAGTTGAGGCGATATAGCGGAATGACAAAGAATGAATGATAGAGGAAAGTGACAAAGGAGCAGAAAGAAGAGGAAGGGGGAGTGTGAGTGGGAGTGCCAGTGGGAGTGTGAGGAAAATAAGGAATAGAATTCCTGGATGGGTAAAATAAAATATTGTGAAAAGCGAACATACAAACAAGCTGAGTTGACCATTTTTTGGCTTTCGACTCGAAACCTAAACAATATTTTATGCTTATTTTGTGGTAACAAAATATTTATTAGTTTATTCCTAGACTTCTCTCCTCTCTATCTCTCTCACCCCGTTGTCGTTCTTACACATTTTATCTCCATGTTGTTTTCTTTTATTCCTTTATACTTGTTTCTGTTTCGCCTTGGTGACGGTAACGGTATTTGCAACTGCAGTTTTTGGCGCGACCATTTGTTGATAATTTTTATGATGGCATTTTTGCCTCATCGGCATTTACATGAGAAATGTTTTAAGCCGTCAAAAAAAAAAAATAATAAAAATACATACATGAGTGAAGAAAAAACCAAATCCAACAGCAGACCCATTAAAAGTCAAAAAAATAAATGTACCGTTATTGGAGAAGACCTGTCACTGATTTGTATACAATTAATTATTTTAAATATTTCAATTTGCCAAATGGTATTTTAATTCCCTTTAACTTTTATTTTTATTCATTCCCTTTGACTTGATCTCAGATATGATTTTTGCATGTTAAAATTATTGCGAGACAACTGCCTTATTTCAGAAGCAAATATATATATACATATATATAATTTCCACTGATTCTTGTTAATATTATATAATGATGTATAGCTGAATATTAGAAACAAGTTTAAATGCTTTGCAATATATTTTCAAAGTGTAACTAATCAATATTAAATGGCAACAAACATATATATGACAAACATATATATGCGAATATATGTATATGTATATTCCATGACACATTATGATTGAATTTATTTGTTAACATTTTTTTTTTTAGTAATAAATAAACAAATTAAGGTACATTTATCCATCAATCATATGGGCATTCAAAAGCAATTCATAAGTAAAAATCTGAAAAATAATCTATCATTGATGGTGCTGAATTTTGCATACTCTTTAAAATTCCTCCTTTAAACCAAACAATATAATTATAAATATAGAAAATCATTTGAATGAAATTCATTTCAAAAAGGGATTTCTTTCAAGTGAAGGCAAATTAAATCAAATTTTAAGTCAATATAAATTTTTATATGATTTCATTAAACAAATGTTTGAAATTGTACTAAGAGTACAATTGCCATTTTAAATTCAATTGAATTTATTTTAAAATTCTTTTTTTGTAATTAATAATTCAAGAATCTTTCATTTTGACAAATTTTTATCTATTATTATAAGCCAATAAATTATAAGATTGCATTGAGTTGTAGAAGACGAAAGAATAGCAATCTTTATAATTAAATAAATTGTAAATGAAACTTCATTAGATAATAGAATTGATGATTGAGAATTGAAGCGAATAATTGAATCAATTTAAATTTGATTCTATTTCAACTTGAAATGGCCAAATTGTTTTTCACACCCTTTTCAAATTGTAATAAAAATCAATAAAGTCCTTCAACTCTAGCTGCCATGTCTGGCATTCATCGCATCAAGGACACTCACATATAGACCGACAGACAGACAGACAGACAGACAGACAGACAGATAGACAGACAGTTAGTCAGTCAGTCAGTCACACACTCACAAGTGTTACACAATTAAGCCATTGGAAAAAAAGAAATAAACAAAAAAAAAAAAAGAGAAAAGAATAACAAAATTTCAACGCCTACATTAAAGACAAATCAATGACCAAGAGCATCACCATATACACACTCTCACACACACACAGTGAAAGATGGGTCCTGTCGATAGCTGAATGTGAAACGATAAAGATGATGATGAAGATGATGGTCAATGAACCGTACTTCTTGACTTTAACTTCAACTTTGGACTTGGACTTGGACCGGGACATTTAGTCTTGGGAACCCATCGCTGCGCCTCCATCTGCTTTTGACACAAATTCTGTGGCCGGAGGCGGTGCAACAAACAAATAAAAACAAGAATCAAATCCCCAAGACCAGGGTTCAGTAGGACTCTGAGAAAAGAACAAAAAAAAAAAAAAAAATGAAAAACGGCAACACAAATACAAAAAATAAAAAATAAAAATTTTTTTGCTGTCAAAATCACAAAGCAAACATGACAAAGATTTTGCATTTCTTGTGGGCGGCTTTTTTTTCTTTCCTTTTTTTTTTGGATTTTGTGGTGGGGGTGGAGAGTTGTGTTTTGGAAATGAATTGAGTGGTAGGTTCTTAAGCTTTCTTTTAGTTTGCTTTTTTTTTTCCTCTCTCTTTTTTTTTTTTTTTGTTTAAGAAAAGAAAACAAAATTCTTCAGCTTGAGTGCATTTTTTCGTTGGGGATATACGTATATAAAGGAGCGCTCAGGTCCATCAACTTCAATCAATTATTGAATTTTCAAGACTTCACAGTATGCCGTGTATAAGACTAAATCAATGTGTGCTCCTGGGTCTGATGATGCTTTGCTACCTGTGCTCAAATATGCCAGTCGTCCAAGCACGTTGGACTCTACGACCACGTCGCACCACAACGGCAAGAACTCCTCACAGACGGACAACAGTTAAATCGAATACGGATCGTCGTCATCAGCTCATACATCATTGGCCACCATTGGTGGCACCGCCAGCCGAACAGCCATCAGTTCCAGCTCCAGTTAATCAAATTCATTCGCCATCGATAGCCAACGATATGGTACGGCTTATCGATTCCTATGATAATCGAGCATTGGATGGAAATTATGAATACAGGTGGGATTAAACTTAAACTTAATTCTTAATAATACTCATTTTTATACTAATTCGAATAATTATTTTAAGCATTTCTAAATATTAAAATTAATACAATAACACTTATTTATTTATTTATTACACTAAATATTTTTTAATATAATACTTCTAGTCATTAAATTTTATTAATTATTTATTATTCTCTTCTATTTCTCTATTAAATCTCAAAAAAAAAAAAACTTGATATTGATATAGTTTGATATAATTTGTATCAACTATAATGAATATATTTACATGTTTTAATTTAATATATCAAGACTGAACAATAAATATAATAAAATAATTATTTATTGTTATTTCTTATGGTATGCGATAAGTCTAAGTCTAATTGTATACAAATAAAATATAGTTACTTTAGTAGATAGTTACTTTATATAGTAATATTCGTAATACTTTTATATATATCTGTTCAGTCATTAAATTCAATTTATTTATTTATATATTTTTTCATTTTTTATTTTCTAGGTATCAACTAAGCAATGGGGATACACGTTATGAACGTGCATATTGGTTACCCGTTGGTGAACATTCCATATTGGCTCGTAAAGGTTATTACTCCATTCCATTACCAAATTCTCAATATTCGACTGTTTACTATACGGCTGATCATCGAGGCTATCATGTGGATATGCGTAAGTTGGACACACTGTTTATGCTATAGCATCTCTTACCATCACCCATTTATGTTATCTGAAGCGTACAATTTTTATGCCACAAAATGCAGACACATTATCCAGTAAGCAACCGCTGTTGCCACGCAGCCTTAAAGTTCCCATTGCAATTCCATCAGTGGCAAAGCCGAATTCAATAAGCAACCAAAAAAAGACCATGCCAGATCCAGAGCTAGAGTCAGTGACACAGACAGAAGCAGAACCAAAACCGGACACAGAGATGGAGACGGAGATGGAGACGGAGACGGAGATGGAATTTGAGCCAAAGCCAGAGCCTCATGTTGATGCATCCCAACTTAAAATTGAGGTTGGTCACAATGAGTTGCATAGCAAATGACAAAGAAGACAAACAAGAACAAAATAAAAAAAAAAAAATGGAAAATTCATCTGCTTTTTTCACACAATTTGCAGCTGCGAAACGATGGTGAAACCGAAACTGAAACTCAGCCATCAACTGCAGTAGCTATGGGCAAAGATGGAGATAATGTTGTTGTTGGTATTGTCGATGATAAGGATGATGATGATGATGATGAGGATGATTCGGTATAGATGAGAATGTGTGGATAACTTTATATATGTGCTTCACTTGCAGCAAATCAAATTGAAACAATTGCCACAAAAAGCACTTGGAGCTAAAGTTTAAGCTGAAGCATGGACACGGTTGAGTGAGCCTGTCAAGAAACATTTCTATTTTTCTATCTTTTCCACTCTCTCCCTCTCTCTCTCTCACTCTTTCTCTCCCCCACCATTTATTGGTGGCAGCATTGGTATAGAAGGAACCAATTCAATCCATATCCCCCAATTGCCCACATTACGTTTACATCCTTAGCCATATCCGCTTCCGAATTCGATTTATATACAAATACCTATACCTCCCCCCATCACCAAAAAAAAAAAGGAAGGAAAAATATACATTTTATGCATCAAATAAATTCTCCATCATCAAAATATATATTTAATATTTTATCTTATTTTGTAGGTCTTCAAAATTTAAAAAAAAAATGACTTTAGCAAATTTTTTGCCTGATCTTGAAATGAAATATTTTTGATATATATATTCACATATATCTTATATAGTAAATAAAGTTAAAAATATTTAATATACCCTATTTTTGATTTAATGGATTATAGGGTATAAAAATTGTATTTATCAATGTGAATCAAATTGAATTTACCCCGAAATAAATTAAATTAATGTAATTTTAGAATGTGACAAGTATCTATTTATGTGTTGACTGATGATATTTTTCACAGGATATATATGAGTATATATAATTACATATCTATATCTAGTTTCAAATACTTTTAAAAGCAATTGTCAATTATTATTATATTAACAAACAAGAAAAAAATACATCACATTGGATATATACATATATATATATATATATATATATATATATAAACATGTCTTTTAAATTTAGCTTAGTCAAATTCAGAGTGACTTTTATATATATTCATAAAGATGTTAGGTAATTTGATGATGTATTGTCAAATTTTAGAACTTTTTAGTCAAAAAATAAATAGTACAACTTTTTATATATTTATTTTTTACATAATTCTCTTAAAATTAATCACTTAGAATTATTAAAATGAAAAGAAATTTTTATATTTATTTTGTTTTTAATACAGATTTTCTTTATATCCTTTTATGTATTTTATATTAGTTGTTTTACTTAATATTAGTAACATTTGTGACTTAAACAGGGCCAAAATAATAATCATTTTATAACTTATACTTATTATTTATAATGATTTAGTCTTATTATTTAATACTGATTTCTATTTAGTTCTACAAACTAATGGATTTAGTTCACTTTTCGACATTGCCATTATGAACAGGAAAAGCACACTTTCACTATGACCCTGTTTTTTTTTTTTTTTTTTGAATTGAATTGAATTGAATGGAAAATAAATTGGTTGCCGGAAAATAGATTGGTGGTAGAACATTCATGAGTCTTTTCTTTTACTTCTTACTTGCCTTTTCTCTTAGTGTAAGACACATTTCCCTTTCTCTTTTCACCTTTGTCTAGCTCTCTGTCTGTATGTCTGCCTGTCTGTCTATCTGTGTGTCTGTTTGTCTGTTTGACTATACTTAGTGGAACTGTGGGCTATTCATTTCGCAACTAATCCAATGCAAGGGAATGCAATTTTGCTTTCTTTTTCGTTTTATGCATGTCCTTCCGCCCGCCCACATTTGCGCCCAATTCTTTATCTGATTTTTCTTTTTATTTACGTTTTGGCGTTGGCCATGCCCATTTAATGAATGGAGGCAAGACAGTGCCGCTCACACGAGTGTGAATGAATGAGTGTGATTCATGAATACGGTATGCCAAGGTAGGCAAGGTTACAAAAAGAACCAACTTCAATCCTAATTGGAATGAACCAGAGAGAAAGTGAACAAAAACTGCAAATGCGAGGTCCTGTTGATTAGTTACAGAATTTGCCTGTTTAATGGGTTTTCTTTTTGGCCTTTTTTTTTTTTTTTTTTGTTTTATTATGATTGCTTAATCATTTTAACATTTTTGCCACAGTCCCTTAAGAGGATTAATAGGGACAGAGAAAAAGATGGCTCAACCACAGCTAGAAAATAGCTTTCCCATTCTTCTTGCGTTTTTTTGTTCTCCGTTTCCCTTTTTTTTTTGTGTCTTTTTTTTTTTTTTTTTTTTTTTTTTTGGGCTTAGGCCATTTTATTGATTATGACGTTGAACCTTGGCCCTTAATATTTTATGTAAATGTTCATAAAATGAGCGGACTAAAAAGAAAAGCGGAAAGGGTTCCAACAAATTGAAAATTTAAATCTATTTTTAGTCTCGAACCCGACATCAATTTGCAATTTGCACAAATTAATTTCAATTCGCCACATAAATAAATAAATACAATAGGATAAATAAATAAATAATATAACTGTATATATTATACATATATATATATGTGTGTCTGTGTGTGTGTGTGTGTGTGTGTAATTTCAAATAATTGACGTGGCCTAATGAAAAATGCAAGGCGAGTTGACAAATTGAAAGCCAAGGCTTAAATGGATCACTTGAAGCGTTTGCAGTACGTGTTCGACTATCTGAAACTCAATCTTTTATTTTGCTATCTTCCAACAGTGACCCAATACACACCCAATAACTTGCTGTGGGTGTGCTGGCTTCTATATATGTATACAAATATATATGTTTGTGTTAATGTGTGTGTGTGTGTGTGTGTGTGTGTGTATGGGGAGGAGTGACTGCGGCTTTTTCAACATTTATATTGGGGTTATCAAACCACAAACACACACAAAATACAAATATACCAAAAGGGAAAAGAAGCAAAAAAAAAAAAAACAACAAAAAAATGATGATGCAATAAATAATATATAAAATAAAAAAGATATTTAACGAAACAATTTCGAAATCGACTATAAAAATACCCTTAATTAATTATTCATATGGATATTAACTCAATTGCTCGCTTAACCACATTGAACTCTCTTTTAGCCCTGCTAGTAATTATATATACATATATGTATATGTTCAGGATGGTTGACAATATAGATATACTGCATATACCCTATTTTTAAGATACGATTATGCAGGGTATTAGAAACTAAAGGGAAGCAAAAGAATTGGAATGCTTTTTGCTCTTGTTTCATTATTATTAATTCTTTCATTTTTTTTTTTTTGTGTGTTTTGAAAGGGCAAGAGGATAGATTTCTTTTTAAGAAAACCGAGCACATTTTTGCCATCATTCGAATGCCAAAACAAAATCCAAATATATCTATATGAGTATAAGATTTATACATAAAATATTTACACCAAAAAAAAGAGCCACAAGTCATAAGGAAACCAACTAAATTAAAAATGTAATAAACAAAATATTCCTTCGACTTAAATACCAGAAGAAATCATTTGGGTAAAAGGTATAATTGGGCATGGAATCATTTTGGCTCCCAATCAATTTTCTATTTCCTTCATTTTGTACCAATCCATCTTTCAAATGGTTTCCATTTTGTCTGCAATTATAAAGCCTTGGGCAACCAGCTCACCTTACACAATTTAAATCAAATATATGTTAAAATCCTTTCAAATAAACTTAAAATTTTTCATTTACCTAGGCTCAGAACATTTATTATTTACTCTTTGCTTATCCATTGATGCACAACCAAAAAGATGTTCCAAAATATGATAAATGTGCTTAGATCTAAACAAAAAGAAAATATATAAAAAAATGAATTCCGTAAATTTATATTTTTCCTATTTTATTCATTTTTATCAAAAACAAAACACAATCCAATCTCGAGATTAACATTTACGGTGCCGGAGACAAAAAAGTTAAAAGAGAAATAGGCACATAATTTAATGGTTTTCTTTTTTTTTTCAATTACTTAATTGTCTCTCGACCACAGCTGGAATGTTGGAGCATGGACACGGATACAGATACGGATACAGATATCTATGGTTATTCTTCTTTTATGGTTACAATTTTATTGGCATGGATTAGTTTTTACAAGATTAAAGGATGCCAATGCTGGCTGACTCTGACTTTTGTCTAAATATGAATAGATTTTGGTAATTGGGCAATTGTGGTCTACTTATGAGATTTATGCATCCCTTTACCACCTGCCCCTCTCCCACACCCTTAATTGATTATCTCAGCATGCGGTATATGCATATGTTGTTATTATTTTATGGTGTTTTTTTTTTTTTTTTATAATTTATGCACGACGCCAAACAAAACTCAGCTTAAGTTGCTTACGAATTGTTTTTGCGATGCTTGGCATATCACACACTCAAAAAAAAAACAAAAACAAAAATTTATATACATACCTACATATGTATATAAAAAAAAAAAAAAGAAAAAGAAGCAAAAATCTCAGTCAGTCTGAATCAGTTTTGTGAAGAGTTCCGCAAAAAGCGACGTGATTTGATGGGAATAATTCCATGCCCCAAATGTCTGTACCACATGGCAGAGGTATACCCAGAGAGTTAACTTAAGTTGAGTTAAGTTGAGTCGAGTGTCGGGTTTTTGAGGGAGTAGTCAAGAGACCACAGACCAGACCCGATGCCGGTATACTGTTGCCATTCCAGACAACAAGTTGTATTTTAGCGAGACGAGAGTCACATCATGTCACGTAGGCAACGCACTCTACATGGACCATTCATACAAATTTTGTTTTATAAGCTACTTTAATACATTATTTGTATGTAACTTTTTTTTTTCGTATTTTTTGTATATATTTTTTTTTTTTTTTTGTCTCTCCATGCCCACAATCCCCGTGAGTTCTTTACCGAATGCTTATCTGTGTAAATGTATCTTTATCTGTTACTGTATCTGCGTTTGTGTCTGTCTGTCTGTCAGTTTTTTTTTTGCTTTTTTTTTTTTATTTTAATTTTTTATATTTAACGCAATTTCTTCTCTTTCGGAATTTTATTCATGGTTTGTTTATTTCGTTTCAGTACAGTGGTATGGAAAGAGCTTTATTAGCTCAATATTTGTGACTAATTATAGTCCTTTTCGTTGTTAATTCGGCAAACAAATATTTTTAGTAAATTCTAATGTTTAATCAACAAGCTTTTTAATTAAATTAAAGCCCTAAAAATCACTAAAGGAAGACTAGTTTTATTTTTTTAATTGCTTTATAACTAACAGAAATTTAAATTTCCAATTCAAATTATATAAATTTTATTATTTGTTTAATATAATAACTTCTAAGCATTAAAATTTAGTTATCTGTTAACTTCTTAAAACTTGATTAATTGTAAAAGATTTACCCATTTCATTTGGAGTTAAAGTTCATTAGACTGGCCTGAATTGATAGTCAAAACACGTGCTCTGATAGAATCAGTTTTCAGGTAATTGGCAACAAACTAACAAGCCCCTCTTAATGGATATATATTTTTCAACTATGTATATATATATCACTATCCAAAAAAAAAAAAAATGGCATAACGGTAATTTTATCTAGTATGAATCTAAATTAAGGATGATTTTTACACAACCCTTGCAGTTAAGATCGCCAGTTAAAAACGTCTGACAAATTATATTGTAATAGATTAAAATTTACTTGTTTTTTTTTTTTAAATATTTACTTTACATTTATGTAATACTGATTTGCCAAGATCCAATTTATATATATATATACATACATATATTGAAATACTTTTACTTCATTTATTTTGCTGACGCTGCTAACGAGAGAAAAATTTTTAATCAACCAATCCCCTTAATTAGTTATAAATAATGTGGTTCCATAATTAGTTACCTTCCTGTTCAGATATCGTTAATTCAAAGTATTTTAATTTCCTTTTCAAGTTGAAGAGTATTATTAAATTAATCGGAAGATGTTCTTTAATTGTTTATTATTTGTATTTGAACTACTGTTCAACTATGAGATCAGTCTGATTTGAAGAGATGAGGAACGACACGTTTCGCTAAAGTAAGTTCAGCGGACGATGACGATGACACCTACACACACCACACACACACACACACACAGGCGCACGCACACACCACACACACACACACACATACATGCTGAATGGTAAGCCAAAATTAGGATAGGAGAACAATGCAAGAACAGTGCAAACTGCTTAAATTGTTGCGAATCTCATCGCACAAGACATGAAATGCTTCCTGTCACGGCAGCAACATGTCGCCGTCGAAGTTGCACCAGCAGCAGCAATATCTTCCTGTTTCTGGGTAATTTTCCTTGTTTTATTTTCGTTTTTCGTTTTGGATTTTGTCTTTGTCATCGGCGTGCCAAACAAATGACCTTGCCTACCAAACATCTTATGCCCCTCGGCCACAAACACGTTGTTGCTGCTGTTGTTGGTGTTGTCGCCATCAGCGTCAGCGGCAGCAACAGCAGCGGGAGGCGCAACAAGTTTGGCGAAAATGTTTGCGTTTTTTTGCCGTTTGTATTTAAATTTTTTTTTTTTGCCTTTTGTTCGTTATGCAGAACGTGAAATTAAAGCTGTGTCAGAGTCAGAGATAAATGCGTTTATAAATAAATCAGTTTATGCCCAGGATGATGTTGACGCCAGTGAAAGATGTTCCTGCTGCTGTCGCTGAAGTTGCTGTTGCTGTTGTTGTTGCTGCTCTCACTCCATTTCACTGTCTGTTTTGTCAAGTTTTAGCGCTTTTTTATACATGTATATTTTGTATATTGTTGTTTGTTTTTTTTTTTTCTTTTGGCGGAGTATTTGCGGTTGACACTGACTGACAGAATGACTGACTGACTGAGTGAGCTGAATGTGACCGAGTGACTGCAATTGTCAGTGTGCTGTCACAACGACTTTTGCTGCTGCTGCTGCTGCTGCTGCTGCTGTTGTTGCTGGCGGTATATAAGTATATATATGTATATTATATATATGCTGAATGCAAAATAAATCAGAGAATCAAAAATGATTATCTTAAAGATGCTTAATGGTACGCCCATTTGACCTTTTAATGCAAATGCGTGCAAATTAATTTTACAGCGATAAGTGCGTGTCGACATATTGACAGACGCCCCAGCAGCAGCAGCAGCCGCACAACTGATAAGCTTAAACAATTCTTTAGCCCTCTTTATGCCTCCCTTCAGCAGCGCCATTAAGTTTGGCCGACTGACCAACTGATGCAACAGCATCATCACCAGCGGTAACAGCAGCAACAACGTTGTGGCAAGTCCGCGGGGTAGCCAAGCTCCTGTCTCTGCCTTGTTCACTAAATCGCTGCACATTAAATGCAATTAAGAAATGATTGAAATCATAAATTAGCCCTAATTGGCCACAGGACGATCGGCCTCATCATTGTAGACTGACTCTGGGTATAGCACCCATCGGTACTGACATTGCCATTGGATCTTTTGGTTTCCAAATGGGCCCGCTGACAGGCGGCACGTACTTCTTGGTCCAAATTGTAGGTTGCACATCAAATGAGTATTTTTAGCTACCGAGCTAAATGAACAGTGAAGCAAAAGCTGCTATTATTAATGAAATCTGAAAGTACATACATATAATTGATAAGTTTAATAATAAAGTTTCTTTGGAATATTTCTACAATTTCAACACAGTTAATAAGTTAATTACATTAAATTTAATACAATAATTTTATATATTTTATTTATTATTTTATAATTCTTAAAGCTTATTCAATTTCATAACAACTCCAGGCCTACATATGCCCAAAATACTTGAATTTAAAATCTTAAATAATTTAAAATAATAAAAAAATTACTGCAAAAATAATACAAGACTCTAGTAGGTTTATTTAATCCAATCATTATGTTAATTTAAATGGAGAATCAATCAAAAATCAATTCTGTGAATTTTAATAGCCCTCTAAGACAGTTACACTTACAATTCTAGCATACTTTTAGGAGCTACATAATTCACTTTGTCCATATCCAGTCTAAACTAAGTAGTTAAACATATTTAATAATAATAATTACTATGACGTGATCCTCTTTTTTATTAACAAATTCGTTTTGTTTAATAATACAATTAGAAATCAATCTTTTTTATTAATCGCACATGCCCGTAATATGATGGATTATCATGCTATATAATTAGATCTTAGACCACTGTGCAAGATTCCTTTGGGACAAGCAGTATTAATAGCGGTGCGAAAAGATCCGCAAAGCAAATATACAGCGAAAATTAGAGAGCGAAGGAGAGAGAGAGAGAGAGAGAGAGAGAGAGAGAGAGAGAGAGAGAGAGAGAGAAAGACAGAGTGGTAATCAAAGATACATATAAAGAGAAAGGGGGGTAAGAAAGAGGAGAAGGAGGAGATTGCCCAGTTAGCAACCTGCCATGCCACGCCCTCCCACCTTACCGCATCAGTAGATAAAATTGAGATTTTTTTTCGTTTTGATTTTTATTGTTGTTGTTTTTTTCTGTTTTTTTCTGTTTTTTTTTTTTCGTTTATGATTAAGCGTTGAGAATTTTTTTTGACGGCAATACGCTGGAAGCTCCATGTCCCAGCTGGTGTTGGATGTAGCCGCCGCCGCAGTCGCTGTTGCTGCCGCCGCCGATATCAGCAACAAGAAGAAGAAGAACAACAACAACAGCAACAACAACAACGTCAACGTAACAGCGACTGAGCTTCGAGATGTACCGACGCAGTGAGACTATAAAAAGCCAAAGTTACGCAGTTTTTCGAATTAAACTGTAAACATACAACAACGAGACGGCACACGTCGGTAGCAGTATTACCTGTACCTTATATTCCTATAGCCTATACCACAACTCCTTACTCCCAAATCAAATACACACACACACACACACGCGCGCACACACACACACACACACACACACATCGGCACAATGGCGCATCCCAGCTTTGTTATCCTGTTACTAGTTTTCACCTATGGGCATGCTACACTAACGGAAACAATAACGGTTAAAGAAGCAAAAAGCACTGTTCATTTATTGGATCGTTTCAATCATCGTTATCCAGATGGTAGCTATGAATACCGTTTTGAACTGGACGATGGTACATCACGATATGAACGTGGCTATTTTGCCCTAGTTAATGAAGTGAAGACATTAATGGTTGTCGGCTATTACTCATATCGAATGACCGATGGCCGTTATATAACAGTATTCTATAATGCCGATCAATTTGGATATCGACAAAATCAATGTGAGTAGAAGTAAATAGCTATAAATAATCATTTAATCAAATACTAGCTAGATAGAGAGATCATTGAATGAATAAATTTATCATTCACTCTTTGGATATAAAAGGATATAAAAGGCAGCGTAAAGCATTTACGACTTTCTTTTATATACATATCTTCTTGAGCAGCATTAACAACTGAAGAGATCTATTTAATATTCAATATTTTCTCATTTAGTTATTTTTATTAATAATAGAAAAAATCTTAGATATTATCCTTGAAAGTATTTAAATAGAATATATATATATATATATACATATATACACTTATATATATATACTTATATACACTTATATATATATACTTATATACACTTATATATATATACTTATATACACTTATATATATATGTACTTATATGTATATATATGTGTATATTAAATATTTTATAGTACTTGATGCAAGGCGACTATAAATCGGTGTCTTTAGTTGTTTACCACTTTATTTTTCCAATAAACACAAATTAAATTCTTATTTTTAAACAATTTTTGATCTTAAATTAAAGTATTATACATACATAGAAAGAGTAATATATAAAATTAAGCATTTTAATATACATATATATATTAAGGGGCAATTTAGGCATTTACTAGAGTAAGATGTATTTACAAGGAGTAGAAAATGAAACCTTGGTTTTATCATGTTCATCTTAATTTGCAGCTATCACACCACAAGTCTATCCCAATTTGCCTCGTTCCATTGATGTGCCTTTAGGAAATGATCCGTTACAAGAGCAACAGAACGCCCATTCACCAGTTAAATCACGATTCCCAAGTCAATCGACATCCACATCCTCATCACAGCCCCCAATCAGAGTCAATGGGTTTGCAAGCTCAACGCCCAGGGCATCGGTATTGCCCACTCATAGGGGCCGCTTCTGAGATATATATATATATATATATATATATGCCTATATAAGCTTGATATTACACAGACTCTCTCATTATTATAATTATTATAAAATTTTTGTACATTTTATATTGTTGTATTATTGGGTCTTACCAGTGACTTTTCTTTTTTTGCTTTGTAGTATGTACAATGAAATGGAATTAAAAAATAATAAAAATTTATTAAGGCAAAAGAAGCGAAAATTATGAATTTATTATTGACAAGGGCCAAAAAGTTGTTTGCCGCTGCTCTTCTTTTTTTCTCTTTTTTTTTTTTTTGATTTTGTTTTTGTTTTGTTGTTGTTATTGTTGGAAGCGTTTTTTTTTTAATGGCCACTGCAACTTGGGCAATGGGTTACGCCTCGGCCTGTTCGCCTACGGGTCCCTTTGCTCCTCTCCGCTCGCATTGGAATGAGAATGAGATATATATTTTTTATGAATTTTTCGAAAGTCGGCGACAATTTGGCCATAAATTGCCCACAAAGCGATTTCAGCAATAAAACATATATAAAGTGTAGAAGTAAATCCCCTTCCTATCGTCCCTCTATTAGTATATATATGGTTCATACTTGCATCCATTCGTGTATGTACATATATATGTATATATATGTATATAACCAATATCAGGTCATAATTTAAAAAAAAAAAACAGAAAAAAATCCAGAAAATACAGAAGAAGGTTTAACACTTTACCAGATATCTGTGTTTTTTTTCATTTTTCTTTTTTGCAGGCGCCTGCCACTGGTTAAGCCAATTAGGGTTCCCAATTTCAGACCTTTAGTGTGAAGGTCTATCATAAATTTATAAAGTGCAGACAAGTTACCAATTTGGGATTACAGGGAATGGCCAGACAGGACGAGCAAAACAAAAGCCAATGGGAAGAAAATGCAAGTTAATCGTCAGCTATGAATCTGAGACGAAACGAATATTTTATACTCTTATCTCAATCAAAGAACTTGTACGTTAAATTTTCCATAATATCAAATATTCAGTTTACTATATATGGAATATGACCTTGAAATATTTTTTCAGTTTTCCGATTTCTTGATTACAAATAAATCCAACAGTTTATTTTAAATGTTTTTAGATTAAAGACGAAAATTGAATATATGTAGTTGCTATTGTTTCATAAATCGTAAAGTAGGTATTTCTCAAATATTTACTATGATATTGGATTTTTATAGTCCTTACTAAAATACATATACCCTATTCAAAAGTAAGATTAGGCCATAAGTTTTTATTTGGTTGCAATTGTGAAGCTCATGTTTTCATTAGCGGACTTTATTAAAACCGCCTGGCAATCCTTAGAAATATAAATATATATATATATATATATATATATATATAGAGTGTTCTTGTCTAAATGATAAAATTCTTTAAAAATTTAAAACAATCTTCGAAAGTTAAATACAAAAGTCATTTAATTTGGAAGCTCAAGACTCTCGACAAGGATAATATGAACCCATAAATATATTTATTATGATTTTACATATCTGAACATTAGCTAAGTTTTATAATATTTGGCATAATATTCAATTCAAAACCTCTAAAAAAAATGCAAAGATATAGGTTAGGAAACCCCATGTCGATATATTTATATATTAGACGAAATCTAAGCCAACTAATAAAGGATTTAGACTAAACAAAAATTTAACTAATGTAGCTTTTATTATACATTTGGTTTATTTATTTACACTGTGAAATATTCTAGCTACAAAAAGTATTAACTCATTTTTTTCTATATAATTCAACAAATTAACAAAGAAAAAGGACATTCAGGACATTTTTTTCTATAGCAATTTTTTATTAATTTTCAAGTTAAATGCCAACTTTTTATTTCCTTATCAAATATATTCGTATTAAGCAAAATCGTTTGAATTTAAACTAAAGGCCCCGCATAAAAGATTTTTCTACCAATTACACATTGAATATTTTTCAAAGGCTTTTGTTTAATAAAAGTGGAAAATGAAAAACAACCAAAGAGAAGCGAAAATAAAATCAACTGACTCAACTGCCATTTAGACCAAAAGCCATATCATATTGTTTAGACGAAGGAAAGGAAACGAACCAAAAACAAAAAACAAAAAAAAAGGACTAGCAAAAAAAAAAAAAAAAAAAAAAAAAAAAAGAAAAGAAACTTGTAAAACAAAAATGTCACCGACTACAGGAAGAGCAACAGAACTGAGAATGTAGCTAATCAAAAAAATTAAATTAAAAAGGAAATTGTAGCAGGAAAAGAGCACCAAACCAAGCCAAACCAAGTAAAAGCAAAACTCTTGCCCATAAAAGGCAACAACACTTGGCTCATGGACATTGAATGACACTGGGAGAGAAGGGTAATGGATGAAGGGCACTAGAATAAGAATCGACTAGATGGTAGCTACAAAAGATAGTCACTTGTCTTCCTTGTTTTTTTTTTCTTCTTCTTTCTTTCTGTTTTTTTCTCACATTTTGCCAAGGTTTTGGAGACCTGATGGAAAATTGTTTTTTTTTTTTTAACAAAATTGCGATTTGAGAGAAGATGATGTAACAAATGAATGTATAGTATTTGAATATTATAAGTATATTTGGTTAGTCAAAAATATTCCAAGCCAAGTAGAAAGATTAAGTGTGTGGACTAAATGTTTATTGTGGGAATAGTAGTCTGATATTAATCATTAATATATCAAAATGTAATCACAATCTAAGACAAATGATATCTTTATTTATTTTAGAAGCAAGTGCAAGCTTATTCTTTATATATTTATAGATTATTTACCTCTACAAGGAGTTGATTTAGCATAATTTATTGATTGATTGTTCAAGTCTTATATAAAAATATTTATTATTATATATGTATAACATTCAATTTATTTAAAATCTTTGTTGCCTGAATACCCTTGATGCACTTGCAAACATTAAATACTAAAAAGTGCAACAGAATAATAGAAAGGGGGGAAAAAACTACTTGAGAAAAAGTTTCTTTAGCCAGTCCATCCTCATCCACTTGATCTCAAACAGACACATGTTAGCCGAAGTAGTTAAAATTATCAATGAAACTTTACAATCAGAGCAGCCAAATGGTATGAGAATAATCCACTAGAATGAAGAAGAAGAAGAAAAAAAAATAACAAATAAGAAAAAGCAAAAAAAAAACCTCATCCTTAGAAGAAACTTAACAAAGTGCAACTTTGTTAACTTTGCGTTTATTAAAAGAAGTAAGAGACCCAAACCGAGCGTCAAGTACCAAGAAGATGCTTAAACTGAAGCTAAAAGCTAAGGCTAAGGATAAATGGCAGAGACTTAAAGCATTAAGCATTCCTTGGCCCATTAAATGCTCGTAAAAAAAACAACAACAACAATAACAACAACATAAATGCCAACAAATTTAAAAATAAAAAATTATAACAACAAATTGTCATCAAAATGCAATAAATATTGCAAATGTGAAAAAGCAGACAAAGTTAGTCAGATTTCTGATTCGTTTTCTTTTTTTTTTTTTTGCTTTTTTTTGGTTTTTGCTTCCTTTAACAGCCGACAGTTATGTTTGCATGCTGCGGTAAAAAAAACAACAACAACAACAACAACCAAATTTAAAACCCTAAAAACCAAAGCTAAAGCATAAAGAACAAACACAGGGAGAGCACAAAAATAAAAAAAAAAAAAGGATAAACTTTTGGGTATGCTTTAGAGGAAATAGAAGAAAGGATGAAGGAATCCGCAGAAAAAATTAAATTTAAAAATGCAAAAATGGCTTTTAAGCAGCGAAAGTCACCCTGGACGCGTTCTGGTGAAGAGAGAGCGAGTGGCCTGTTGGGTCTCTTGGGGTCCAGTGCGGAACACAGGTATATGAGCAGGATGTGCTAAAAGGACATTGCTGTTGTGTTTGTTGAGCTAGCGACCGAAGGTACCACGAGACGCTGAACGCTTGAGGTACGGGCGATGGTGCTCTATGTGTGCACTTCATCAACAACCGCAGTAAAAGGCAGAGAGCGACTAAGAGATGCCTCTCCGGTTAAATTAATCAGAATTCATTTCCCGTAACCCGCTCCTGTTTCATCTACAAGCAACCTAACCACCCTAACTAAACAGAGCCACAATATAAATAACAAAGGAAGAACAAAAAAAAAAACAAAAATATTTAAAACATCCACATACAATTTTTATGAAATGTCAAAATCTTTAATTAAAAATCTCATTTGTATGTGTAACATGCGTGTAGCCAAATTACCACATTTTGTCATAATTCTGATATGATTTAAAAGTTTCGTCCAATTAGTAACCAGAATTCTTACAAGAGTTTTATTGTTTTTCCTTTCCTTTTCATTTTCTATTTTTTTTTTTTTGGTACGTTTCCTTTTTGTCGGCGGAAAAGCAAATTAATTATTATTACATGCATCGCGCAAAGTATGCTACGCAAATTTTCTTTTGTTTAAACATTTTCCTTAAGAAAGTTATACAAAAAAAAAAATATGAATAATTAATTAACCAAAAATGTAGATAAAACTTTACAATACTAATATATATATGTCCAATCAAACTAAGAAAAATTTAATGAGGTCTGAGATAAACGCAAATAATTATATACATATTATTAACTTAAATAAAATGAATAAATATGAATGTAACAAATAATATAAATTTATTTAGTTAAAATTAAAAATAACAATTTGTTTTTTTGATCTGCTATCCATTTGGTAATATGTAAAACTATTTCAATGAATATGTATATACATATAGTTAGATTCGGATAGCTATTTTATTTATTTGAATTTCTTTTAAAATCAATTAATTTTTTTCTATTTCTTTTTTATTTTCCCAAATTGGAAAAGCAATATAAAATGATACGAATACAACCGCAAAAGCGCTGTGAATAATTCATTCATTTATGAATAAATAATATATATCAAAAAGGAAGATAATTCCGCCACATTTAAACAATTGTAATTGAAGTAGAAGTTGTAAACCAGAGGGACAGGCCAAAATATAGCAGATGTTGTTTTATGTAATAGAACTTTAATCACTTTAAGGAATGCGTTTAAACATCAACATAATGTAAAAGATTAAATTTATGTTTTAAATACTTTGTTAATTAATTCCAACTACCTTTTCGTTATAAGTAGTTGTTAAAAATGTTTTATCCCCAAGCTCTTTTAAAGAACCTAAGGAAAAAACAAAATGTAACTTTAATTATATATATATATATATATAGATATATGTATGTTCTTGTGCATTTGTGTTTGTTTCACCATTTTTGCTTCTATACAAAATAAAATTTTTGTTTTAACATATGTTTGATCAAAGTTTTCACAGCAAACTTCACGTCTACAGGAATGGACTGACACAATTATATATTGATGTATTCCGGATAAACAAAAGTGCCATAATATAAGAGGAGAGAGAGAGAGAGAGAGAGAGAGAGAGAGAGAGAGAGAGAGAGAGAGAGAGAGGAATATAAAAGTTAAGCTTCAACATCACTTAGGTTCCTTATAGATCTTCAATCTCTTTAAATTTTTTTAAGTAAAATTTCATTCTTATTTAGACGACAAAGAATACCCCAAAGTCCGCTCCTGGTTATATGTACAGGAAAGGCTAATATGAATAATGAATTTTTTTATTATATATTTTTGTGAAACAAACAAAAAAAAATGTGTATATAAAATGAATAAAAAGCTTTTTTTTAATTCCATAAATTTCATAGCATTTAATGTTAATAATAAAAAAAAAGTCAATGCCATATTCAATGGTGTCAAAGTCAAGTGATATTATAAGTATATATATATATATATTTTTTTTACTTAAAGCGCAACTGCATATTTTTCTGATGATTGATTACGGAAATTTTGGTCAAATTTTTATTTGTTAAAATGATTTTTTAATTAAGACTCTTGTTGAAGCTTTAACATTTTGATGTTGCGAAAGCGTTTTATTTTCTTTATTCTTCTTTTTTATATAGATATTTCGTTGTTGGGAGTCGTGAGAGACAAGCTTAATTTTTCCTAGCCATTTTTCCATCTCATTTTCATTCAAGCTTCCTTTGGGCTATTTAGCCTTGATGCCTCCGTGGGCGAAAGTTTTCTTTATTCCTTGGGAAATTGGCGCGTTTATCTTACATTATTTTGTGCACATTCGTTTCACATTACTTTCAGCTTCCGCCTTTGGCATCCTCTTGCATTGGCTATGGTTTTGGCTCTGACTTTGGCTCTGGCACCACCTCTGGTTCTGGTTGCAATAACTATCTGGCATTTCAGCGTGCTCGGCACGCTCTCACTAATTTTATTCCTTAATAAAAACCATGGAGCAATGGCATAGATGGGTGTGACGAAGGTGCCGGAGCACGTAGAGATGGGGAACCTTGACTACAGCTTCGGCATCGGTTCCGTCTCCGCCTTTCGCTCCGACTGCTACTGTAACTCTTACTAGTGGTAATGGTATCACAAAAAAAAAAAAAAAAAAAAAAATAAGCAAAGTTCATTAAAGTGATAATTACAAAGGCTGTAAACTGCAGGAAAAGGAAAAGAGGAAACTGGAGTTTGCCTCGGTCTTTCCTGATGGCGACATGACAACAGAAATAAAAGGATTGACCTACATTGTTTCCTCATACCAGATATGGTTATACACAAAGTCGTATCAAAAATCAATTATTGAAAAACTTACGCCCAAAAGTATGCTTTATTATATATTTTCAATATAGAAACATACATAGAGTAGAGACCATTAATGCTGATCAAAATAGATGTAGATATGTTATATAGTACATACACAACTTTGCACCACCAACAAAACACTAAGAAGACTCTAGCGATGACTCTGACTAAGCCAAACATAAACTTCTTCCTAAAAATCGGACATAAAAATTTTCACTAGACATTTCTGTCTAACTAAAGCTAACAGATGAGAACATGGTTAACTCCCAAAAGCTACATCGTTGCTTAAACTAAGAGGAGATGGCCAACTAAAGGTAAATACACTCTAATACATTGTTGCCTGTTTAACTAAACTTTTCTAGTTCTCTTTAGAAACCATTTATTTGTTGATGTATATATATAGAATACATAATCATAACACTTTTCCGTTGATTTACATATCTTATTTTAATTCACAAATTAAATCACACATAAACTTCAACTAGCCGACAAGTTTGATTTATTGTCATAAATCAAATATCTTATAATTTTTAAAGATAATTCCCTTATGTATGCAAAAAATATGGAGAAAAAAAAAGGCAAAACACACACAAAGAAACCCTTGAAAAGCCTTTAAATAATCATAAGCCCGAAACTCCATTTAGACGTTGCCAGCTGACGCTATAGCTGTTCCTTTTAAAAGGCAAAAATAAGAACAAGAACAAGAACAAGAATAAGAATAAGAGAAGCAAAAAAAAAAAAAAGAAAAAGCAGCTGAAAACTTTTCAGCATAAACAACAAAGAAAAGTGTGGAAGTGGAAAGCCATAAACTACAATTGAAAGAACCAACAACATCAGCAGAAGAGAGGCAAACACAACAACAAGACAACAACAAGAAGGCAAAAGCCAAAAGCAAACAACAAGTAAATAAATAAATAAATACATATGCAAAAATGCCAAAAGGATTGGCCAAAAGTGAAATACTTTGATATGCATCTAAATGGCATCATCAGCATTGTGTGTTGTGTTGTGTTTTTTTTTTTTGGCCACAGGCACCAAATGCGGCCAAAAAATACTAAAAATAGCGACTAAAAAACCAGCAACACATTCAAAAACAACAACAACAAATAGAATAGAACAACAGAAAGTCAAGAAGGCAATCAGCAAACGGTGCGATTGAGAAACAAACAAATAGAACAATAAGACAGACCCAAATCAAAAGCAGAAGCCAAAAAGAAAGAAAAAAAAAAAAAGGAATAAAAAACGAAACGATGATAGCGGGAAGAGTCGAAGAAACAGTGGCAATGGCAAAGGCAGAGGCAGAGGCGGGGAAGAGATGGCAAGAGTGGCGGACAAAATTGCAAATCATTTTGCAGGCGTTAGATTTGATTTTGCCACCCCAATGCCACACAATCTAGGACAATGCACAGTGGGCCAACGCGACGTATACTACATTTGTTGGATAACAAAATTGTTAGAGTTACAGGACAACGGCGATCAAAGCCAAAACTACACACGTAGTCTTTTTGTTTATATATTCTCAAGTATCAACAAGATCAATGGCATGCTAACTATATACATACATACATACATGCATATATATGGAAATACAATATCACGATCTTATTATACAAACACACAAATCACAATTGAAAAATTTGTGAGACTTTATCTGGTCTTAGATAAAATGATAAAAATATTGAGTATAGTAATATTTTTTTAATTTCAGTTTTTTTTGCTAAATTCCCATTCTTTACGTAAATTGTTTTATTTATTTATTTATTTTTTTTTTTTTGTTTATAAAAATTTATATAATATTCTCTATATGATTTCAAAAAGAATTACAAAAAAAAAAGTTTTATAAAAATGGGAATAAGTCATAAGTCATGCAGAAATCGTTTTTGTTTGCTTTTACACCACTGTGCCTATGGAACAGAAGTTAAGGCTGTTTTGTGGCTTTTTAATGTTAAAGTTTGCTTTTTTCAGGCTGATGATGGCTTTGCTCAACTATGTAAAGAAAAAGAAAATATATGGGATTAATATACATAGTATATATATATAAGTATCAACCCAACCTGACAGATGGGCTTACTCACTCTTATAGACATTATTGCCCCTTTCGTCGGCTATATAGTAATAGGTTCGGAATTGATTTTTACGTCCCGGTATAGGCACTGTATAATAACCTTCTTGGACATTAACACGTTGACCTTTAGCACCAATTTTGTAATATAGCTTTTTATAGTTAACAAAACCATTGCTCAAGACCAATCTGTAACAGAAAAAAATGAACGAATAGAATTGTTGAACTGAGAAATTAAGTTAAAGTCAGACAACTCACTTGTACACTTCAGTGCCATTGGGATGAATGACATGATAATCTTGAACTACATAAATGCTCGATGCTGTAGGCCATGGCCGTGATGTGGATGTTGGCGGTGGTGGTGTTGTTGGGGGTCGTGTGATGGTTACTGGTGCCGGCGTCTCCTCGAATATATAATCAAGATTTTCCTCTTCAAAATCCATTTGCGGAAATACAACCAATTGATCCTCATACAAAGGGAAAACACCAGATGGTGAATCAGTGGTAGTTGAAGGTGTTCTCGTTGTGGTGGTAGTGGTGATAGTGGCCAGCAATGGATTAAAATCATCACCATCCTCGATGTCATCACTCGGCCAAACAACCAATTGCAATTCATAGATGGGCTGACTGTCCATTGAGGACATCAAGTGACGTTGCTCTGGCTTCAGTTCAGGCTTTGATTCCTCTTCTAGCTTATTAACCATAGCCGGCCCATCCCCCATACCATCTTTATGCACTTGTCGCTTCGACCCCTTATTCTCTACGGGTAATCCATTGCATTCACTATTCGGTTGAACTAACGAGTCCATTGTCATAGCATCGAAAGTCAATTTACAGTCGTTGCGTTGCTTCTGCTGTTGCTCCTTCAGCTTTTGTGACTCAAGTGGCGGACTTGATTCCACCGACTCCTGGTCGATGTGTACCGCCTTTGCAGTACAGCTCTTTGCCAGAATTAGTGTCACCACCAATGGCAGCAATATGGACCATATTTGGCCTGATGACATGACTGAAACTCAATTGCTCGATAGGGAGGGGGGGAGGTACGAAATTCCACTCTCTCAATCCGTTACTCAAATGCGTTATGCTGGCCAAAAAAGGCCTTCCACTTGTATTTATATAACCACCCCACAACAACAATAACACGACTAAACAGTCCAACAGCAACAGCAACAATAATAAGAACAACAACACCAACAACAACAACACCAACAACAACAGCAACAACAAACTTAAGAGCAACGTTGGACCCAAGTCCACCGAGACATCGATTTATTCAACATTTTTAAATTAGTCGAAAGATTTTATACTTTTATTGTTACAATACCGTTATGTGCCATATAAAGATGAAATGAGAACACCGCAAAGGGAATCAAATAATGCCAAATGCTGGCATTAACCCTGTAAAGAATAAAAAAAATAAATAAAAATCCAAACCAAAACCTGTATACACTTACAAGTATATATTTATCATTACAAATAGAACGAATAATAATTTAGTAAATAGATTTTAATTAAATTTTGGCATTTTTTCCATCAGATATGCGGAATCTGCACTAATACATATAATCAATAGATTTAAACTCTTTAAAAATACCAAAAAAAAAAAAAAGATGGAACAAAATTGAAAAATAATTTACAAATTTCAGTTTCAAGATTAGTAGATCATTTTTTAGATCTTGGCATTTTAAAACTACAAATCATTACCATTTAGGGATTCTAAAATTTCAAATGTCATTTTAAAGAACATAAAACAAACAAACATTATATTTGGCAGATCTGATCTTCTGTTCAATTATATATCTTTCATGAAGTTAATTTCGAAGCTACTAAGGGTTATTGTATACAGGTTAAAGATGATAAAAGGCAAATTAAAAACGTAAAGGATTACATGGGATTATAATTGCATTCATATATATTTATATATAAGTCATGTTTAAAGTCATATATACATACATACATACATATGTTGTATACATGTATGAAATTTGGTTGTGTTTGACTTAATCAAGGTTCAACGACTCGAAAAAAAAAACAAATCAAAATACAAGTTATTTATATTTTATACACAAACAAGTGTGTTTATTTAAAAAATTTGGTTCAATTTGTATATTTCCCTTTTCTGTTTTCATATTTGAAAGGATAACAAAAAAGCCCGAAAATCGATTTAAATTTTTATATTTATAAATTGCATAAATTAATGCATAGAAATCTTAGAATGAAATTAAATCTTGAAATGAATAAACTGAAACTTAAATTCAATCTATATAATGGACTGTTATACCTTTATACCAATAGACTGTTATACTTTTATATAAGAAATGGGAATAAGTAGTAACAGTTATTTTTTTAAAAATATCCAACAAAATAAATACAATTTGTATTTCACTATTTCGTCTTGCATTTGTTTCTGTTCCATATTTGTAGTTTTTAAAAAAATCATTTATAATATGATTTTTCCCAACTTAATGGTTGCGTCAAAGGGATGGTATGTGAGAGGGGTAGGGATATGAGTGGAAGCACAGCTCAGTTGCAGAGCAATGTTGATGATGCAGCTTTGTTTTTGTTATTGCATTTTTTCTTGCATTTCTTTTTCTCTCATTTTCTCTCTCTCTCTCTCTCTCTCTCTCTCTGCTTCTCTTTCCGTGTGTATGCGTGCGCTTTGCCGGCTGGTGTTGTCATGTGCCATAAAAGATATTTTTATTTAGTTAAAGTATTTTTACGCTTACCAGTTTTTGTTCCTTTTTATTTTTATTTTCTTTCTTTTTTTGTTGTTGCTTGCTTCTTTTTGTTGGTACAATTTGAAAATTGCATGCAAAGCTTCAAATAAAAATGTTAATGAGTTAAATGTATGTCAAATGAATGATTTTGTTTTTGTTTTGTTATATATATTGTATGTATGTATTTGAATGTACAATAATCTGATACAGGCACAGAGATACTTAAATGTACAAACATACATGCACACCCACACACACACACACACAGCATGATACGTCTTTAATGTGCAATTTGTCAAAAAGTTTTTTGATTTATGACTCCACAACAACAACAGCAACTGTCAAACAAGCAGGGCCGCCGCCGCCTCCTTCTCCTTCTAACCCAACAGCATCCCCATCCCCCCATTTCCATTCAACGTCCTTTAGCTAGCTAATCGCCCAGAGTGAAAAGAATGAAAAGAAAAAATTCAATTTCTCCTGTCTCGTTGTTTATATACCCATTGCTCAAATTGATATCGTGATAGATCAGTGCTATGTTAATCAACTAATTGGACTAAACAATGATACGCACAGCTATATACATAATGTATATATATGTAAAGTATTTCCTTTCTAAAAATCGAAGTTGATTAAATAAACTGCTCATGGGTCAAGTACAAAAGAACTCAATTAATAAATTTTTAATACTAAAAAAATATGATTTAATATTATTTTGTAGCATATATTTTTGTCACATTTGCAGAATTTCAATATACCCTTTCAATCATGGGTATACTGGGTATATACAGCAAAAATAACGAATTTTCCATGTTAACGTTTTTCTTGTAAAAACGTACGGCTGTAGAACATTTTCTTCTGGTCGGCTTCAGTGAATATACATACGTACAAACATATAGAGAAGGGGATCTCGGGTAGTGGTAGGGGTTGGGGGGGGTTAGCACTTCATTCCTCTTTATGTAATTTAATTTGATTTCTTTCTGGACACTGGCAATTTGTCACAGTTAGCAACCGTTTCCATTTATATAATATATATGTATACAAGTATGCAGTCTAATTCGATTTATATTCTTAAATTAAATTTAAAATACAAAAAAAGAAACAAATTAATTGCTCAAAATATGTCCAAATCATAAATCATTAAATATACAACAAGAGACAAGAGACAAGGGGTGAGGGGGGGAGAAAACAGGTTCAAGGCTGCAGAGCAAATAAACAAAAATATTACAAAAAATATGATTAAATTGAAATATTTGCCATATAAAAGTTATAATTAACAATGTTTTTTTCCTGCTTTGCTTGACAGCTAACTATGTAACGATTTAAAAATAAATATTAATATTAAAATAATATTATTATTTTCTAAATTCTCAATTTTCCTAAATAGTAATTACCGCCTAGGAAATTTATATTAATATTCTATGAGATCCTTATGTGATGCAGCAGGAAACATTTCAGGATACAGGATTCAAAGAAATGATGACACTATTATTTATATTGATTATTTGTTTATTATATATTGATTAACTGCAATTAAAATTTATCCATCTATTAATCCAATACAAATACAAAATTTAAAAAAAAAAATAAATGTTTTAAGCTTTAATGTCTGCACATTAATCGCTGCGATAAGAACATTTTGGATTATTGTAACAGGTTCCTTGAAGACCATAAAACGAAACCAAAAAATAAAAAACCTGAAATCATAAAATCTTTTTATCCCTTCCATGAGGGTATATAAAGTAACCGTCGGCGATCAGTTAGATACAGATGAAAAAGATTCAAACAAGTGAAACAGCAAACATGAGAAGCTATCTGAGTTTAATCCTGATACTGATGGGAGCTACGGTTCTTATCGAAGCAGAGACAACAACAAAGATGACGCCCACCATGACAACGGAGCGACCAAAGACAACCACAGAGAGTATGGAACGACGAGACAAGCGACAGTTGGTAAGTCTCGTGGGAAAGGAAAATCCAAATAGAAATAATTTATTAAATTTTAATGAACTTTTTTCATTTTTGTAGGCCAACCAAGGAGCAGCAGGAGGAGGTGTTAGTACAGCTACAGCGGGTACCACATTTCCCATTTTCTTTGATGGAGTAAATGTTGGCTCCCAATTGCAGCCGTTGCCACCGCTGCAACAGTTGCAACCACTGCAACCACTGCAACCACTGCCACCAGTGCAAACACTGCAACCGCTGCAACCCATCACTGTGGTCACACCAGTAGCTGCCAATGCGAACTCTCAGAATCAACAACCACCTGGCTTTCTACCAAACTTTGGCCAAAACTTACCAATTTTTGGGACACTGATTAGCAATCTACCGGCCTTGCCGAATCTGGTAAGCGGTTTGGGATTAGGTTCTCTAGGCGGCGGTTTTGGCACTTTGGGCGGACTTAATTTGGGCAACCTCGGCTTAGGTAATCTAGGAGTAACCCCTGTGGCCGCAGTTGCTACTCCCATTGGTGGCAACAATCCAGTTGCCCAGTGCCCACTAACCCAAAAGCTCAATTGTCGCTGCGAGCCATTGGTATCCTTACCAATCGGACTTAAGCCATCAACGCAACGCCGTCCACAATCACAATCCCAAATGGTACAGATTATGAAACAGAATTCCCGTCGCAATGATGACGGTTCACAGGAATTGCGTTTAATCATTAGCAGTGGGCATGTAATCTATCAGAAAACGATGACGGCAAATGATACTTACCAGCAAAAAGGATTCTATTCTATGCCCATACAAACTGGACGCTATTTTACCATATATTATGATATTAATGATACGGATTATACAGTACGAGCAGATGTCAGTGGTTCACCACCAAAAACCGATTTCGATAATGAATTAAGTGGGTTAGTTTAACGGATTAAATCACTATCGATAATTTGAATAAATTTTAAAAATTATTTTTTTTTTTTTTTTAACATTTATGTATAGTAACGCATATGACAATTTTAATATTTTTTTTTATTTTAATAATAAGAAAAAATGTGCTAAGCTTTACATTTTTGATATTTAATTAAAAAAAAAAAGGAATAATAATTACGTATACGACGTGATGGCAATTCTGACCATTTTAAATTGTTAATTCCAACCAAATTAGTTGCAGGGTATTTAGAGGTCGTTGCAATGGTTTCATTTGCGGTATTCTATTTTTTATCTGATAATAAAATGCACACATACTAAAATGTAGTTAAAACTAAACTGTTGAAATGATTGCCCGATGGGGAATGCAAAGTTTTTTACAACAACAATTACTCTACACACACACATATATACATATGTACGTCTATGTGTGTATAAGTGTGTGAGTATTCCTTTTATGGTTCCTTTTGTTCTAGTTGTTTGTGTTTGTTTTTTTTTTCCCCTGTTTTATTACTTGTGTTATCCCTTTCCTTTGCTGGTTTAGTTTTTGTTTTGTTTTTAGCTACTTTCTGTGCACAATCGATATATATACATATATATATGTATATATGTATGTATGTAATTAAGCAACAAACACAATCAAATATGGAGACTAAGTCAACAAGTTGTTTCCTCTTTTCTCTCTTGCTTCCACTTTGTCTCTCTCTCTCTTCCTCTCTCATGCTATGTGAATATCGTTTTCGTCTTATGTTATCTAGCTCTGCCTGTGTCCCTTTTCTAGACTTGCATAAAGAGTTCAATTTAGTCGGCGTAATGTGGAATAGCATCAAATTATACAAAAAAGAAAAAGAAAAAAAAACTCAAGAACTGGCAAAACGGATGCGAAATGAGAACGAGGACAACTTTTTGCTTGTTTGTTTGACAGGATGCCCCTGGAAATGGAAACTGCTTGGATTTCGTTGATTCCGACAAGTGAAAAAAAGTAAGGAAAAAGTAAAAATGCAAAAGCAAAGATATAACAACAAAATGGAAGAAATAAAACAAACCGAAAAAAAAAAAACGCCGCAATAAAGTATAATTAAAAGTTTGTATTACTTTTCCCTTTGCCTTTGAATAAATCTCATCCGGTTACATCAAGCTAAATAAATAACTAAATAAAAAATACATAACTTGACTATAAGCATGGAAATTATTTTAAAAATCCCTAGTGCACAGAATCGATTTACGTGTTCAATCATTGAATTGAGTAATGTAAGGGTATAGAGGAAACAAACAAAAGTCGCAAAAAAAAAAAACCCCTTTGGTTTAACCGAGACCTCCTCTGTGTATTTATACATCTGGAATATGAAAAGTTGTTTGTTAGAAAAACCGCATAATTTCTAAAAACTCTGGCCCAATGCACGCAACAAAGTTTCTCCAAACAGAAATGGACAAAAGTTGGAAAGGGAGAGTAAGGAAAGGATGATGATGATTATGATGATGGAATGAGAAACGGTGTAGATAAGGTTGAGGGTCAGGGCCCTAGCTCTGGCTATGGCTTTGTGGATGATGGTGAGGGTGAGGGAAAAGTCGGTGCCCAAGGGTTAAATCAACTAGACAGAAAATTGCCAGTCGGCAAACCTCAATGGTAACAATTGAAACGAGCGAGATCCGATGGTGATGCTGTTTTTGCTTCTCTGTATAGTATTTACCATTCTATGGTAACAAACCAAATGAGCCTTTAAGTAATCAGTGCAACATCAGTGGAAGCAGCTGGCTGGCTGGTCGACTGACTGGCTGGCTAGCCTTCTCCATCTTTTTTTCTTATTTTTTTCTTTTTTTGTTCTTGCTGGCTGTAATTACACATTACCAGATGACTGTCATTTCATCGAAATCGGACCTACGGTTGAAGTTTTATTTTAAAGGCACTTTAAGTGATGCCAGTTGGGTTTGGACTACGCATCATTAATTCGTCTGAATGTTGCCCCACTGTGTTGGTGTTTTACTTTTTTTTTTGTTAGTTTTTGGTATTAGGTCCTGGCATCCATTAGCAGATACATCCAGACCTAGACGGGAGTGTATTCCAAACCGCAGTTCCAACCCTAGACAGAGACTCTGTCTATCATTCCCTATCCCCCCCACCCCCTCCCTCATATTGTCTGCAATTGCTATGGAAAACCAACAAAGGATTGGTAAGGGGATGAATTCAGCGGACACTGCTGTGTCTATATGTACCTATGTATGTGTGGAGGGGAATGGGCCGCCAAAAGTAAATGACCTACTCCGTCTTTCCGCATTGGTGGCCAAAAAGCGAAACCACAAACTGCACACACTGGAATACCGGACCACTGTAGAACACAGTTCAAATGAAATAAGCAAAAAGTCCCAGAGTCAATTGCCGTCGTTGAAAGCGGATGTGAATTGGGAACGGAAAGTGAGCACAGGTACTAGGCACAGGTTGTATTCGAAAGAAACCTTACACATTCCAATGGACGCAAAAAAAAACCAATTAAACCAAATCTACCTTCCATTCAATATCCTATGGGATCGATAGCTTGAATGACTTCAAAAAGAAATTCGCACACAAATTTCACACTTTTATTTATTTTATTATACACTACTAATTTATACTATAAAAAATAAAATTAAATAATTTTTATGAATAAGTAGTAAAGTAATTGGTATTGACTGTAATTCTTTCAATTCCTTTTAAAAAATATTATAGTTTGGAAAAAATAACTATCGCCAACTATATAGATTAGACACGATGAATAACTATTACTAATATTATTTATAACTTTCGCATATTTGTAAATTCGATAACACGATTATGATGAGAACTGTGTGGTTTTATTAGTTTACTATTTTTACCCTTCAAATCGGAATTAATTTTTTTTACATTATCAGGAAAAAAGTGAATCAAACAATCAATCGTCCCTGTCGACATTAAGTATACCCTGCATCAAGTAGTGGTATGTAATTAAAAAATCAAATTCCTTTAAAGCCGCGTACAATTTAATAAAAAAAAATTTTAATTAAATTCTTCTAACATGACACATAAATGCATGGTTGAAACTTTCACTGCTTGTATAAAAGTATACTGCTTGCATAAAATTATCCTGCTTCCAAAAACAAATACTGCTTGCACAACAAATCTGCTTGCCATATCAGCACAAAACCGTTATACGTACATCTACGATATTTAATGTCCGATCTCAGCGAAATTCGGTCAACTGATACATATTGGCTAAATAATTGGGTGTACCAAAAATATAACTATAGTTATTTTACCTTTCTATTTTGCGGGAGCAGAAATAGGCGTGCGAAAAATTTTAAACAAATAGACGGATGTTGACACCAAATTTGGTTGCTCTAGCTCTTATAGTCCCCGAGATCTAGATTTTTATACGGAAGGAATAGATATACTTTATGGGATCAGAAATATTTCCTTCTGCCTATTACCTACATTATATCGCCTTTAATATACCCTTTTACCCCATGCGTACAGGGTAGAAAAAACCACCATTATCGCTAGTATGAATCGTTATTACCCCATTCAAGAAAATCGTTTGACCATTAAGCCAAAAGTGATTTTTGGTTTTTGTTTAACCGGCAACAGCGTTCCATGGAATCGTATTCTAGCCGGGGAATCCCGCCAACAGTTTGACATAGTTATGAATAAAACTGATAAATAGAAGATAGCCGGGTTAATATAATTTCTTCGCATAGGAAACAATTATGAATTACTCGTAATTGATAAAAGTAAAATATCAAAAAATAAGATCTGATCATCGGATCAATTATGTCATGTGTATGCATACCGTTCGAATTATTCAAATTGAGAGACCAACTTTAGCCAAGAGATTCTATATGGAATCAAACAATTTATATTGTAAATGCATTTGCTGATTTTTGTTCAAATTCCTATGTGGGGAGTGTATATATAAAGGTTCTGTTATCTTGGAAAGCTTAGATTATCAATGATAAGTGAGTTATAAAAACATAAAATATCAATTTAATTGGTGAATGTTACAAAAGTGTTCAGTTAGCTGGTTAAGGTAGACAGGTGAGGACGTTTAAGAACTAGAACAATGGCAGGTAAGTTAAATAGTATGGAATTATATATATTTATATATCAAATTTTTGTATAAATTATTATCCACACATAGAACACAGATGGTTACATTATAGTCATGGCAGCGTGCCACCAGATGCTATAGTTGCTGGACATGATTCCGATGGTGATACAATTTATATTGGAAGGGCATTCTTTTCCAATGATATGCTGCCAGCCAAAGTGATACCCAATAAGGGTAAGGCTTATGTGGCCTATGCCCGTCAAGAGCATGAATTGGAGAACTATGAAGTGTTAAGTGGCCATAATTATGAGTGGCTGCCCGCTGAGAATGGAAATGTACCACAGGGTGCCGTTAAAGTTGGACGCAATGTGGATGGGGAATGGTTATATGCTGGACGTGGTTATCATGCTGGTAGCTTAACAGTGGGAAAAGTCCATCCTTCCCATGGTTGTCTCTATATACCATACGATTCCGATGAGGTGAAGATTTTTGCTTATGAGGTTCTCTCTCAACCGGAAAGTTGGATCGATACAACGGCATCGAATATACCGCCCGGCGCTTTGCTTGCTGGACATGATTCCAATGGTGATGCTATCTATGTAGGCCGTGTATTCAGAAACGGAGATCTAATGCCGGCTAAGGTTGTGCCTGCTAAGGGCACTGCCTATGCTGCATATGGGCAACAGGAACACGAACTTACCGATGTTCAGGTACTAGTTGGTGGTGGCTACCTATGGACAGCTGCCTCACATGGTAATGTAGTCCCTGGTGCTATATCCACGGGAACTAATGTGGATGGCGAGAAACTATATGTGGGTCGCGCAAATTATTGCGATAGCATCACTGTAGGCAAAATTCATCCATCCCATGGTGGCATTTATATACCATTCGGCGGAGAGGAGGTCAAACTGGAGCACTATGACGTATTAGTGCGCGCCTAAAACAAAAATTTCTGTTCTGCTTAATTCCCTATTTTCTCTCCCTGTCTCTCTATTTAAATAAATTGTTTGCTTTTTTTAAATATTTTTTGCAATTCACACTTTGTCATAAAATTTTAGTAGACAGAGTTTGTAAAATTTCCATTTGTGTGGTTATCATGCTATCGAGCCGGTGATAGAACGTAGTGATATCTAGCTAGGGGTTGTTATCAATCGATTTTCTAGGAAGTCATAAATAATTGACCGACTTAATAATTTTCAAAAAAAGGTTATAACAAAATTACAACTACCAACCCAACCCCATCGTCATACATACTTCAACAATGGAAAGCTAGAAATCATAAAAACTAATCAATTTTACCCAGCAATAAGTAAAGAAAGAATGTTATATTATATTATCCGTAATGAGTCAATAGATTGTTTTATACAGCTGAAAATCGTTTTTAAATTTAATAAATTTAAAACTTGGCGCCAGCGCGCCGCTTGGGGGCGCCCCCCAAGCATGCCATTTAAAGTTTCGCAGCTAGCGCCCTCTGGAAAATTATTTTACCCGTTGCAAAAGGGTATATTATTTTTGATCGAAAGAATTTTCAATATTCAAAAAAATATAGACTTATTGTCTATTGATTTCGCAGTGCTTAATTATGCACCTCTTTCTGAAATGAATTGCTTTTCAATTTTGGCCTATATAAATATACATACTTTAACCAAATTTGAAATCGATTGATTATATTATGTTATTGAGGTATTTCTTTTAAAAGTACCAAATATGTACATAGTATAATGATAAGCCGTTTAAATACTGTTGCAAAAATTATAAAAATATGTTTTCTAGTATACAAACAACTCGATTTGCTTCTTTTAGAATTGAAATATAAAGTTGTATAAGAAATTTTCACTTAACCAAAGCTTAGATTGAATGATAGATTATCGGATAAGTATTTTTATTTTACTAGAGTGTATTACACTCCACAAGTATGACGATTAACTGAATATGTATCTATACGAATAGTTGCAAGTTGTATTTTTAGTTCATTCTTTAATTAATATATTCATATTGAATACTAATTGCCTGACATCCGGCTGATAACTCTGCTTATCTGGCCGATTGGCTAGATAACATTAGCAAGTTCAGCTTACAGTTTAGCAATTGACGTCTTCACGAAAAGAAAATAAATTTTTTTCTATTTATTTCGTTTCATCGATGTTGGAGGTGGAGATCATAAAAACATGCATTCTTATCAATCAAGCAGAGAGAGAGAGAGAGAGAGAGAGAGAGAGAGATGGAGGGAAAGAAAGAGAATAAAAGATTAAGTCAAATGACTTAAATGACCTAGTGTCAATTTTAGTTGAAGCTTCGACTTTAAGATAACCCATTTTAAATTTTGGTATTCGGTAGGTAGAATGATCTTATTTGCTTTATAGATACCATCTATATCTGTAGCGACCTTTCACTCTTGAAATACAACTATTATAATAGTTGCGATATTAAAATAACTACTATATATGTATATATGTCACTATTTTATCTCATTCTCAGCCACTAACCTAAAAGCTTCCTTTAGATTTAATATTTTAAATATATATTATATATAATTTAAATTTATATCATATATACATATATACATATGTACATAAATATAGGTACAATAAAATATTTTGATACACTTCAACGATGTTAATATGCTCCGTTTACTTTACACCTTTAGGGTATGTAAATT
This sequence comes from Drosophila sturtevanti, assembly GCA_018150375.1. NCBI lineage: Eukaryota > Metazoa > Arthropoda > Insecta > Diptera > Drosophilidae > Drosophila > Drosophila sturtevanti. Next base: position 1,477,669 of record JAECWJ010000571.1, read on the forward strand.
AATTAGTACTTATTTTCTGTGCAAAGACCGAAGTTTCAATGCTTTTACCAAAAATTATACGAGTGTATATAAAAATAAGCAATTACATACATATATGAAAATGTGCACATTTAAATATGTATCTGGAGAAGATAGATTGCAGTTTTAAATAATTTAAGATTCTGTATTATTTTATTAATTAAGAAATTAGGAAACAATATATAAACTCAATCAGAAATGTTCTAGCTTAACTTTCGAAATGATATTGTAAAAAACCTAATTACATACACTTATAGAAAACTCGACCGATCTATAAATAAATAAATATATATATATATATATATATATATACATATATGTATATATCTCTATATACATATTTAAATATTTACTCTACTTAACAAACCCAAAGACAAAACGAATATGCACATTTATAATTCCTATGATGGGTATAAAAAGAACAGAATATGTGTGAGAGAAACACCAATAAAGATTAAGCGTGCGAAAGAGAGAGAGGGAGTGGGTGGGAAAGAGAGAAGCCAGCAGGTTTAGTAAAGAGAAGAAATGCGATAGCACACTTTAAATTCAACATTTGAGATCTTCTAACATAAAACGCAACCAGCTCCCGGACCGCTCAGAGGGCAACGGAACTTTCCACATAATAAATCAACATCATAATTCATTTAAGATCAGGTTGCCATCATGTGGGGCGATCTTAAGGATAAGGTTATATTGGTTACTGGTGCCGGTGCTGGGATAGGTAACGCTCTAGTCCAACAGTTAGCCACTGCAGGTGCCACAGTAATTGCTGTGGCTCGCAGTGAGGCCCAGCTAAAGGAATTAGCTTCATTTGATCCGAAGCACATTCAAACTCTCCAATTGGACCTAACCGAATGGAAAAAGGTTAAAGAGACTTTGGCCAAGGTGCCACAATTGGATGGATTGGTGAATAATGCCGGTGTTGCCATTATAAAGCCATTCGAAGAGCTTACTGAGCAGGATTTTGATACGTAAGTGGTTCAGTTATCTATTAAAACATTAACCAAAAAATTAAATATGCCTTCTTTTCCACCTACCCTACACATCAATTTTCAAACAAAATTAGCACCTTTGATGTTAACATTAAGGCCGTATTTAATGTAACCCAAGCATTATTGCCCAAACTTCGTGATGGTTCCACCATTGTGAATGTCTCTTCAATAGCTGCATCCCGTTCATTTGCCGGACATACAGCATATAGTGCCACTAAAGCTGCATTAGATTCATTAACCAAATCGTTGGCCTTGGAACTCGGGCCTCGAAAGATTCGTGTCAATTCGGTAAATCCCACTGTGGTGTTAACCAAAATGGGTCGTGACAATTGGTCGGAGCCGGAGAAGAGTGGACCACTTTTGGCCCACATACCGTTACATCGTTTCTGTGAGGTACAGGAAGTCGTCGATGCCATCGGTTATTTATTAAGCAATAAATCTAGTTTCGTCAATGGGCATCACATCCTTCTTGAAGGAGGCTATGCCGTTTCCTAAAATGAATATGATCACATAATAAAAATCAAATTTACTCAATATATTCTCTTTTACACTTCTCATTTATGCATTTTGTATGTATGTATGTTGTATGTATAATATACAATGTATATGTATATGCTTACATAGAAACGATTTCTCTGATTAATTTTACATAAACGTATCTTACACTTGTAACAAGAAAAAAAAAACAAGATTGCATACGATACCTACATAATTATATATATATATATATATATATATATATAGAATATTCTCAGCTCAAATTTTATATATATATTTATATAATACAACTTATTAATTGATTTTCTCTTATTCATTTATGCGGTTGCATCTATCCCAGTCCCTATATTCCCTCCATTTATGAACCAACTGTCATCGATGGCTTACTTAGGAACAAACTTTCCCTTGCTGCTGGCTTTGTATTTGGTGTTGCTTCTTCTCCCGTTCCCGACGCCTCATCTTTTTTCTTCTCCTATCAATGACAGCCAATTCACCTTTGATAACGGTATAGGTCTTGCGCAAATCTTGAATCTGTTTCCTCAATATTGATATACATTGATCGGAACTGAGAGAGGAATCTGCGAATTGATAAAATCAAAAGTCGATCAAATTATGCATTCCATTTATATGTTTATAGAGATGATATTTACCCAATTCTACAAGGAAATTGTAGGGACATGGTCGTACACCCGATGAATTATTGCTCGATTGTTGTTGCTGCTGTAATTGCTGCTGCTGCTGTTGTTGTTGTTGCTGATGATGATGTTGCAGCTGCTGTTGATGTTGCTGATTTCCACCTTGCGGCAACAATTGCTGCCGTGTACTATGACGGGGCTGGTGGTGGTGCTGCTGGTGTTGTGTGTTACCAAGATTGTCGGTAGCATCATCCGTATCCGATCCAGCTGGCAAAAAAATAATTAAATAAATTGAAATAAATAAAATCAAATTAATTATAATTAATTCTATCAACTTACCAGTTGTTGTTGCTGTAATCTTTCGCTGCAAATTGGCTGCCTGCCGCCGACGTTTACCCAAGGATTGCAAATCTCCAGTAGCTGTTGATTGTGGCCCCGATAGAGCAGCGGCGGCTGCTGCAGCAGCTGCATTCACTTCCTGGACTTGTTTCCTTGTCCGTTTTCGTTTGAGGCCACCAGCTATGCTGCTGGTAGTATTGGTATTTTCGTGTTCCAACTCTATTGTTATTTTCTTATTAGTTGCAATCTCCTCACTGCTATCATCTTGACTGGCCGAGTCCGGGGAACTATTTGGTGCAGAGGTGGTAGCTCCTGCTGCTGCTGGTATTACTGAGGCAGCCGATGCGGATTGTGATGATACCGTTTGTTCTTGAGGCAACAATATATCCACTGTTATAGTCCCACCACTTGGCGGTGGTGTATCTGGCGGCAATGGACTAATCCCAGACAAGGACAATGAGTTGACAGCAGAAGAAACTGTGGGTACTGTCACGCCGACAATATTCAGTCCAGCTCCGCCAATAGACACGCTCGTACTAGTTGAAGTCGTTGAATTGGCGGGCAATGGATCATCCTTGCTACTGTAAGTTGGTGCTGGACTTCCTGGTATCGTCTCCTCGCATAATAAATTGATGGATTCATTATGAGGATCACTGATCAGTGGTGAACTGGCTGCCTGGGCGACAACCAAGCCCTGGATAGCGTCTTTTGCGGTATATAAAACAAATGGATGTGGCGCAATTGAAGCCGCAACTGATCCCTGTCCGGAATGGCTCTCCTCCGATGTTGCTGCTGTGCATTGAACAACCGTATTTTGTACAGTTTCCGTAAACGGTTTGACTACTAATTGCCCACTGGCACTGTTTTCATTTAACACTGGCGACAACTTGGTTGCCCCTGTACCGCTTCCAGCTGGCGGCAATGCGCCGGGACTATGACGCAGGGCAGTGGCAGCTTTTAAGCCTGGCCCCATTACCACTGAAACGGGTATATCGGGCAACTCAATGGGTACACCCAATGCCATTTGGGAATTAATTGTCAATGTTTGATCCGTATCCATTTCTTTCGTGATTCCCTGTTGCTGCAATTTGGCCAATGGCGGTGGTTGTGTGATACCTGTAAAACTTATTGCCGGTTTTAATGCGATTGGTGTCTGAACATTATCCAATTGCTTAACTTCCGTTAGTAATTCCAATTTAACCGGTTCGGTTGTTGTTGCTGTTGTTGTTGCTGTTGTTGTTGTCACTGCCGTCGTTTCAGAACTGGGACTCTTCTGTTCACCAGTTGTTGTCTGCTCTTCGGCAATATCCTCAATAACAAGCCTTCGCTCAGAATCTGTACTATCGATTGACTCATCCGAGAATCCACCAGGACCAGCTGTTACAGTAGAATTGGGCGTATGTGCAGCAGTTGGTGTTCCAGCTATAGAAATAGAACTACTACCACCAATACCCACTGGTGTTTTCCTTTGCTGTATGGCACATTCCAATTTCTGGATTGTCTCGCTAAGTTCACTATTCTTGGCCAGACCCAATGATGATTCTAGCAGGGATTTTGTTTCTGGACTATTAGTAGAAGAAGATGGACGGTAGATTTCACTTAACAAAGATCCAGTATGAATTTTCAATGGTTCACTTAAAAGTTTTAGATTATTGGCCAACTTAAGTGGATCCTGCTGCTCTGGCCCAGAAATAGTTGGCGGAGTAACAGCATCCGAGACAGCCGAAACAAGAGCAGGACTAACAACGGGTGGCAAAACTGGTGATAGCAAGGAAGCTGTTACAGAGGATGTGACCTCATTGGGTTTACTTTTATTATTCTCAACCTCCTCTTTCTTCTGACTGATGGCCTTTAAGACTTTGTCGGCTATGGAACTGGGTTTCTGTTCATATTTGACAGCATCCAAGTCACCGGCCAGCAATATTTTGACATTCTCCAATTTCTCCAATTTATTATCCTTCGATTCACCTGAACTATAGCCACTACCTTCGTTCGATGTGCTTAATTCAAAGACATTGCGAGTCTCAATGAAGGGACTTCCAACAACGGGAGCACTACTACTAGCAGATGGAGGAGCAGGTGGCGTACTCATTTTACCAATGGAGGATGGGGGAGATGTATCAGTTAATGGTGGCGCTTCCGTTAACCCCATTCCAGCTGATGTCACTGAACTAGGTGGAGTACTGGGTGTAGGTGGTTGAAGCGCATCTGTTAAAGCTCTTGTCGTTTCCTGGACTGTCTGCGCCAGTTCCTCATTAAGAGCGGTTATATTAAGATTAAAACTGGGCGATTTTCGTAATACATCAAACGGTGTTGAGGACAAATGCTGGGTAGACTGCATCATGGGGGATGTAGATGTTTGTGTTGGCTGTGCCGCAATAGTTGGACTAGCTGATGCTGATGCAGCACTAACATTGATCCCTTTCACATTTGATGGCACTGATGGACCAGTAATTGGAATAAGTTTTTCTTTTTCCTTTTCTTTTTCCTTTTCCTTTTCCTTTTCTTTTTCTTTTTCCTTTTCTTTTTCTTTTTCCTTATCCTTATCCTTTTCTGCATCCAATTTTTGGACTTTGGCCTTGTCCACGTGACTCAGTGTGGCCTCTTTGAGGGGAGATCCACGTTTTTTCGGTTTAAATGCCATCACCAAGGTGGATGGGGCTACAACCGATGGCAAATGATGCTGCTCTCCACTCTGTTGTTGGATATTTCCTTTAAGGGTTTGTTTCCTGGCTGTAATTAAGGTCGGTACATTTCCACCTCCAGCATTATTTGATACTCCTGTAGTACTAGATGGAGCAGCTGTTATTACAGAGGATGATGATGATGATGAGGTTGATGAAACTGTGCAAGTGCTACCCGATGCCATTGGTGATATACGTTTCTCAAACTCAAACGGCTCCGTATCCATAAATTCATATATATCAGAGGAAAGTAGTTTGCCACCAACTCCACCTCCAACTGTTGTCACTGCAACCTGCGATACCGATGCACCAATTGATCCGATATTGCTGCTGCTGCTGCTGGTGCTGCCACTGGTGGTGATGGTACTATTGCTGCTACTGCTATATTTTGTCTCCTTGACGGGCGGCGGAGCCAAAGTTGAGGGTGATGCAGCACTCGGAGCACTTATCTCCAATTTGCTCATATCTGGCAGGGAACGGGTTGCTGAACTAGATGTTGCACTCGAACAAAATGAAGAGCCACTGGAAGAAGATGATGATGATGATGTTGGTGAACAGGCTGCTGGTAATTCCACCTTCAATGTGGCCATCTCCTTATGATGAATGGGCTCAATAAATTTCTTATTCAATTCTTGGGCTGGCGCCGATGCCTGCTGCTGCTTTTTGGCCGGCTGATGATGTTGATCTGCCGGTGGTTGCTTCTTATTAACCACAGACTGAGGCTTCTCCACTATGACCGATGTATACTTTGCGCTGCTGCTGGTGCTGCTACTGACAGCAGTGCTTCCAGTTGATGATGACGGGCTAGTACCGGGAACTCGCTGCAAACCAAAAGGAGGTGTCTTAGTATCTGAACTTTTTGTCTTGGTCACCACCACCACCTTATCCTCATCCTTGACTTCTGCTTTGGGTGTGGTTGTCGTTGCAATCGCCTCCGATTTAACTGTTGTTGTGGCCTCCTCAACTTTTACCTCCTCTTGCTTTAATCCAGGTTTTCCTCTAGCCTCTGCCTTTTCTGATGACTGTGAATCCTCATCCGCATACGAATCGGATGTTTCCGATGATAACTCCGTGGAGCTACTCTTGGTCGATTCTATTTTCACCTCCTTTTTGACCACCACCACTTCTGCAACATTTGAAGTGGACTCCTTTTTCACGAGATCCTTGCGTTCCTCTTGGTCAAGCAATTTGGATGAGTTTGGTAATTGTAACTGCGGTTGGAAACCTTTTAACTCGGAACGTATTTCGCTAAGATCGTAATCACGACCCTTGGACGTAGCGGCACCAGTGCTCATAGCGCGATTTCCAGTGGCAGCACGGGAACGGACCAATGGTTTGCTTGGAGGCGGTTGGGCTCCTCCAGCCAAAGGTGTTTCATCCTCCTCTTCGGCATCCTCATCGCTATCATCGCTGGGACTCCGTCTGGTAGAAACACTAGCACTAGCAGCAGTCGTAGAAGAGGTAGCAGTTGTATTTGTAGAAGTGGCCGCCAATGACCTTCCCTTAGTGGATGATCCTTTACCCGACTTTGTCTCCTTACTTCCAGCTGCTGCCGCTGCTGCTGCTGCTGCTGCTGCTGATCCTTGTGGACCACGCTTTGGACGACGCACGGGTTCATCCGAATCAGAATCGCTTTCCGTGGCCATAGAGGCATCGGAAATTCGTCGCGAATTGCTATTGGATCCACTATTGGTATTCCCGCTGCTTTGATTATTGATGATGCTGTTGCCAGTGAAAGTTCTGGTGGGACGCTTCTTCAACTGTGAAGCTGCTGGCGATTTGGTACGACTCGAATTGGAGGCCACCGATGAGGGTGTAGTTGAACGTGGCGGCATCGAGTCACTGCGTCCGCGTCCACGTTTGGCAACGGTTGTTCCGCCAACGTTACCACTACCGCCAGTTGTGCTGCCGGATGTTTTAATAGCCGCACTCTGTTGCGGTCCTGTTATGGCTGTCCCTGTTAGAGATTGTGACGCTCCGGCTGATAAATTTGTCGATGATTTTGCCTCCTTTCCACCCACCTGCTGTTGTCCAGTACCAGAACCAGTGGTAGGTGACGGTGCAGAGGATGAGCCACCACTGGTATTAGTGTTATTACCACCACTATTCACCTGATTACCACCAGAGGATGTTCCACCACCAGTACCTGCTCCGCCACTATTTCCACTACTTGTGCTTATAGTACGGGTTTTTTGTTTCGATCCTTTGGTTAGATTTTCAGCAATCCTTTCGCGGGGCACCCACTCATCGTACCGATTGTTCCAACCCGTATAATGAACCAAATACATAGGGACACCACGCTGTACACTAATCTCAATGACTTTCGCCTCATAGATGCTGGTGCCATGGGAACTTGGTGATTTTTTCTCGTGATAATTCACTTTCAGTTTATCTCCAATACCGACTACAAAATCACCTGTATCAATTTTCTCAACGACAGTTAATTCGTCCTTTTTACGTTTGCCGCCGGTGCCACCGCCGCCGCTACCGCCGCTACCCCCACGCTGCTGCTTCTCATCCGACGGCGGCTGCGGCTGTTGTTGTTGCTGCTGCTGTTGTTGTTGCTGTTGATGTTGCTGCTGTTGTTGTTGTTGCTGTTGTTGCTGCTGCTGCTGTTGTTGTTGGTTTTGTTGTTGTTGTTGTTGTTGTTGCTGCTGCTGTTGTTGCTTGTCGACCTGTTTGCTCCGTTGATGTTTTTCCTTTTTCGTTGTTGCCGACGTCGACGACGAGGACGAAGACGAAGCTGTTGCTGCTGCTCCAATTGTTGTTCCTGTTCCTGTGGATGTGAATAAAGACACATGAGTTAGACAAAGCAAGATATACGGAAAAACAGAGAAAGTGTGAAACAGAGAGAGAAAGAGATAGAATATTGGAATTAATAATTTATACAGAAATTACATATGTATGTACACATTGGAATATGTATATATATGTGTATGTAGTGGCAAATGCATGTAGTGCCAATATTTATAAATTACCAACTTAATTCTATCAATTAATTGCATTTTCGTTTCCCATTTTCTGTTCAAAACAGAATTTAACGAACAGTGGTTAAAATAACATCGATAAACGAGATAGTGGTAAAATTTTTCGAGCAAATGCCGGTTATCGATACCAGTTACCTGCTTTTTGCTTAACATTGAAATTAAGACTAATCAGCCCATTTGTATACCCTATCTCAAAAATTGGTTCATCAATTTATTTAAGATTGTCAATTGATTTAAGGGTAAAGCGGGATGATTCGTCGCACTTTTTCTTTTTTAATCTTTTTAAATTCCCTAGTCAATAAGAAAATTCATTTGTTTCCATTATGTCCCTGGACTTAATGTATCGAGTTTTTAAACACAGAAAATGTATAAAAAATAAGTAATCATAACATAATAATAATATAAGTAACCTATATCCTCTCATTTGTAGTATCTTTTCGTCCTACTGTACATCAGGTGTTGTGAGAGCTTTTGCTTATCGATAAGTTGAACTTTTGCTTATCGATTAGAAGACGGCAAACAGAAGTGAGTGCGAGATAGAAACACAAACAAGAAAAAGAAATTTGACAAACACAAAATTAGAGCTTATTAATAATACATTAATTAAGACCGCTCTTATCAATAAAATAAACTTTGCCTTGACCAACGAAGAGGCGGATACTGTGACGACGGGGCCCAGAGTCAAAACTAAAAAAAACTTTAAATTTAGCGGTAAAAAAGAGAAAAACAAGAAGAGTACCAGAAGGAGCATTAGTCCGAAGTCTTAAGTTAATAAGTTATTTTATCCATCGTAATTAATTTTCTTGTATTTCTACTTTTATATAATCAATGAATTTACTTCTGCGTCGATTTAATCAATTGTTGCTGCATAGGCAACGAGTTTCAACCGCTAGCAGTGTCTTAGTATCATCATCATCGTCATCGTCATCTGATCACCATTACAATAGGGATAATAAATGGAGAGATGATGGGAATAATGGTTGGAAATCCACATATTTCTCATCCATCTATTGTCTAACTGGAATTGGTTTGGGCTATTGGCTAAATCACTTGCAAAACAATAACTTCAACATTGTCGAGGCCGAGCAAAGTCAAGCGGAGGTAACAGAGGAAACGGCACGATTGTGGCATAAGACCCAACGTACCGATTTACCCACCTATAAGGCGGAGCAAGTGCAAAAACATAATACACACGAGCAGGGTATTTGGATAACATACGGTTTGGGTGTCTATGATGTTAGTGAATTTGCTCCAAATCATCCCGGTGGTGATAAGATCTTAATGGCAGCTGGCAGTGCCATTGATCCATTCTGGGCAATCTATCAGCAACACAACAGTCTAGAGATACTTCAGCTATTAGAATCATTTCGTATTGGTAATCTGGATCGTCCAGATGGTGATAATATTGATGAGGCTGATGATGAGAATTCACCATGGTCACAGGAACCTGCTAGAAATCCTCTCCTAAAGCCCGCATCACAACGTCCTTTTAATGCCGAGCCACCAATCGGAATGTTGGGCGAACATTTTTATACACCCAACAAATTATTCTATGTACGAAATCATTTACCAGTTCCCAATATTACAATTGACGATTATGAGCTAGAAATTGAATTGGACGGATCGTCAAAGCAATTAAACTTAAGTTTTGATAAAATAAAGGCGCTGCCAAAGCACACGGTTACAGCGGCAATAATGTGTGGCGGTAATCGGCGCTCCGAGATGACCAAATTTAAGCCAGTTAAAGGTGGGTGAATGAATCAAATCAAAAGGAATCTACTATGCAATAACAATTTTTTTTTTTTTTAGGTCTTTCTTGGGGTGCTGGAGCAGTGGGTAATGCGAAATGGTCTGGCGCCCGTCTATGTGATTTATTGCGTGCTCAGGGTGTAGAGCCCAATGAGAATAAGCATGTGATATTCGAAGGTGCTGATCTAGATCCCACATCTCATCCTTATGGTGCTTCAATACCATTATCAAAGGCTCTAGATCCACGCGGTGATGTTCTACTAGCCTATGAGATGAACAATGAACCATTAACAAAAGATCATGGTTATCCAATAAGAGTGATTGTTCCAGGCACTGTGGGCGCCAGAAATGTTAAATGGTTGACACGGATCATAGTGACCGATCATGAATCTGATTCACATTGGCAGCAAAATGATTATAAAGGATTCAGTCCCAGCACCGATTGGGATACGGTTGATTTTGGTAAGGCCGATGCCATACAAGCAATGCCCGTAACATCGGCCATTTGTTCACCATTGCCAGAGGAAAGGGTGAAAATGGATGCAAATGGTAATATTAAAGTGCATGGCTATGCTTGGAGCGGCGGTGGACGTAAAATTGTTCGTGTCGATTTAACCATTGATGAGGGTAAAACCTGGCATGTGGCTAAATTGGAACAGGAGAATAATCCCGATGGACGACACTATGGCTGGTCATTATGGACAGCCGAATTGCCAATTATGAAAAATCAAATTGGACAAAATGTTGAGATCTGGGCCAAGGCTGTCGATTCATCATATAATGTACAACCGGAGAAATTTGAATATATATGGAATTTGCGGGGAGTCCTAGCCAATGCCTATCACAGGGTCAAAGTGAAGATTACACAATAATCATGAGACCATAGATAAGAAATGGATCGCGGTTAGTCCCATGAATAAATACATATACATATACATATAGAAACATTCAATAATATGTTTTTCTTTTTTTCGCTTTCCCTGTTAATTATCAGTATTTGCTTTTGCTTTTTCTTAATTCGTTTTCCATCATAATGATGGAGAAAACATGTTGATATGTATGTATACAGAGAAACTTCGATATAACGAACTTTGATACAACGAACTTCGTTATAATGAAAAACTCAACATAACGAATTTCCCTTTAAGTCCTCTATAGTTACATATAACGAAAGATTTCTGAGCCTGAAAGCTTTTATATATGTATATAGCGGACACCTCAATACAACAACAACGAAAATAAAATAAAGCAAATTCAAATTTGTGGCAGGCCGTTAAAGTTCCGTTATACCAAACCTCAGCATAACTAAGTCTTGCTTTAATTGCCTTTATACATCGAAGTGAGCACGAAGCAAAAGTCCCGTTATTATGTTGAGTTTTACCAAAATGTGTTCATTAAAGGTTAAACAATTGAACAATCATTGTTAAACAATTTAATAAATAATTAGGAAGATCATTTGCAAGCACCAAGCGTTATAATCAGCATGTATAACGAATTTTCTTTCGGGTTTCTTTAAATTTCGTTTTACCAAGATTTTACTAATAAGTACATATAGCTAATCAATATATATGTATATATATAACGAAAAATTGTCTGGTTCCCTTCAGATGCGTTGTATCGAGGTTTCTCTGTGTATATATATATATATATATATATATATACTATTGGGATGTGGAGAATGTTCGTTTTTTATGTCATTTCCCGAAACTCCAATTTGAAACTCCCTTTTGAGATCCTTTCTCGGAACCCTCATCGTAAAATAAAGTAACGCAACCATACGAATCGAACACCCTGCCAAATTTAAATTTAATGACCCTTACACAACCAAAATTCTCTTTACTTCATTGGTCCGTCCTATCCTTGAGTATGGATCTTGCATATGGTCACCTCAATATGAGTCACACCAAGCAAGAATTGAATCTGTCCAAAAGCAGTTCCTACTCTTTGCTCTTCGTGGTCTGAACTGGGATCGCAATATCAATTTACCACCGTAATCTAGTAGACTTCTTTTACTTAACCTACCTTCTCTAACTAACCGTAGAGTAATGCTTGGCGTGATCTTCATCCACAAGCTCCTTAATGGTGATATAGACTCGCCTGAGCTATTGAGCCGCATAGCTTTATCTGTTCCTTGTAGACCTACTAGAAATTTCATACCTCTATCACTTCCACGCTGTTCTACTAACTATGCTATGCATGAACCTTTTCGAGTCCTTTGTTCTGATTACAACCGCCTTTACAGTGTAATCAGTTCTGAGCTCTCTCTTCCTTTACTAAAAACTTCTATCTTAGCTTATTTAGTTCGTAACTAGATGTAAAAATCACATCGAAATCGTTCAATCGTTCAAGCTAATAGTTTTTGTTCCGATTAACATGAATCGGAAGTGCGGAAGGGCGAACCTTCCTACTGATCACCGCGATGTCTCCTAGCTATTCTAAAGACACTACGGGGACATAATTGACGAGATTCTTTGGTCATCTGAGGGCAAAGGGAATACTTTTTAATCTTTTGAAGATTGAAAGAAACTTGGGGACATGTCCGATTAAACTTGGGTTTTTTTTTTTGGTATTTGGATTTTAATCGCTTACCAGGTGTTGGCGATGCATCGCGACTTTTTTGTGTATCCGAGGTGGCCTTGGTAGATGAATTGCTGCTACTGGCAGCACTTGGCTCCTTTTCCACGCTACTGCTATTCCTGGCTCTGGTTGCCGCCGATGTTGTTCCGTATGCTGTTGCTGCTGCTGCTGCTGCAGCTGCAACTGCAGCAGCCCTAATCTTCGATAGCGGAATATCACCGTCAGCATCCTTTTTGTCTGTTGCTGTTGCTGCTGCTGGCGATGCTGCCGTTGATGATGATCCTGCAGATGAACCACTAGCAGAATTGGTTGCAGATGATCCTGAGGCTGATGTTGTTGTCCCTGCTGCTGCTGCTCCTGCTCCTGCTCCTGCTGTTGATGATGATGATGATGAAGATGATGCTACTGAGGATTTCTCTTCATATTTCTCCACTAAACTTTTAACCTTGCCACCAGATTGGGCACCACTGGCAGTATTGGATCCAGAAGCTGATGCACCGCCACCTCCACCTCCGGCAGCAGAACCTTTACGTTGCTTCTTGACGGGCTCCACCACCACACTGGAGGATTCGCTGGTATTTTCTGATTCATCACCTGCCAATTGGATGGCCGTGGGCGGTGTGGGTGTGGCTGTTTGATTAGGCACTGCCAATTTGCTAATGCTCTCCGTTTTGGTGGTTTCGGCTGGTTTTGGCGATGCCACCGAATTGGCACGCACCAAACTCCGACCCTTGCTTCGATTTCCCGAATTCCTTGATGTCATTAGCATGGAACAGCCCAGCTTGCGATTAAAATCTCCATAGGGTTGTAGAAATTTTTTATATGCCTGTTTCACAAGGTTCATCACACTAACCGTGCACGGTGTGAATCCCAATCGGATGGCAATGAGTTTCCATTGATTTTGTGTGGTGACACGATTGTAGCCGCCGCGCTTTTGGACCGCCCGGAATAAACGATATAAATCCACGTCACGACTCTGAATGGATGGCACTTTATTTAGGGGAGTGCCACGATCATCCATATATTTATATAATTGGGCAACAAAACGATCTTTTTCTTCATGCGGCTCATCGTCTGAGGAATCGGAATCAATTTCACCCTCATCATCGCTTGAAATATTTGATAAACCGAAGAGCGAATCACGATCCCAATGGGGAGGTAGGATGCTGCTGTCTAAGAACTCTAAAGCTGCCTGCACAGCAGGCACATCCTGTTTACCGGCGGCTACTTCGCGTGTAAATTCAGTTGCCTCCTTTTTTGGGACGGTATAATAGCGTCCATCCTTGAAGGAACGTACTAGATATTCATCTTTTACACGTATACGCACCGTTCCCTGGGCAGTGGGTGCCACTACTACAGCGGGAAACCATTTTTCCTTATCCTTTTTCTTTGTTTCTGTTTCCACGCACACCACCTTCCCAATATGCTCTTCCTTTTCATTTACCAACTCCTTGGTAGTCTCACCTTCATCCTCATCATCGGAACTATCTTCATTATTGAGCTGGCCCCGACGACGACCACGTCTACCGCCCACCACTGGATTACCAAAATGTTCCGGATGTGTAAGGGGCAATTGATCCAATGTTTCGCTCTCATTAAAATGCCTTCCACTCTTTAGGCATAGCGCAGTGCGACGTAATGTGGTTATATCGCCATCATCGAATACCACCGTATATTGTGAGCAATCTTGAATTTTTGTTATTGTCGCTTCGACCGTTTCCTTTCGATCGGGATGTCGCACCTCAACGACAGCTCCTACACGCAATTGACCTGTGGGTGCCTTAATGGCATCATCGGAAACAATTCCTGAGCCCAATCCTTGCTTATAGGCAACTTTCACTTTAATATTACGAACAACTTTACTGACTTTTGCCTCACAAAAGGCGCCCTTATACTTGGCACTGACTTCCGTACCAACGGGCAATGAAGGTGGATCATCCACTTGCTAAAATACAAAAGAAAAACAAAACAAATTAATATAATTTAAATTCAATTATAGTAAATAAGTCCACCTCCTCCTCCTCCCCCCCGCCAACCGACAAACATAGACCCAGCCACCCACACTCACCTGCATTTTCTGAAATAAATAATTATCGTAATTTGTATAGTCCGTTACAAACGCCACTTTTACACTTTTGTTTTTGTAATTAATTGTTATTGTTATTCTTATTATTGTGCATACATCTCTTTATATATTTCACATTTTTTCTTTTCTTTCATTTTTGTATTGTTTTGCGCTTGGCTTGATACTTGGACTCTTTCTCCCCCACTGCCGCAACCTCAGCCCATGACAGTGTTGCCTGATTGGCTGGGCCCTTGGTAAAGCCAATATTTATATACAGCAATGTTTTTTTTTAATTTTAGAGCACGCTGTGTTGCTGTTGTTACAACTATTATTCTTGATGACGTTTCATTTAGTTATATATTTCATTAGTTTATAATTTTTTGGCGCATCAATTTTTCGCTAGAGATGTCGATGACGATTTGTTGTACATTTATGTTATCGTAAGTTAACATAGCGACGCATAGTAATATCGGGTCTGATGAAATGGAATTGGAACATAATGTATATCGATTCTATTTATTTTTATTTTTAATGTACAACTTTATTGACAGCCGTTGATAGCATCTATTATAGGCGTTATTTGGTATACATTATGTATTATTAATTATCTATCTGCTATCGTTTTGTGTCAAATAACCAATTACCGACAGGGGCGCCAGGGTGCCAATTAGGGTAGTAAGAGTTAAATTGTATCGATAACGATAAACTAAATTTATCAATTTATCAAATGGCAAGCGCTTTAATTTGAATTGCTACTGTTTGTCTGATTCGATTCTGATCTGATTAATACAGATATGATTTATTAAATGTTTAAATTAAATTTAGTTTTCGTTATTTTTTTTTTATTTTATAATTATTGTTAACAAAAGGTTCTAAGAAAAACAATTGGCTCAGGGATAATAGGTCTTCTTAAAGCGTCCTTCGCGATTTTTAGGACCTCCTGGCCTAACTGCACGCGGCACATAGACCAGGTCATGCTGATCTAGAGTTCGACGCCACGGATTGACGTCCCGCTCAAAGTAGCGACGACGTGCCTCCATGGCACGCGTTTGATGATCAATCTTATAGAACTTTTCCCATAAATAAATTTCTGGCAATTCCAAATGTCGCGGACGTTTGGATGATAAATGATGAACAGTTTTCTGAACGAATTCGCGCTGCTCCACATTCTCATAATCCGAAAGTTGAGCCTGGACATACGGCTGTAGCTCCTCCGAAGAGCGTGCCACAACAGGAGGATTTACATAGAAGCCAATTAGCTGCTCCAAGGCAGCCTCATTGAAATCCACAACTTTGCCACTAGCAGATATTTCACC
Organism: Drosophila sturtevanti; assembly: GCA_018150375.1. Taxonomy (NCBI): domain Eukaryota; kingdom Metazoa; phylum Arthropoda; class Insecta; order Diptera; family Drosophilidae; genus Drosophila; species Drosophila sturtevanti. The sequence continues at coordinate 1,493,529 of JAECWJ010000571.1, forward strand.
ATACAATGGTAAAGGAGCCGTGCCGCGACAGAAATTGAGACGTGGATTCTCATCAACGTGGCGACCATGCTGAAGCAATGTATTCAACTGATACTCATAGAAACTCCATTCTCGACCATTGGTAATGATTGTTTGGGTATTCATGGGATAGGTAAGATCGTTGTAGGTATTAAAGCCATTGTAATTAGCCTGGGCCAGAAGCCAGGCGTACGAAGATTGGATAGCATGAGCATGCAGGGCCTCTTGCAGTTCCTTGGGATCACTGTCAAAGGACTTAATAGTCAGATGGGCACGGGGCTGAAAGGAGATTAGACCAAAATTTGCAAATGACGAAATGTTGCCACCGGAACTGGGCCAATAGCCGGGCACATTAACAGCATGTTGATGGGTGCAATTGTAGCCCAGGGTACGGGCATCATGATTATACCGTGGCAATTTTTGGGCCTCTACGATATTATGACTTTCCTCGGGCGTCTTCCATGGCTGTAGCTGCTGGTGATGACGAAGTGACAAATAGGGAGAACCAGTATATTGTACAAGACGATCCACCTTATCGTTGGCATCCTTTTCTTGCCATTTGCGACCCTTTTTGGAGGAGACAACATTTTTTGGTGGATCAATGCCACCTACAGCCCAGAAAGCCTCATGCCGTGGATTGTAATCGATTTCCACATCCTGCAGATGCGGGCAATCGGCCTGGAGAACTTGCAACAAGGCACGATTCACCTGCTCAACTATAATTTGGGTAAGTTCCAGTTCCCTGGTAATTGGATCGGCTGCTGAACCTTCAGACCGGTTGCTAATTAAAACAATTTGATTATGCCTCGCATTTAATTGGATTGAATTGAAAGATTTACCTATAAAAATCATGGGAAAACTCCAAAGCCTCAATTAAATCTTCTCTGGCAGTTTTAACAAATGACCGCAATTGTTTCTGCTCCTTCTGGATCTCCTCCTTAGCCCCGTCTTCAGTTTCCTTTACGGGTAATTCCTCCAATTTCGTTCTGGTGTAATGTTGGGTCAGTGGCAAGGAATTATATTGGGTTCGCTTGTCTGTAAGTTCCACAACTTTAAAACCATAATAGCGCGGCATATTTATTTTGATTAGCTTTTCTTCTATGGTCGGAACTTCGCGCAACTGCTCATGCCAATTCTCACTTTCCTGATCCTTTCTTGCCTTGTAAGAAAGATCTAGTATGGGTGGGTATTCCGGCTCCTCATCAGTTACAGCTACTGCTTTAGCCTGGGATTGCAATTGACGGGCAATGGCCATTTGCAGGCGATGCTGCAGCTGCTTGCCATGCCTTAGATTCCACATCTTTATTCAAATCTTTTAACTGAGAACTGTTTATTTTATTAAAAGTGCAAAATCTTAACCAGCTATGCGGCAAGCAGGTTATGACATCGTGTATCGATAGTTCGTAAGTTATCAACAGTCTTAATTTGTTGTGTGACCAAACTAGAGCTGTGAAACAGCTGATGTTGTATAAAAAACTAAAAAAGGCACTGTAACATGTGCCGATAGTTATCTATCTACATCGATATTACTTAGCTTTCTTTAACGAAGGATTTCAAAGTTAATAATAGCTAGTAATTTCCTAACATAGCTTTAATTTACACAAAGTGGTTAATCAAAAACCAACAGATGTGATATGACATTTATTACACTAAACTATCGACGGCACATGACTTCATAGAGTAGAAAAATATCTACATTAACTTAGTGTGACCAAAATTTCTAGTATTTTTTCTGTTAATACTTTCGGGTTTGCTACCACCACTATTTCCTTTTCCGTTTCTTTCTTTTTCTGCGTTGCCTGCGAATAGACCAGAAGGTGTGCTTACATATTTGTGCTTAGAAAATTGAAAACTTAATTTGTTTAAAATAAATTTTTTTTATATTAATACACCACTTTGTTGCTAACTTTTATAGATGGCAGTCCGCTACGAGCTTGCATTGGGTCTCAACCGAGGCCACAAGACCACCAAAGTCAAGAATGTGAAATATACCGGAGACAAGAAAGTCAAAGGTCTGCGTGGATCCCGTTTGAAGAACGTAAGTAAAATGTGAAAATTACTAATTTCTTCAATTACTTAATTAACATATTAACAATAATATTTCAGATTCAAACCCGCCACACCAAATTCATGCGCGATCTGGTCCGTGAGGTGGTCGGCCATGCCCCATACGAGAAGCGCACTATGGAATTGTTGAAGGTTTCCAAGGATAAGCGTGCCCTCAAGTTCCTTAAGCGTCGCTTGGGCACACACATTCGTGCCAAGAGGAAGCGTGAGGAATTGTCCAACATTCTCACTCAACTCAGGAAGGCTCAGACCCACGCCAAGTAAATAACACAATCACAAACAACACAGCAACAACAACAACTACAACGCGCAGCGAATTGTCGTGAAATTGTGTATAGATTTTTTTTAAATGGTGTGAATATCTAAGCATTCCGAGGAATGTTAGCGGAAAACAAAAAATAAAAACTATTAAAAAAAAAAAACAAAAAAAAACCTAAATTAAAGCGAGTGCCCATGTTTTTTTGATGGTTAATATATATATATATATATATAGAAGGTAATCATGATTAGAATTTCAATCTTAAAGAGCAGCAAAATATTGTTCTATATGTTTATAATATTGACAATTTTCTGTTCACATCCGTAAAAGTTAAAAAAATCATAAAAGACCGGTTCATTTGCGCCCATACCGAAGTTTGTATACCCTACAAATTTTCTATTTGTCAATTTAATATCTTGATTTAAAATGTTGAATCTGAGCCACGATTATTATTTATTTATTTATTTATTTCTATTATAATCGCAAATGTTGAATTTTGTGATGATCGCTTAAAACGTAACTTAAATTATTTGTGGTTAAGTTTTATTTCAAGCCGATTGTTCCTATAGAATATGTATATATGGTTTCTCTGTTGGAATTACTCCAAGATATTAAAAAGAAACCCATGGGATTCAGGCTCTCCAGAGATCGTTATATTGATTCGGCTCATCGTTGTAATCTGAAATATATATATATACATTATATAGTCCCAGATGTTGAAAAACATCTCATCAAAACTAATCCATATATACTTGTTGGAAGGGTATCAAAATATAAATTTAATGGAAGTTCCATTTAAAAAATCTTTTACAGGATTTTTGGTATATCCGTTAGAAATTTTGAAATCCCTTACAATATTCTCGACTTTTCAGATTTACCGATTATCGGTTATATTTATATGTACAATCTTAATGAATTTGCAATTTGTTTTGCTTTGCATATTATTCGATAGATCAGCTTATATATAGTCGTACCCCTGCATGTCCAGTAATCCATGTGGTACATCTTTTTATGTTAAACCCTTGCAGAGGATATATTAATTTTGGTCAGATGTTTGCAACGCATAGAACGAAGCATCTCCGACTAAGTACATATATATACTTAGTATATATATATATATTCATGGTCAGCATGAAGAGCTAAGTTGATATAGTCATGTCCGATTGTCTGAATCAACAGTTTCTTCTTCGAGATCCTTATAGCTATAGGTTTCTTTTCGCTGCAAGCATTATATATCTCGAAATCAATCCATTTGGTCGACTATATCATATAGCTCCCATAGGAACGATAGGTTATGAATAAGGTTTATCCTCAATAACTTAGCGAATGCCACGAAATTTGAATATTTGTGAGTTGCTTAACACTTTCACCAAGTCTTATTAAAATCGGTTGACTATATCATATAGCTGCCATAGGAACAATGGGGCGAACTAATTTGTTTGTATCGATAACATTTTTTTCTTCAGCCATGGACATTATATATATATATATAGATTTAACTAGTGCTATATACTTCCTAATGGATCAGGTTAATTATATATAATTGTCAGAGACAACCTGAAAGGCTATACAAAGTTCGACAAGTCGTCTGAAATTCAACCATTATCCATCAAGTTAATTGGGATTTTCTATTGGTTTTCTGCTTTCCGATTATGAAAGTAATTAATATCTAGTTATATATTCGATTAGTTTATTTTTGGATTATATTGATGACAAAAAAAATACTGTTTTCTTAGTTATAAGCTTAGTTTTTTTACACACATAATATATGTGTGTATATATGTACGAGTATATGTATTATGTGATTGTCGATAAAATAAGAAATCTGGACATGCATATAGAATGCCGTTAGAATGAATGGGATTAGAACAATGCAATTAGAGTTAATTGACACAATATTTTTAGACTTAATATTAAACAAATCGAATTATGATGAACTTATTCAATTTATGGCACTTGACATTATGTATATAATATTTATGTATGTATATGTAACTTCTATGGGATTAAGTAACTATTAAGAGTAAAGCAAAAATAAGAAGGGGGATGCAAAATGGAATACTAAAACTAAAGATTAGGAACAGCCTTGATCTTAGCAAATGATGAGAATTCTTATTTATGTATGTCATTTTGATAATTAATCTAATCGATATTGAGAGTGGGCAACGAGATAATAACCTCGCCAACAAGTTCTGCCTCATTTGGATCGCTCGATACGATAATACGTTCATATTCAGCATTAATTGGATTAACAATTTCATAGCAACTGCCGGTTTTTATTTTATCCTCATCATCATCATCCTCCCTAGATTCCGTTTGCAATGATAGTATCTGTTGGGTAACCTCTAAACTTTCAATACGTGTCGTCTCCAAACGATAGAAACCATTCTCATCCATTTTATATGTGAATCGTTTATGTCCCGATGGCAGACGAAAACCATGTTTCTTGATCAAATGTACGGATAATGATTTACCAGATTTAAAATAACGTTCACAGCAATGACAGGCATAAAATATGGGATTATTGCCATGCACCTCCAGAAAGTGCTTAAATAAAAAAAAAAAAAAGGGGAAAACGAAAAGAAAAAAATTAATGAAGGGTTCAGGTGGATTAAGTTAATTAAATTATTGTTCATTCATCTTACTCTACGCATTTGGGTATATGTTCTAACGGAATACTGACATCCTGGCTGATCGCATTGCTGCTTTTTAAAATGAACAATTTGCTTATGCTTGACCAGATCCGATTCTCGTACACATCTTGTGTCGCATTCACTGCACTTGAATGGCTTATCCTTTATATGACGATAACGTATATGGGTGGTTAATGATCCCGCCGTGCTACATGTCATATCGCACATGGTGCACTTAAAGCAATTAACATGGCGAACCGCATGACTACGAAGTAACTTTTCCGTGGCAAAGAATTTAAAGCACTGAGCACATTGAAATTTATGAGCTACAAAACATAAATATATATAGATAATTATGATCTTCATTCGACTTTATACGATTTGTAGTACTTACTATTATTGTCCGGTTGACGACGTAAATGATCGAATAGTGTGGTCTTGGTACGGAATAGTTCACCACAATGATGGCAGGCCACCTGCTTCTTATTCGAATGGGTGCTAATGTGCTCAATGAGACGATATTTGTTCTCCAATTGTTTATTACATAGCTGCCAATTACATTGGATTTTGGGCCGTTCATCGTCCGGTGATTTTTGGATTTCATATTCAAATGAGGCATGCTGGACAATATGATCCTGGAACTCAACAATTGAAACAAATTGCCTTTGGCAATCTGTCCAGCCGCATAGAAAATTTTGCATAAGATCTGGCAATTTATTGCCCAATCGTGCTGGGGCACAACAGGATGGTATCTCGGGATGTAGACCACATTCCAATTTGCCTTGGATTAATAAATGGCTATAATAGCCATGATAATACGAATGTCTTTCGAATTCAACCAATTCTGAGGTATGAAAATCACACTCTGTCCACGAGCATGTGTAGCCATCGCCGCCGCCGCCATTTGCTGTAGTCAATTCATTTAAATGATCAGCTATGTGACTATTGAGATTCCATTCACCATGACAGATTATCTGACATCCATTCCAGCCGCAGGGCAATTCAATTTCAACTGATTTTCTTCGTTTGGCTCGCGGCATCGTTTTCGTATTTTTTTATTTTTGATTTCAGTAACTTTTTGCTTAATTTTTAATCTATTTTGATACTGAATGTCTTCGTCCAGAAAAAATGAATAAAATTTCGTATTTATCGAAAATAAAATTCCGGGGATATCGCACAGCACGTATCGATATATATCGATAGTGGGGAAAACCATATATACATATCCATAGTCTGTTGCACCAATAACAAATATTAATCGATTCATTTCGCTGCCTATCGACTTTAGCAAAAAAAAAGAAGGTGTTTGTTGTAAACAAAAAGAGCGCGATTTTGTGCTAAAATGCACATCAAGCAGGTGGGTAACATACTTCATCTCAAATTACGTTTTTAAATCAAACTAAATACTCTCTGACCATGTTAGATTATAATACAAGGGTTCAAAAGCTACAAGGATCAGACAGTGGTGGAGCCATTCGACAAGCGTCACAATGTTGTTGTGGGACGCAATGGTTCGGGCAAAAGCAATTTCTTCTATGGTAATAACTAATCAATTATTGGAACAATTAGGCATGTTGCATATTTCTCGATCTTTTCTTTGCAGCTATCCAATTTGTTTTAAGCGATGAATTCACCCATCTGCGTCCGGAACAGAGGCAAGCATTGCTACATGAGGGAACTGGAGCTCGTGTTATTTCCGCCTATGTGGAGATTATATTTGATAATTCAGATAATCGTGTGCCGGTAAATTGAATTAATGATATATGTATATATATATATAAATTTAATCATAATGTTCTCCAACAGATTGATAAGGAGGAAATCTTCCTGAGGCGTGTCATTGGCGCCAAAAAGGATCAGTATTTTCTAAATAAAAAGGTTGTGCCACGCAATGAGGTTGTCAATTTACTGGAATCGGCTGGATTTTCCAGTTCCAATCCCTATTATATTGTCAAACAGGGTAAAATCAATCAAATGGCCACTGCTGCGGATTCCTATCGATTAAAATTATTACGTGAAGTGGCCGGAACTCGTGTATATGATGAGCGCAAGGAGGAGTCATTGAATTTGTTGCGTGAAACCGATGGCAAGGTGGAGAAAATATGTGAATATCTCAAGACCATTGAGGATCGTCTTCAAACTCTCGAAGAGGAAAAGGAGGAATTAAAGGAATACCAGAAATGGGATAAAAAGCGACGAACATTGGAATATATACGCTACGAAACTGAATTAAAGGATACACGCAAAGCACTCGAGGAGTTGCTATTGCAACGAAAATCATCATCGGATAAAAAGAAAATCTATAATATAGAAATTCAAAAGGCCCAGGAGAAGATCAAGGATGTGCAAAAGAATCTAAAGGAGGCCAAAAAGAAAGTAGTTGGGACCAAAGAGGAGCGTTCCGTATTGATGACCGAACAGCAGCAATTGCTAAGAGAGAAAACCAAATTGGATCTAACCATTGTGGATCTCAATGATGAGGTACAGGGTGATAACAAGTCCAAGGAGCGAGCGGATCAGGAGTTGAAAAATCTTAAGGTAACAATTGCTGAAAGGGAAAAGGAATTGGATGATGTTAAACCAGAATATGAGGCAATGAAACGCAAGGAGGATGATTGTTCCCGTGAGCTACAGCTAAAGGAACAAAAGCGCAAGGAACTCTATGCTAAACAGGGGCGTGGTTCACAGTTCTCCTCACGTGAGGATCGCGACAAATGGATACACAATGAATTGAAATCGATAAGCAAACAGGTCAAGGATAAAATCAATCATCACTCCAAACTGGTGGAGGATTTGAAAAAAGATGCCACCTCCGAGGAGGAGTTGGGACAGAAAATAGAAGAGCATTCCTCGGAATTGGAGCAGCAGCGTCTCCAAATTGATGAGCATAATAAGAAATATTATGAGCTAAAAAAGACCAAGGATCATCATCAATCCATGCGCAATGAATTGTGGCGCAAAGAGACACAAATGACCCAACAATTGCAAACCCAAAAGGAGGAACTATCTAGGGCAGATCAGGCCCTACGCAGCATGGCAGGTAAACCCATTCTAAACGGTTGCGATTCGGTTAGAAAGGTACTCGATAGTTTTGTCGAGCGTGGCGGACAATCGGCAGAGATTGCCCGTGCTTATTATGGACCAGTTATTGAGAATTTTAGCTGTGACAAGACCATATATACGGCTGTGGAGGTGACAGCAGCTAATCGTCTATTCCATCATATTGTTGAGTCCGAATATGAGGGTACACAAATCCTTAAGGAGATGAACAAATTAAAGTTACCCGGTGAGGTGACATTTATGCCATTGAATCGATTACAGGTGAAAATTCATGATTATCCGGATGATCCTGATTCCATACCGATGATATCGAAATTAAAATACGATGAACAACACGATAAAGCATTAAGATATATATTTGGCAAGACATTAATTTGTCGTAATTTAGAACGTGCCACCGAATTGGCGAAAAGCACAGGACTCGATTGTGTTACCCTTGATGGGGATCAGGTATCATCGAAGGGTTCTTTAACCGGTGGTTATTTCAATACCTCACGCTCCCGCCTGGAGATGCAAAAGAAACGTACAGAATATACACAACAGATAACCGAGTTTGAGAAGAAATTAAGTAAATTGCGAAATGAATTGAAATCGACCGAAAATAATATCAATTCGATTGTCTCTGAGATGCAGAAAACAGAAACTAAACAGGGTAAATCTAAGGATGTCTTTGAGAAAGTTCAGGGTGAGATTCGTCTAATGAAAGAGGAATTGATGCGCATTGAGAAATATCGTGCACCAAAGGAACGATCTTTGGCCCAATGCAAGGCATCGTTAGAGGCAATGAATAGCACCAAAGCCAGTTTGGAGGCTGAACTTAAACAGGAACTAATGTCCACTTTATCCGTTCAGGATCAACGTGAAATTGATCAACTCAATGACGATATACGTCGTCTAAATCAAGAGAATAAGGAGGCATTCACCAAGCGTATGCAATTGGAGGTACGAAAAAATAAACTTGACAATTTATTAATTAATAATCTATTTCGTCGACGGGATGAGCTAATCCAAGCACTTCAAGAGATATCTGTCGAGGATCGTAAACGTAAACTGAACAATTGTAAAACAGAATTGGTTAGCACAGAGAAACGTATCAAGAAGGTTAATACTGATCTTGAGGAGATTGAGAAACGTGTCACTGAGGCGGTTCAATCTCAAAAAGAATTGCAACAAGAATTGGAATTGCATGTGCGCAAAGAGAAGGAGGCGGAGGAGAATATTAATAAGGATTCGAAACAATTGGAAAAATGGACAACTAGGGAGAATATGCTTAATCAGAAAATTGATGAATGTACTGAGAAAATTGCCAGTTTGGGCGCCTTACCGCAAGTGGATCCGGCATATAGTCGCATATCGCTTAAGCATATCTTTAAAGAACTGGAGCAGGCCAATCAGCATTTAAAGAAATTCAATCATGTCAATAAGAAGGCATTGGATCAATTTTTAAGCTTCTCCGAGCAAAAGGAGAAACTTTATCGACGCAAAGAGGAATTGGATGTGGGCAATCAAAAGATATTAATACTCATACAATCTCTGGAAATGCAAAAGGTTGAGGCAATTCAATTTACGTTCCGTCAGGTGGCTCAGAATTTTACCAAAGTCTTTAAGAAACTGGTACCCATGGGTGCCGGTTCCCTAATCCTAAAGACTAAAGATAACGAAGGCGAGGAGGCCATGGAACAGGAGGTAGCCAATTCGGATGCATTTACGGGCATTGGTATACGTGTCTCATTTACGGGCATTGATGCCGAAATGCGTGAAATGAATCAATTGTCTGGTGGACAAAAATCTCTTGTTGCTCTGGCCCTAATTTTTGCCATACAAAAATGTGATCCGGCTCCATTTTATCTATTCGATGAGATCGATCAGGTAAGATAAGAAAAAAATGTAAATTAATAGACATATATATATATATATATTTCTTTTTGTGTGATTTCTGGACAGGCTCTGGATGCTATGCATCGTAAGGCTGTTGCCGATATGATTCATGAGCTCAGCGATACAGCACAATTTATAACAACAACTTTCCGGCCGGAGCTATTGGAGAATGCCCATAAATTTTATGGCGTTCGTTTCCGTAATAAAGTTAGTCACATTGATTGTGTGACACGGGATCAGGCCAAGGACTTTGTCGAAGATGATAATACCCATGCTTAAGATAAGCAATATGAATCATCATCATTTGTGACTACACATGCACCTGCCCATCAGATTCATCTACGCCTGCCTCACTCCACGGTTACCAGTCCCAGACCCAGTCTTAGTCCTTTTTTAAACCGAATCCTCTTAATTCTTAGGCCATCACCAGCCAAAAAAAAAAAGATACTTCATTTTTTTCTTTTATTTTTGCTATAGCAGTATGATTACTATATATATATATATATATATACATATATATATATATATATATATTTGTGTATTTTCACGATTTCCTTAAACAAACAAAAATGATAGTTTGCATTCAAATGGCTTTAAACCGATATATTCTTTTGATTTTCAATTTATATATGTTTCTCTAATTAAATCTTTCACATTTTTTTTGTATCGTAATTTATCAATTGACCTATTTATCCCCTCTTCCCACCCAAAAAAAAAGAAGAAAAAAGAAAGAAAAACAATATGTCGTAGAAAAGTATATATATATATTATTATTTAAATAACATTAAGAAAGTAAAGTTGTTAGATTAAGTAAATTGTGTATTCCCCCCATATCAAACAATAATGTAATAAAATTTAAAAATATATTTCATTTGTTTAGAGTTCATCAATATAATATAATATATTTCATGTTGGTAATTTTGTGCATATGAAAATTACAAAAAAAAAAACAAAACAAAATTTTATATTATCCCTTTTAAATTTTGTAATTCATAATATCCTTTAATCAAAGAATCAAAAAATTTTTTTTTTGTTTTCCAGTCTCAGCAAAGACACAAACCTAAATAATATACTGGGATAATAGAACAGGATAAGAGGATATGTTAAAATTGAGAAAATTGGCTGTCTAAAATGATGGCAGCTACCGGCTCCCAGTATTTTATCCCGCGAACTAACGACTACAAAAACTGGGAATAATATAAAGTAGGGAAAAGAAAAAAAGGTGGAAAAATATACATTTAGAACGCAAAAAGGAATCGTTTCCGGCTCGATAACGTATGTATATATATACATATATTCTTGATAAAGATTAATAATACAATGGATTTAGTCGCATCCGTCTGTACATCTCAAAACTTTTTTATATATACATATGTACATGCAGGAAAGCTTTGTTTAATAAGTTTTATATATACATAACACGATAAAAAAATCCAATGAAATCGAATTGAATCCAAATACTACACAAAGCTATATATCATGTTAGCCGAATAATCATTACTATACATCATCATTACCTGTACATAAATCTTTAATACCATTTTCAAGTATTTGAACTTAAGATTCACAGATATTTTTCTTATATAAAATGGTAAAATAATAAAAGTTGAATGTACCAAGAAATTCAATGACAGAGTTATGGAAGTAAAAATTGTCAAATATTTTGTAGAGCATTTGCCTTTGTATGTTAATATGTGGTTGTGGTTATTGCTAAAAATTAAAAAGGAAAAAACTATATATTCATTGGTTTTTGCCGCTATTTCAAACTACCACATGCAGCAAAACATTTCCTGTACCACATCATATGCTGACTGGGTTGTGATTTCGTAGTACTCATAGAGGGATGTTCTCTGGGTTATGTTTTCTTTTTTCTCAGTGTTGTTTTTGTTTTCAAGATAGGAGGTCGTGAAGCCAAGCGCGCAATTAATTCTTAAAAACGTAGCGAAAAGATAAATTTAAAAACGGAACTACATTTATTGTTTTGCTGACTGAACGTTGAGTGAATTGTGATTTTTGTTTTCGTTTCTGCCCTTTTTTTTGGTTAATTGTTCTGTCTCTCTCTCAATTGCACTCGAAACTCAGTTATTCTGAGTGCCAGAGTAAGTATGTGTGTGTGTGCGTTGATGTGCGACTACATCTCTCTTTTGGTTTTGTTGTTTTTGTTTAAAGACAATTCTCAAGTGGTCGCGCCGCTTGAATTAAATAATAATAAGTCGTATTCAGAATAGTAAAGTAAGCCTGAATACTTTGTAACCAAATTGGTTAGTTGAAGAATGAAATCAAAATGAGAGACATGCCGAAGAGCGTGCCAAAAATCAATATCTAAAGCAAGCAAAAAAAAAAAAAGACAAAAAACGCAAAGAGAAAAAAAAACCGTAGGCAGCAGTAACAAACACAAGAACAAAAATGAAACGAAAAATGTCATCGGCACATAAAAAAAATGCCAAAAAGAAAAAAGAAATGCATATATTTATATGTACATATATGTGGTGTTAGTGTGTGTGTGCGTTTCTGTGCCTGCAAGTGCATACATATACATATATACAAATAAAACACATAAAAAACAAACAAAAATGTAAAAAATTTGATTTTATTTGGTTTTTGATTTGTTTTGCCCCTTTTTTTTTTGTTGTTTATGAGGTTGAGGCAGAGATTTATCCCGGCCCTGCATTTCCTTGACGAGATGCTGTTCTCTTTTAGTTGTGGTCTCCTTTGCTCTCGCATTCTCTCTTTGCTTCTTCATCTGGTGCGCTCTCTATTACATCAATACAGGGTGCCAACTAAGAAAAGGGACTTCCTAATAGTGTATTGTAAACCGTATATGTACATACACATGTACATATGTAAATGACATCTGACCAGTGGACAATCAAAAGTCCAAAATATCTATTATCCACTTATCGAAATAACGTTAACTAGTGGCGTACAAAAATCGATGTCATGCAAATTATTTGATATTTAAATGAATTTAAAAGAAAATTGCCCTACTTAATAGAATAGTGCCTTTTTACATGCTTGAACGCCCTTCTATTAACGCATGTGTTGCCATTGTAAAGTTAATCCTAAACACCCCAAAAGCAGTCAAATGAAGTAAATGAAATGTTACGGCAAAGGCTCGAGACTATGAATGGAAGAAAAGATACATAAAATTAAATAAATGTGTTTGTATTTCTAATATGATTTTGCTTTGCATAGGTGTGTATGTGTGTGTTGGTAAATCTAGTCGGACTCTTGCTACCAAAGTAAGTGCGTAAATTAGTGGAATGAGAGAGCAATTGTTGTTATTGTTTTTTTTTCTTTCTGATTCATTAGAACTTATTTCAAAAGGACTACGCAATTGCGGTTTATAAGTTTACCTTAAAAAAGTAGATTTCGGTTTGGGTTTCCGCTTAATTCTCGTTTTTTTTTTACAATTCAAATGCAAGACTCTAAAACTGTAAATCTTTTGGCTAATCAGTCGAATAAGTTGCTTGAAACAGCAATATTTATTAAAGATGATTTATCTTTAGTGTCAAAATGATCTGCAAATAATGTTTTACACAATTTGTTGTGCGTGCTTTAATTTCAGTTATTTCAGATATTGCCGAAATTGTTCAGCCTTGTTAGAATAGAGGGACACCCTGTATATGGCACTTGTTCTCTTCCTATATACATATGTGAGTGTGTGTGTGGGCTTGTGTGTGCAGCCGATGGCCAAACGCATGCGACGTAACGGTAACCCATTGCCGTTACGTCCAATTGCAAAGCGGAAGGGCTGCTGCTGCTGCTGCGAGCCCACTGTTCGTCGTTGCGTCTCCTCTCGTGGTCGTCGACATCGTCGTCGTCATCATTCGTTAGACGTCGTTGTGGCGCCATTATTATTATTTTTTTTTTGCTTTTCTTCTTTTTGCTGCATTGCAGTGTCCGCCATATATACATATATATGTACCTGTTCCTGTTTCTCATCTTTGCCTACCCCACACTTCTCTTCCTTTCTCATTCGCTCTCTCTCTCTCTCACCATTTCTCTTCCGTTCCGCATCTCTTTGCGTCTCCAGCTCTCCTTAGTTGGTCTTTCTTAATGTTTTGCTTATTAAAAATGCAAACGTTATTCTTAAGGTTGTGCTTACATTTGCCATGCCATAGCATGGCCGTTCCGTGTCCTGTTTAGCCGATCGGTTTGCTAAAAAGAAGCAGAAATATTTTCCATTTGCTGTGTTGCATTACCTAATCTCTGTAATCCACACCCATCATCCCGGCGGCGCCTCTTTATTCTCTCCAACGTATTCAATTTTTGAGAGCAGCAGGCAAATGTTTGGCCATATTCCAATTGGAAAATACCCCAGATAGTTTTCCATTCTAAACCATCAGCCAATTGGATATTAATTTTCTTCTTGGATTGCTAATGTTTGTCTTTAATATAGGAAAAAATGTCAATTTAATGTCATATTGAAAATTAAAATAGAGAGGGAAGGATGGATGGTCTCATGTAATAATGTGGTCAAGGGGCACAAAAACTATTCCTAAATTTATTGTAATTTCAATTTTCCTGCACTTTAAGTAATATGTCCTGTTATAAATGATTTGATTTAATAACTCATTCCAAGTACAGACTATTAAATTAGTAAATCTGAGAATTCATATGTATTTCTAGGTCCCTTGTCTATTTGTGATTTTGAAGAAAGGATTTCGGTTTTTTATTTTCTTAATTTTCAATTCAGGCTAAAATGCATCCCCTCTGGCTAGATTTTTTTTGTTTTGTTTTGTTTTGTGAAAAAATTGTATATTTATGCATACATGCACTTAAATATACATACATATATTTGTATGTCCAAACACTATATATGTACATATGTATCTGGAAATATATAAATAAATCTATATCAATATATTTTATAAGAAAAGCAGAATATAAACAAGGAACAAAAAAAAAAACAACGAATGAATTGTATAGAATATGACAAATTAATAATATTTGTTATCTTCTTGATATGTCATACTATATGTATTTATGTATCTATAACTTTATCTAAACATACACTTGTATATATAAATATATCTTGCTATAATATCTGCCATATTATTAAGATTAGTGAGTAAAGATTAATTAGTGATTATTTTGGATCTTTAATATAAGGCAGTAAATTTTATTGTTTCAAGTGTATAGACAGGGATTTATATACATATATACATATACATTTACTACATTTCAGGAATTTTTTGCTACAAAATAAAATATTAATATGTAAATTCGTTTTGTTTTGTAGTTTTTTGTAGTGTAGTTTTCCCCATTATCTTTCTTTTTTTTTTGTAATGCTCTTCTTTTTTTTTCTTGCTTTTTTGTTTTTTAGTATAATGCAGTTGATCAGTTTATTTGATGCGTTGATTCTACTGTAATCCTGTTTCCATTTAGAGAGAGCGAGAGAAAGAGAGGGAGAGATTGTGACAGAGAGCTCTACCAAAAAAAAAAAAAAAAAATAAAATAAAAAAATCCATTCATTCAAATTAAAATTCAAAAAACAAAAAAAAAAAATTATTAAAGTCATGTTAAACAGCGACAATAATAACAGTCCAGTGCAGCATGTAAGTAAATATCTATCTAAATATATATAAATATACATATTTATGCATATTTATATATATCATATTAGATTTAGGTTTATGTTTTAATATTTATTTAATGTCAAATTTGTGTGCATGTTGTCTCAAAGCATTTTTTTTCGTTTGTTTGTGTAAATGTATTTGTGTTAATCGGTGTGTAGTTTACATAAACATATATGTATGTATCTATGTATGTATATACATACATATATACATATATGTAAGCTTGTAATTTCATTATTAAATTAATATGCTTTTCGGCTTTCCTTATTATTTAGAATAAAAGAATCAAGTGTAATAAAAGTTCAATAAAGTTCCATTTCTTCAACTCTATTAGTATATGTAAATAAATTGTCCTTGATCATATATTAGTGTTGGAAAACTCCGCATGTAAATGCAAAGTATTTACAATTCAAAAAGAAGTTCTATGTATATAGGAATCTTATAAACATAGCAAGTGAATCACATTCAACTGGATATAATTAGTATTAATACACATGTACATATATATATATTATATCGGTCTTTAATGAATCCACTGCCGAAAGCATTAACAATGTGAAATTGTTCGGTTTTTTCTATAATTTCGATATATAATACCATAAAATGTAAGGATATCGGAAGACAGATTATGATGCAACAATTAATAGATTTCTAATAAAGAACATCAAACTCTCAATTTATCAATAGTTTAGCCAAAATCAATTACACACTTTAGAAGAATAGTTCGGTTCCTAAATATATACATACTTATATACAGTAGAATTCCAATTATCCGGATTTTCAAATTTCTTTTCCTGATCTAATTTCTTTAAAACATATGAAAATTATTATGTTAATTCTGATTATTCGAATCGAGTTTTAAACGAGTTGCCAATTTATCTAAATGATTATGGAGAAAAAAAAACCCTTTAGCTTTAAAGTTAAATTTCCTTACGTTCGCTTTTTGTTTAAAAAATTATAGTTTAATTGAAATTGATTGAAATTAGTAGTAAAGGGTGAAATCAGATCTAATGAACACCACCATAATGTGTCTATATATACATATATGTTGTCTATATATACATACATACATATGTATGTATGTGTGAGCATCAAACTCAATTAGCTCTTCGACAATGATGCGATGCGTGGTACACAAAGAGCACTCAATTAAAGGGTACACAGTGTAGTAGTAGAACGAGTAGTAGAGAGTATATTAAGGAATTGATGTTACAACCAATGTGTGTACATCTATTCAATTCAAAGTTCTGTGTGTGTGAGAGTGAGTGTGAGTGTGGTATGTGGTGTGTGAGTACTTTGCCGCATGCATTGTGTATTTAAATTAGTTAGTTGCATATCATTTACTCTTCAATGCCATGGCATTTTCTCTTCATTTATACAAATACATTTCCCTCACTTATTTTATTTTTTTGTTTCCTTTTGTTTGCGGTTTTTTATGCAAAAGTTTTAAAATAGTTTCTCCCTCCCCCCCCACCACTTTAAAACAGATTGCATGCTATGTATATTCTAAGAGACGGCACATATACATCTAGAATGAAAGGAAAAAGTAAAAAAAAAAAAAACAAAAAAAGTGCCAACATTGAAGGAATGCCGCCATTTCATTTCATTTTCATTTAAACCAATTTCTATCTATCTCTATGAACTGTTGTAATATCTATTTACAACCACTCGAATGACACGGAATTAGAGACCACGAAATATTTCAATTCGCATCGATAATATGATAATTGAACATTTCGAGCTCAAACAAAAGAAATGCATTTTGCATATAATTTTAAAACAAATCAAATAAAGGCAGATCAAAATAGCACCTACATATTACATATGTGCATATGTATGTGTAATATAGCTATTTCATTCATTTAGAGCGAAAAGTTTTTTAAATAAATATAAAGTTTTAAATTAACAAATTATTTTTTAATTCCTATATGTACTTATTTAGATTCATTTATATATATGTATGTACATATGTCTATATACAGTTGTACAGTTGTGTTCATTAAAATATGAATGCATCTATAAGAATTAATCACATATATTTTTTTGTTTGTAAAATTTCTTCCCAAATACCCAAAAAATGATTTCACTTTATTATTATTTTTTTACTTTGAATAAAACTAAAAAAAAAATAAACTGAAATAAATTACCAAATGATATTTACTATTGAATTTTTAACTTAGAGAAAAAAAAGAAAGCAAAGGGAAATATTTCGTAATGTAAATTAGAAATTCTATAGTTGATATAAAGATATCAAACATTTACTTTATATATCCTATAGTATGATAAAAGAAAGTCATACAAATGTCGACAATCAAGGATAAGTAGACGAATTTACGAGGGGGAGCCAAATAGAAAAGACGAGTATTTCGTCATAACTTCTTCATTTCTTAATATATCAAATATTTTGATCATTTTTGATCACCTTTAAAGTATACCATGGATCACCTTTAAAATTGCCATGGACTCACTTCCAAACGATTCCCCCATTGTCCGAAACAGTTTTTAAATTCAGTCAGTCTTCCAGCGATTTTTGTTCCTCCTCCTTTCCGCTGTGACAAAACGCTTCTTTTTGTCATATTTCTGGGAACAAAAAGAAGTCTCAGAGGGCTGGATCCGGTGAGTATGGGGGCCCCTCGTCTGTAAGAAGGCGCTGGAAAAATTTTGGTCACAACCCTTCTTATGTGCGAATTTTTGGAAAAAATACTCTGACAATCCCGATATCTCACAGAGTTGATCAATGGTTCGACGACGGTCTTCCCAAACAAGGGAAGATTGCAGAATCCCATTAAGGAGTCTAAAACATTACAATAGTCTTCGCGGCCGATTTCCCCAACAGGAAACAAAATTTCACCTTGTTTCCGACAATCTGCCATTTTCATTATGTTTTCGCGGAAATGTAAAAAGTTGTTTTACTAAAAAAGAACCTCGCAGACAAACCGATGCATCGGGATGTGGACAAACAATAGGTTCCACCACTCTCTCCTCAATACCACAGCGTTATTCCCGTTTTCTTTTCGCTCTCCCCTCGTAAAATAGTTCCTCAATACATACAATAGGATAAAAAATAATTTTAATAAATCAAAGAAAAATATTGTTTAATGAAATTGAGCGAGATGATATATTATGAAGTTCTTAGAAGGATAATGAACGAGTAACTGGAAAGAAATTGGTTTCTACATATGTGAGAGATGAGTCCTAATGAAAAGCTTATGGAATGATATGTAAATCTAAAAAAAAATATTTGTTTTGGATTTTTAACTGAATTATTAAATCTGATCAAATAAAAAGTGCTATGTAGTTTCTATTAAGTTAATCCAGTCAAAAAAATACTATATTTTCTATGACAATTGGTTAATTCAAATAAAAATGTTTTAATGAGTTAGTTGGCATTTAATAAATTTCTAAAATTGTCTTTCAAATATTTTATGGTTGCTTTTCTATTCTTACTACCTCCGATTCTGAGTTAAATTATTCGATTTCAAATCACTTGCCTTGAATGGGAATGTAAATAGTAAATTTTACACGAATACAACATTCCAATATTTTATCAAAGATCTTTTTAGTTTTTAGCAACTTATTAAATAAAATTTCCCTTAACAGATATTCAGAAAAATTATTTAGTCTACTTCTTGTTTTCGATTTTATGATTATCACCAACTGTAAATCCACAGTAACTAAATTTCATGTAAGAGATTTTGTCCAAATCGTGATCAGCACTCTACTTTAATTGTGTTGAATAGTGTTCCAGCTAATATACATATATGGGTACAGTGAACACTAATTGCAAAATAGGGTTCGAATCACAAATAGATTTACTTTTAAAAATGATTCGGAATAATCTACTAGCATACTTGATTTACTAGGTAAATTTTGTTGAGCCGACAAAAAAAAAATATATTTAATATACATATATATACATATATATAAAAAAAACAGCTCCTCAGCGTTTCCTCGCTGCTTATTAAATGAAGAAAAAATCGATTGAACAGATTTCCGCTGACTTTTAGAAAGTAAATTGTGAAAAAATTGCATTAAATTTTTTCGCTATACTCAACTTCCTATCTTCATCAGTTATTTTCTTGCGGATCAGCTTTAAATTTTCACACAACATTCTTGAAATGTTTTTTGAATATAAGGAAAGTTCGAAAACAAGAAAAAATTAATTATTTTTTTATCCCTTGCCCTCACCCTCTACTCCTTAAGTCAAGTTTAAATCAATTTTTCGTGTTTATTTTTCTTAAATTTTTAGTTAACTTTCCTAATATTTTTATAAACTATTTAATTAGATAAAAAATCTAATTTTCTTTAAAATATATAAAAATGTTCAAATCAGTTTTTGTCATTGATATATTACATAGAGAAATCAATGTGATTTATTTACATATATATGTATATACATATATATTTTGAGCACAACTGTACAATATCATTTACTTAATGTCAATAACAATTAACATAAAACTAAGAAATATATTAATAAATTATTAGAAATAAGTAAATTTAGATTATTTTGGGTATTTCTGTTATCGTTTTGTAGTCGTATTAAAAGAATAGGATGTAAATATTGTTATATACATATACATAAAATATTGATAATCGGAAAGCAAGCGCAGAGAAAATTATTGGCTAGAAGAATTTAAATTATTTACTAACTATTTAAACTGGTTAAATAATATATACAATAAGTAAAAAATATTCAATAATAATTAGAATAATAAGAAAATGAATCAACGAATTTTTTACATAGTATAGTTGTGTATGTATTATTGTTATTGTTATATGTATATACATTAACTAGACTTTGGATTGATATAACTGAGACGACAATCTATAAGGTACTATATACTAAGTCGAAATGAAATAATATAGAAAACTGCTTGCTTAAGAGAGGAGGTGGCAAGCGATCTATTATATTTATAATGACAATAATCAAATCTCGATAATACATTTAATATACCGACGACTTTGGATAACTATTTTTTATATGAAAATAAAATTAAAACCAGAATTATTGGTAGAAATATTTAAAAATTTCCTTTCATATTTTCTCTTTTGCATTCGAATTTATCTAAATGGTTTTGTTTTCCGCTTTAGCTATATGGCTCACCTCAACTCATTTAACGCTAAACATAGAAACAGAAAAGAAACCAGAAAAGAAATGTTAAAACATTCCAGGCATAAGGTAAGCAAAATACTAGAAAAGAAAAAAAAAAAAAAAAAAAAAAATACAATATTTTTATCTCTTTTAATACTATTGAATTTAGAAAGAGTGAGAGAGTGAAAAAGTGGGAGAGAGAGAGAGAGGAAAAGGGGAAAAATAATAATAATATTAAAGAAAAAATATCAACAATTTTAATCTACTTATAACAGTCTACTTACTACTTGTACTTTTACACTATGCTACAATTATCGAGTTGTCAATTCTTTTCCAATCGAAATTAACAAAAATTATTGAACTAATAAGTAAAATTAATCAAACTTTCTAATATTCGATTTGATGTGAAAAAATTTGATTTGTTTTAAATTTAATAATTATTTTTTTTTTTACGAAAAATCATTGTTAAAATATGTATGTATGTATGTATGTACTTATATGCATGTGCTACATTTGAAACTAAAAAGAATGTTATACAGTGTGTGTGTGTGTAAGTGAGTGTTGTTGCTATCGATCGCCACTCGAGAAATGTTTTCAATTTGGGTTATACTTACTTTCTTTTTCGATGACTCCTTTTACTCTCGATTGGATTGCACCGGAATTGAATTGCCTTTTTGTGTGTCTAACCTCCTCCTGCCTCCTACCATTTCCTGCTCATACAACTGCTGCCCCCTTTTACAATTTGCCCATTTTTTTTTTTATATTTATTTTTTTTTCTCTTTTTATTTTACCATTTACCTCTCATCCTCTAGTCCATGCTCTTACCAACATTCTATTCCATTCCATTTCAACTTAAATGAAACCCCCAAATGCACCCATACATACATACATACATACATACAGACATATATTCATTCATTCATACATACATACATACAAATATACATACATATATAAAGTATAACAAAATGACAGGGAGAAGTCGCTGCAACTGCCACAGCCGCACTTGTTGTCTAATTTAGTATAAAGCTCTTCTATCCCCCGCTCCTCTGGCACCTCCCATTTGCCCATGCCCATACCCTAACCCCTAACCCCAACCCCCTACACCTTTTTTTTTTTTTTTTTTTGCTGTGTTGCCTCACTCTTTCCTACCATTGTTGTTAGTTTGTTATAAACGACGGTGCAGGGCTACAATGTACATGTACAGGGCTGACTGCAATGGTATGGGGTGGAGGGGGGGATGAGAAGGGGCACTTGGCGCGGTATGGTCTGCTCTGGTCTGGTCTGGGATGGTGGGGCAAGCAAATGACACTCGGTGCACAGGTGCAATGGCTGCTATATGCATGCCCACATAGGGATGGGATGAGGACGTTGTCGTTGCACACTTTTACACACACCTAAACAAATACACACACACAAACACACGCCGCCGCCGTGCTGCATAACGTCAAAATCAACAAATTTCTTATATCTTTTGTCTTTTCAAACAGGGGGGGAAACCAGAGAGAAACAGTCAGATAGAGAGTGAGGGAGAGGGGGAAGGGGTGTGGTGGTATGGTGGTGTCCGGGCCCTCGAGGCCAATGTAATGGGTCTCACCGCACCGGGTTGTCTTGCAATTTTGATTGTGTGTAGGGTTTTTAGTTATTCTTACAAAAAAAAAAAAAAAAAAAAGAAAAAGGGTGTTGCCAAAATGTGCAATAAACACCACCAAAAAAGAAAAAAAAATTTAAAACTTTGATGGAAGTATGAGAGATAGTTTTACCCTTCTTTTTGACAATCATTTACAATCACCTGGGGGGGTTCCTGGATCCGTTTTCGATTATATAATAAACAAATTTAATTGGAAAATAAGATGTCTGGAAAATAATAATAATAACCTGGGATACCATCAGACATTTGTTTATTTTCAATATCGTACAACTAAATTACGAAATGTTATGGAAAATGTTAGTCATTATATGTAGATTGAAATTAAATGAGGCAAATGTCGTCTAAAGAGGACTAATAACTTCTCCCTTTAATAATCAATTACTTCAAATGCCGCCGTGTCACGATGAACAAGAATCTGTCATCGTTTTTACCATTGTTGTTTTGCCTGTTCTCTCTCCCTTTCTCTCTCTCTCTGTCTCTGTCTGTCTAATGAATTTCTACAAAAAAACAAATTAACGTTCATTGTCCTTAATTATTGTTGCCGGCGCTTTGTGAACAATATAAATGAGCGATGTCTTTTTGTTTGGAATCCAGCCTTAGCTTTTGCTTATGCAAAAAAAATAAAAAAAGGGAAAACAAAGGAGGAGGGGGGAAAGGAACTAGTCATAAATTGTGGTTTTGGCTAATGTCTTATTAGCAAAAATAGCACAAAAAGAGAGAGTCGATCGATAGATTGTATACATTATAAGTCATACAAAGGGAAAAATATATGTATATTATATATATGTATATGTTTAGTTTCTATATTTATCCTTCCTTCTATTACAACCAATCACAGCAATATGCAAAATAACGCAGAAAATCATTAATTTATGTATGGATGTACTATATACAAGTTTTAGAATTAATTTTTGCATCAATTATCAAGCACCCATTATAATAAGAAATATAGGGAATAGATTTTGTAATGATTGAAAAATCTTATTTCAAAATTATTTAAACAATTTTGTTTGTTTTTTTTTTTTTGGCAATTAAATGAGATTGACATTAATATTGTTTTTTTTTTAATAACAATTAAAAATTCAAGAATTGACAATTATTTACTTGCGTCATGAATAGAATATGAAATTGTATATCAGAAAAAGAACGAATAAAAAATGGGATAATTAATTATATTTTAGTACGAAAAGATAAACCTGGAATATTTCAGGAAATCTCAGTAATTATAATCCTGATTTTAGATAGCATTGAAAAAGTAGTTAAAGTTGGTATATAAAGTAAAACAAATAAAATAAATAAAAAGAAACTATATTTTATAATCTTTCTTGTTCAAGGCAAAATTTTTCGGTTTAAAAATAATTTGTTTAAATTTTAAAGAATAAAATTAAAACAGATTATTCAATTCTGAGTGTTGTTGATCCTAATCACGAAATACATATATATATATATCGTTTTTGTACGATTTGTGTATTAATTGATGCATCCCAATATTATATATGTATATGCCTATACATATGTACATACATATATACATTATGCACATTTATATATACTATGTACATATAAATCCAGATCTACGCACACTTGTACTAAAGTGATTACTGTAAATTGTGATATGCAAATGCAAGTCATGCATTTCTGAGGTTTCGCTGCTGCTGCAGCTGCCAGTGATGCCTGCACCGTCTACCTTCCCATCCCATACGTTCCGTTCCGTTCCGTTCTGTTCTGTTCTGTTCCCTTCCTTCCCTTGACTTGATTTGACTTGAGTTGAGTTGAGTTGAGGATTTGCAACAACTGAGTGTACTCTTTGAGAATTGTGGGGATCGGGATCTATGGGCGGACCTGGCTGGCTGGTTTTTGTTTTGTGGCCCGTTTGGACTTAATTAATTTTCAAAATTCATTTGCTTAGGCACTTTTGCAAAGTTTTATCAACACCAAAACCATCTTACCATGGCATTTAGATGCAGCAGCGGCAATTTTCCTACGTACTTCAAAAATGCATTTGTATATGCATAAATCTTAACATCAAGCAAAACCAAACAGAAAGAGACACGACGAGACGAGACGAGTCGCACAAGTGATCTAATATATATAAAATATATATGTATATATATAAAAGAAATATATATATATATATATATATACATATATATATGTATATATAGTTATGTATTTTCATCTGAACAATTTCTTTTCCTTGCATTGAAATTAGCTGCATTTCTCTTTCGGTTTCATGTCGTGTCGCATCTCGTGTTTATTGTCAGTTAAATTTCTGCACTTATTCGGACAACTCGTGAAATCGGGTGAAAAATACTTAAAACATACACATAAACAAAAACAAAAAAATAAAAAATAAAGAAACGAGAAAATCAAAACAAAAATGTATCCAGAGTATTATAAATCCGGACGTATTTGCTACAACTATAAATCATTTCATCAACATTATCATCAGCAACAACAACAAGATCATCATACCTCCCTTCATAATCATCATCAACGTATAATGCAACGTTTATCCCGAAGATCGTCCTCGATATCATCAACATCCTCTACATCGATTTTCTATGAACGACATCAGCAAAGTCATCACCATCAGCAACATTATCAACATCAACATCATCATCAGCACAACAATAACAACAACAACAATGGCAACAACAAACACAATCATCATCATCGTCGACAGCAGCAGCATCAGCAACGGCATTTATATGCCATATCCTCCTTGCAGTTGGCCAAGAAAAAGTCGCGTTTACATTTAAAGCGGCGATTTATTATGTTGCCATTGTGGCCCGGCAATGTGAGTAATGGATTTCAACGAGAGCAAGCATAAAAGTAAATCCACAAAAAAAAAAAAAAAAACAGGGAATGTGTGTCCGTGTCCGTGTCCTTATCCATGTCCGTGTCCGTATCTGTATTCTCGTTCTCGACTTTGGAATGTCTCATTTCATATTGCAATATTTTGTCAACAGAATGAAATGAAGAGTAGAGAAGGGGCGGCCCTTCATTGAAGGAGTATCCTGAACGAAAAGCAAAATTTTCATTTTTATTTTTTTTTTTTTATAAATTTTTTTTTATATTTTTTTATATCGTTTTTGCTGCATTTAAAAGTAAAGTGTTAAATACCAAATGATATCATTTTATATAAAAAATTATCATTGATATAACATTTAAATTGAGTAATTAATTTGTCTTAATAATCCCAGGCGATTAAAGTGAAAATTGAAACAATTGAAAGTGCTTTGTTTATATTGTTATTATTTATATTGCCCATAAAAAGGACTTGTGTTGGATTCAATTTGTTTTTTATATCTGTATTTAAAGGTAGTTAAAAAAAAAAAATAACATCCTTAATGCAGATTTAATTATCTCCTTCTAAAAAATTTATCATGAATATTTTATATTTTCTATCGGTTGAAAGAGTTTCGGTTATTGGTTACATAAAAGTAATTAAATGTGCAAAATAAATACATATATACAAATGTATGGTTTATATTGTTTTATACAGATTTGATTTGTATGACAATCGGTTCTGAGTGTCTGGTGGGCTAATTGCAGCTTTTGATAAAATTGTCTTAAAGTGTTTTTATTTTTTGCTTTTCAAATTGAAACTAATTTGAGATTAATTCTAAAAAGTGCAATAAATACTCTGTGCAAGACATTTTAGACAATATTTTAGTTATGGTTTGGGGTTGAATTGGTTAATTTTTTAATGATAATTGTAAATCATTTCAAATAAATTAATTTAAAAGAAATTTTGCATATTAAAATTGTTGATATTTTTTGAACTTTAAAAAAAGAAAAAGCTTAACTTTGAAGCATTTAAAATAAAAAATATGAAAAATAATTTGAGAAGGAATTAAAAACTATTAAAAACTAATTAAATTTCCAAAAATGTTTATTTGTTTGCAATTTAATGTGTAATTGTGTTAACTACTATAGATACTATAATATATACATACATAAAACACACACACACACATATATATATATATATACATATATATATATATATATATATATATATATATGTATATATATATATATGTATATATGTATATATATATATATATATACACATATATATATATGTATATACATATATATCTTTTATATATAAATATATAAATATCGATGTTGTTTGTATGTAATAAATATTTTTTTGTTTTTGGGTTAATCGTAAGTCATTTGTTTATGTGTATGTGTTTATGTGTGTGTGTTTGTGTGTGTGTGTTTGTGTCTATATTCTATGCAAGCAACTTGAAGTTCTAATCGATTTACCATTTTGCCTTACTAAATTTCCATAATATATATACACACACATACAGATGCATATACATGCTTATTTGTTGTGTGTGTGTAAATCTTATATATATTATGTATGTATGTATGTACATATGTATATGTACTTATGTGGGTGTGCGTGTTGTGTTTGTGTGTGTCTATGTTGATTGTTGTATGTAACGGAATTCTAGAGTGCATATTAAATCTGAATAAACGCACGTATATATATATGTATATATATATATATTGTATATATATAGATATAGATATATATGTATTTTTGTAATTAAATATGCTAAACCTTTCATTTCTTTTATGTATATATTTTGATATTCCCTTAGTCGTTGGGTGGTAACCCCATAAGCGAGCGCAACATGAACGGCTATAACCGGGAAGCTGGTAAAAAGCGGCGCTATGAGACTCCCCAGTATGCCGGTAAGTTAATCACTTATGTTTAAATCTCTTCTTTCAATTTGCGAATACTTAAAAATATCGATTATTATTTCTGTTTTAATTTTCATTCTGATTCTGTTTATTATACCTGGGCAGAGAGAGAAAGAGAGAGTATATTAATTTTGGCAGAAAATTTGCAAAGCATAGAAGAAAGCATATTAACTATATATATTTTTGATCAGCGCACAGAGCTAAGTTGATATAGCCATGTCCGTCTAGATCCACAGCTTCGCCTCCGATAACCTTAAAGCTATAAAACTGACACATAGGCTTCTGTTTGCTACAGACATCTCGGAATCATTTTGACTATATCATATAGCTCCATCTATCTTCAACAACTCTGTTGTATTTTAAGCGAATGCAATGAAATTTAATATTTGTGAGTTTAATATACTTGCAATCTGAATCGATTGACTATATCCTATAGTTCCCATAGGAATGATTAGCCAAAAATAGAGTATAGGACTAAAAATAAGCTAATAACTTGTTTATTTTAAAAACGACCTTTTTGAAATTTGCTATTTGAAAATTTTGTATACATATATATATGCTATAGCTGCACTAGAAACAAATGAGAACCTTTTTATCCCCAACCGTGGATATTAAATTTAGATTTTATGGATTTTAATGGATACGGTCAAAGAGACAGTCTGCAAGGGTATAGGAACTTTGACATGGCTGAAGTCAGCTCATCTTTTAGGTTTTTAATATAAATAAATATCATATAAAATATATAATATGTATAAATATATATATATGTACATATGTATATATTTTTACGTTTTTTCTTCGTTCAACTATTTTCTTTTGCTCCTTTCAATTTTGTTTATGTCATTCAATATTATGGATAAGGGCATATATTTTTTCTATTGCATCCTTTTATTTTAGTTTCGCCAAAAAAGAAAGCCATCAAGGAGCGTGTACCACAGCCAAAGAATACAGTGGCTATGCTGAATGAGTTACGCCATGGATTGACGTATAAAATGGAATCTCAGACTGGTCCGGTGCATGCGCCTCTGTTCACGATCTCTGTGGTGGTAAGTTTCCAAATTCTGTTGGGACAACGGGACATAGTTGCGGGCCAATGATTATCGTTGACCAAAAGAATTAATGCTATCCCAGTTCTTCTTCTTAAACTGGTGGTGCTTGTGGTGATGGTGCTGGCAGTGGTGGTGGTGGTGCTGCTACTTGTGGTGGGCAGAGCAGCTGCCGCTGGTAGTGGCGCTGCTTGAATGCAATTAAATTGCTTGGAAATATAAATTTCTTGGCCAACTGCCCAAAAAAATGGCCAAATGATTAAGTTGAAACAAAATATTCTATAATTCAATTCAGGATACCCTTTGCGGCTTTCCAATGTGATCAACACAACAACAACAAAAAAAAAAAAGAGAAAATGATTTGTAGTATCTCTTGTATAGCAAGTTTTTTTTTTTTTTTTTTTTTTTTGGGGAGTAATCGAGCATGACAATTGCATGATGGCAATATAGAAATGTACATATGATAGAAAAATTGTATTCCAAATCATTTTTACCACAATTTGACATACATATATAAGTATTATTTGCTTAAATAAATAAATATATATATATATATCTATATATGTTGATATTAACATACATATATATATATATATATATACTATTACTTACTTCTTCTTTTTTGTCACATCAGAAGCGTGCAAGAGAAAGTTTGGCTACATTTTTGTTTTGGGAGACAATAAAAGGCTATAAAAGCAAATGCATGATAAGGAGACGTAAAGACGCAGCCTAATGGCCATAATACAAATAGAATGGAAATAGAAATGAAAATGAAAATGGCGAAAAGACAGAAAGTCGTTAAAACTATTTACGATATCCCTTGATTGGCGTTTCAGTCTCAAAAAAGGGGGGAAAGGAATGGTTGTGTGTGTGTGTGGGGCCCCCACAGGGGGAGGTGTGGTTTGGATATGTATGTGCTTACGATTGGAATATTGAGATTTTCTATTTAAACATGCAGGCAGCAAAGAGTTTTATTTTGGTCAAGTGAATTGCAATAACAACAACAACAACAGCAAAACAAACAAGGCAAATACTCACGTGACAATACGCCCTTTTGTTCTTAGTTTGGTTGGGTATTACCCAAACATATATGCTATGCATATATGCAAATCAGTTTCACTTGCGGAAGGTATAAAGGTGAAATATATCCTGCATAATTTACATGCATGTATGCATATTCGACAACGACAACGTCGACGACGACGACTTACCCCTTCTCCCTTCTCATTCTTCTCTTGCTAGTCTGCTGTTATGGAATTTATTGTCGCTAAATGTCACATATATACACAAATACCTGTAGTATGTGTGTGTGTGTGCGTGCCAACCCCCAACAGATTTACCCCAACAAACATGTGTAAAATATGTAGAGAGTCGAAACCCATAGGAATATTATATTGCATGCCCGAGAAATTGGTTATTTCATTGCCGAAAAGTAATGTACCAAAAGACATGCATTTGAAATGCTTCAAAAAAAAAAAAAAATAAAACAAAAAAAAAGTCAATAAATCGAGGGAACAAGCTGATTACTTTCAATAAATCGTCCCTATGAAAATGGATCCTGCAACCAACTTTTCCTCTTTTATGTTTAATGAAGGTAAAACAAGATAACAATTTTTTTTTGTTAAACTAATGGGATCTGGGATTGCTTATAATTATTAATATATAAATTGTTTCACTTGTCCTTTATTATAATCTGTTTATGTTTTTTTTTCCATTTTTTCTTGTGTTTTTCTTTTGCAGGTCGATGGCCAAAAATATATGGGCCAAGGACGTAGTAAAAAGGTGGCACGCATCGAGGCAGCAGCCACAGCGCTGCGTAGCTTTATACAATTTAAGGATGGAGCTGTTTTATCACCATTAAAGCCATCAGGCAATCTGGATTTTACCAGTGATGAACATCTTGAAAATGGTATTGACTTTTTGCCGAATAACAAATTGGTCGAATTTATACAGCATTTGGTGTTGATTGCAAAGAAACGCAATCTTTCCCTGTTTGAACCATTACCGTTTTGCATGAGCCACAGCAAGTATTTGTTTTTTATGTTGTTTTTCCTTATTTCTTCTTATTTTTCTTTTGATTTATTTTCTCTTTTTCTCTAATTTCTTGCCCTTTTTCCATTTTGCTTTTATTTTTCATTTATTTATTATTTTATCTTCTGCCGTTTAATACTTTGGTTTTTGTATTTTCTTTAAATTTCAATTACAAAATTTTAATATAATTTAAAACTATTTCTATTGATTGATTGGTTAAAAACAAAAAAATAAAACATTTGGCTGACTAATATTTTAACTAACATGAGAATGAGAATAAAAGTAAAAGAAAAAGAGAAGGAAATTATGTTAATACGATTAAAGTTTATTATTAGTTTAAGTTATTTAAGTAAAATGAATTAGATACTGTTTATTTTCTTTTTATCCCCATAATATAAATAAGTTTCGAGTCGTGATTAAGAGGTACACCCATTGTGACAGATGAAAAAAGGATAATATTGGGAAATTTAAAAAAAAAAATGAAAACTTCTATATCAATTTTCTTACAATTCTAAGGATATGTGATCATTTGTCTCGCGGTTAACAAAAAAAATGCTCGTCTATCTAACTGCCCAGCGGCTACTATTTAAATGGCTGTTTTAGTATAAAATTTTTAGAATTATAACCAATTGAAAAAAAATAAATTCCACACTATGTGTGCCTCACCTTAACTTTGAAAATAGTGTTTCTTAAATAGTGTTTTTAGCTGAACTAAAAGCTCTAGAATCTTTAGAAGAAGGATATTTAAATATAAATTATTAGCAGTTTAAAACGTCAGCGTTAGTTTATCTTGAAATTAGGATCGTGTTTAAAATGTTTTTAAAAATAATTAAAATGAGATGAATAAGAATTTTTTTAATTTTCGTTTTTAAAATATATATTTAAAGTATGAAAGTTATTTATTTAAAGACCTTTTGGCAGCTGTTTGCATAGCTAAAATGGAAGACTAAGTATGTAAATTCGAATTATATATTATAATTGTTATTTTCATTATTATAATTACTATTATTATTTATTAAACTTATTTATCAGGCTTAACGCAAACTACACTCACATTTCCGCGCTTGCCGCTTCTCTGTTTTTTCTGTTTGATTAAGTTTGGCCATAATTGTTGTACCCACCCATGTTGCGCTATAAGCATATACATACATATATACTTATAAATATAGAATGATTCTCATATGACTAGATTTTTAAATTAAATTTAAATTTCATTTTTCTGTTCTCCTAATTGCCCTATGAATAAATATAGATATTAGCAAGAATGCCATTGCGCTCGATGGACAAAAGAAAGTGCCCGATAAGGGTCCTGTGATGTTGCTTTACGAACTATTCAATGATGTTAAGTTTGAGTGCGCTAATATTGATGGAGCTCAGAATAATTGTCGTTTCAAGATGACTGTTACCATTAAGGATAAGAAATTTGATGGCATTGGTAAAGTTGTTAATCTATTTAAATAATTAATATCGATATATTTGTACTTTTGCTAAATTGAATTTTTATTAATTCGAATGTTGATTTTTGTATGCAGGTCCTTCCAAAAAATTGGCCAAAAATGCCGCTGCCAAGGCTGCACTTGCCTCGCTGTGTAATATCTCATATAGTCCAATGATGGCACCACAAAAGAATGTACCGCTGCCCATCGACGATAAGACATCATCTATGGAGTTGCCACAAATTCATGCGGATACAATTGGTCGCTTGATATTGGAGAAATTTATGGAAGTGATTAAGGGGCAGGAGGCATATTCGCGTCGTAAGGTTTTAGCTGGCATTGTCATGACAGAAAATATGAATTTTTGTGAAGCCCAAGTGAGTGTGCAAATGAATTCTGTGAATCCAATATGCCATAGTATACATATGTAAACAAATTTATATTGTGCGTTTGATTCATAGGTTATTTCAGTATCGACTGGCACAAAATGTGTCAGTGGTGAGCATATGAGCGTAAATGGAGCTGTTCTTAATGATTCGCATGCTGAAATTGTGTCCAGACGTTGTCTACTCAAGTACTTATACGCCCAACTAGATCTTCAATGTAATCAGGGTATGAACAATCTTTTCTTATTCATGTTATTAACGCTTAATTATTCTCTCTGTGTAATTTTTTATATATCAATATCGATTGTGTAGAAATTGATGTACCTACTCACTCGTATATATACAATATTTTCCAAGTTCCAGTTTAAGTGGTGCTGCTGCTGCTGCTGCCGCAAGCAAAACTAAAAATTCCACATCATTTTTCTTACCTAAAATGGGTTTCTTCTCTGCTTATTGATGAATTTTTTTTTATTTATTTTTTACTCTTTCACTCTTTTTGTTTATTTTATTTTATTATTATTTTTTTTTAAATATTTTTTTTGGTAATCTTTCAATTTGATTTAAGCATTTACGCTAGTTAACTATATATTTTCTTGGCACTCTCTTTGTACTATATATTTGCTATTCACCAATTTATCTTATCTATAAATTTATACATATATCTATGTATATAACTTATCTACTTTATAACAAAAATGAAAAAAAAAAATTGAAAAGAAAAACACAAAATTTAACAAAATACATATATAATGCTTGTAATATATGTACTATACATATTTTGTACTGTAGTTGTCAGTTATTATTATTCCTTTTCATATCACCAATATAATGTAAATAGCACTGAATGAATTGTTTGGGTATTCTATATACATATACATACATATTAAGTTAGTGGTGTCAAAATGAATTATTGCTTCAAATATAATTTTATCCATATATATATATATATATATATGTATATTCTAGATCAACATCAACTGATGCCAAGCCTGTAGGTTATTTTTATTTTTGCTTAAATCTTGGTTGCAATGCTATGCTGTTGCTGTGTCTTGCTTTTAACTTCCTGTTATACATACATACTATAAAAAACTGTTATACATCTTATGTTGTTACATACAATTGTTGTCTGCATAGGTAAATGTTCAACTTATTGCTGTATACAATACACTGGTATTAATTCATTTATACCAACGATTAAAATATTTGTAAACAGCTGTTATACATATTTGTTATGCCAACTGTTATACACAAATTATTACTCCGAATTTTGTTGAAATAACTTATACTTTCAATTCTCCCCCCTTCTCTTCATATTCAGCGGGTATACTAAAAAGTTATATCCAACTGTTATACAGATTTCTTATACCCCAACTGATATACATAAATGTTGTAAAACTCAACAGTTATAAAATGCTTCTTGCTGTTATATGTGCAAGTTATAGAAGTAACTGCTTGTCACTGTTATACTAAATATAATTGTTATAATTAATGTTATACACACATAACTGTGACTGCTACCCCGAGCGGGTATATGACATTCGGGCAACATCGACTATAGGATATGGATTTTTTATTTACCAATATATTAACCTACTAGAATTCTTATTTAATGTCAACCCTTAATATATATATACATATGTATATATATATATATATAGATAAATATATATATATATATATATATATGTATATCCATGTATGCATTCTTAGACACATATTTAGATATATGCATATGTAGATATATTCATCCAATATATATACATATATATACATAACACAATTGGGAGGGTGCCTATTAACTTTAGCGCTATTCAAAATTTGCATTTTAATTCAATTGCTTGCTGCTGAAACTTATGATTAACAATCACATAATGTGCCTATGCACACCCACATATACAAACACACACAAACACCACACCTCACTCATACACACTCACACCATTCTATTTAGATGAAATGCTGGCTTCCCCTTTCTAGTGATATACAATATCAATTTTACATATATACAAACATATATCTCTCTTATGTACATATCAAAACCTATTACTATTCTTTTTATGTTTGATTATCGGTTTGTCGTCGTTTTCCTTTTTATTCATTTCATTTTCATTTTTATTATTTTATTTTGTTTTTTTTTTTTTTGTTTCTAATTTTCATTTTTGTAATACTAGTCGAGACTCTTCGAGAACCGAAATTACATATATGCATTTGGTTTTGGGCAGCGCGAAGAGCAGCACTTGTATAAAGAAGAATTGAAGAAGAATATGAGAAATGATTTTTATAGATTTGATTAATTGATTGATTGATTGATTAATTAATTGATTATACAACACTATTATTCAATTTGCATTTATTTTTCATTTGTTTTTTTTCCTGACTTATAGCAACAGCATATCAGTCGATTTTCGTGAGGAATACTGACGGGCTATACCCATATAAACTAAAATCCGGGGTACATTTCCATTTGTATATTAATACAGCACCTTGTGGGGATGCACGGATATTTAGTCCTCACGAAAACGACACTGGTGTTGATAAACATCCGAATAGGTTGGTACAAAACGCTCTCTTTCTCTCTCTCTCTCTCTCGTTCTCTTTCTTTCTCTCTCTCTCTCTTTCTTTTCCTAAATACTACTACTACTACTACTACTACTAAAAAAAAAATAAATAAATTATACAGTTATCACAATGAAAATTCTATTCACATATACACACATTATATACACAACCACCTCCACACCACAAAACTACACCACACAAACATACACTCAGAAGTACGTACTTTTATTAAACACGGCTAAAAAAAAATCCTCTTTCTGATATTGTCTTTAAGAATAATAAAAAAAAAAACCATAGTCACAATGCCCGCGCGCTCGAGTTTGAGTTTGATTTGCATATAATATGTTTACTTAAATTTATTAAATAAGTCCCGTATGTATGCCACCGATTCGAGCACGAGAGCATGTTGTATAATACACAACATTCAAAAAGAAAAAAAAAAAGGAAAAAGAAAAAAATTACCTCCTCCTCTCCCCTCTAATTATTGAAACGAAAGAAAAAAAACGTTTCCCCTTAGTTTTCTTACAATAAAAGTAAGGATACATTCGGCATCGGTCTTAGGCTTAATCTGAAAATGATTTTCTTGCCGAAAAAAAAAAACATTATAACGATTCCAATATATTCTCGGGGCTGCTTTTCTTCTTATGTCTCACATTTTCTGGTTTACGCCAATTTCTATATATTTTATAGGAATTTAAGTGATATGGAAAGTTGAATAATATTAGCTTGTATAATGTTAGCCAACTCTATGACATAGGAGGCTTACATTATAACCTGGCTTTTGATGCTGATCAAGACTATATATACATATGTATATACAAAATTATTAAGCAACCGTATGTCGGTTTTAACCACAAGAAAAATCAAACCAATAGAATTCAGGTCCTAACCCTGGAGTTAAGTATACATATATGTACATACATATATAATCTTGATCTGAACGTTATTAAGAGATGGGGTCCTAATTTCAAAGTTGCCCTTTTTTTGAATATTGGTTTTTGTTTCGTTTTCTCCCCCCTCTACCTTGTTTTTATGTTATTTTATCACACTTTCATACACGGTTCCTTCCTACTCATCCACCATTCCATAATGTTTCTTTAACTTTTCTTTATTTCTTATATTTAATTGTTTCTCTTTTTTACGATTTGTTATGATTTTCATTTTCATTTCGAATACAAATCCTTTTGACCAAACAAGAGGCAGGCAGCCGCCAACCTCACCTCAATATTTAATACATACTTGCTAAAACAAAGTTAACTCCAATTTCTTTCTACTATAAGGATTGGAACGATAGGTTAGAATAAAACAATGGGTGTTGTATGTGTTTGCGCTTTAATTGGAACACTATATACATATACTATATAGTCAATTGATTCAATTTAAAGATACTGGTCAAAAGGTAAACGCAAAATATCAAATGAATGATACTCGTATAAGAAAGAAAGAAAGAAGATTTCAATAATGTTTATCCGAATAGGGAGGGATATCCCGATACCTATTTCCATATATATATATATATATATATATATATGTTAATGCTTGTTTTAACTATAAATAAGTTTTAATGTTGGATAATTATTTGGAAAAGTTAGTAACACATGGATTGATCAATATGAAAATGAATAATTATACATACACACACACACACACACACATATATATATATATATATATATATCTTTATATATCTTTATATATATGTATACACATCTATACACAAAAACACACACAACCAAACATATACATATACATACATATGTATACTAGTATAGTAATAATACTTATATATATATATATGAATTTGAATTTGTCTTGTCGCCAAATGTTTTTTGATGTAACCTTTTAACAAAAGCAAACTAATTCATTTTCTTCACATGCACTCTACTATATGCTGACAAACTGAATTGCAATACTATATATACACACACAAACACACACACACACCCCTGATACATCTATATACACACACACACACAACACACACGCAATACAAAACAAATAAACATCCAATCGAACAGAAAAGCGCGTGGACAATTGCGTACAAAAATTGAATCCGGTGAAGGAACCATTCCGGTTAAAAGCAGCGATGGCATACAGACATGGGATGGCGTTCTTCAGGTGAGTTCTTAATATGGATTCTTGAGTTCAAGGTGTCGTGTTATGTCCTTATTATCACATGTGTTGTATGTGTATAAACGAATGAATATCCTTAACCGATAAATTAAATTTTTACTTGCATTTATTTTTTGTTGTTGTTATTTTGTAGGGTTCACGCTTGCTGACCATGTCGTGTTCGGATAAAATCGCACGTTGGAACATTGTTGGTATACAGGGTTCCCTATTGTCTTCCATAATTGAACCAGTGTACCTGCATTCCATTGTGCTTGGCAGTCTATTGCATCCTGAGCATATGTATCGTGCCGTTTGTGGACGGATCGAGAAATCAATACAGGGCCTACCGCCGCCTTATCATTTGAATAAGCCACGTTTGGCACTTGTCACCTCTGCTGAGCCGCGTAATCAGGCAAAAGCTCCTAACTTTGGTATCAATTGGACTATTGGCGATACCGAATTGGAGGTCGTTAATTCATTGACAGGGCGAACCATCGGAGGTCAGGTGTCGCGTATTACAAAGCATGCGTTTTTCGTGAAATATAATTTCCTAGTGAAAAATTTGCCAGGCATACCGAATCGTAAGTTGACCACAGATTATGGTCAAACAAAGGCAAATGTCAAGGATTATCAGGTAAGAATTTTAAGATTAAGTGGGAATATAATTTAGAAGATGATTTTTTTTTTCTATTTGTTTGTATGTTTATATATGTTTGTATGTATATATATATTGAATAAATATTAATTGTTTTCACTTTTACAGACCGCCAAATTGGAATTATATTCCGCATTCAAACGAGAGGATCTCGGCAGTTGGCTCAAGAAACCCATTGAACAGGACGAATTTGGGCCTGTCGAATGACTGCATTCAGCTATACCGTTAGCCATAACTAAAGCAGTTAATATATTGACAACAGAAGAAACAACTAGAAAAGACAGGAGCAACGGCAAGCAATTAATAGAATTAGATGATTTAGCTTTTAGAACAAATAATATTAACGACAATGATGATAATCATGATAATCATGATGTTAATGATGTGAATGGTGACGATGTGAATGTGACAAATGATGTTGATAATGATAATAAGTTTTTTGTGCATGGAGTTGTTGTCAACCAAAAAACCGCATACGTCAAATCTATATATAATGCCATAAAAGGGCAATGGATTGAAAAGGATGCTAACAACAAAAAACAGAACAATAATGTTCAAAATATGTTAACAAATTGCTCTAGAATATTTCTAGAATAGAATGTAGTTTTTATGCTGGAACTGAGTAAAGAAGTATTATGGCGTTTTAATTGAAATCAAACAAAGAACAAAAAAAAAACAAAAAACAAAACTAAAAACCAACCCCACAAATCCAAATTTAAATAAATTAAATCAGAAATCTCAATCCAGATCCTAAAATCTATATGGACAGACAATTTTATAATAAAAGCCCAAAATAAATTCAGTTGATGTCTTGCTTTTGCACTACTCTCTTTACCCTTCGATATCTATATATCTATCTCTATCTCTATCACTCTATCTGTAATTAGAGGGAACTATCTTTCTCTCTCTCTCTAATTCAAACACTCATCACAATCTATCTGTCTCTATAACTTGATACTGTACGCTCTGTTATTAACAAAAATCTCACACACTGAATACTAAAACTAAAACAAAAAAAAAAAAACATTTTTGATTTATGTATGTATGTATATACAGTCAGACGAGAAAGTTTAGGCACACCATCTTTTATTGTATATTCTATATAAATGTTCCTAATCGGCATTAGCAGATTATTATATACATGAAATTATCAGAGTGTATATAAAAATTTTAATTTTTAAACAAGATATATAAATTATATATATATCATTCTGAATTAGTTTAACAGTATACTTTAAATAGCGGTTGTGCCTAAACTTATTTCACTAACTGTATATAGGTCAATCTTATGAAAGCACCTATATAGAAGCGATGTACACACGAGACAAACAATAAACAATAACAAACTCTCTTAAATAGTAGAGGCTGTAAATAATCATTAAGGATGATTATACATATACGCAATCGGAAAAGTACTTATATATGGTAAAACTTGATGAATTGTTTACAGTCAAATATTGTAAATTTCATTGTTTTGTGCATAAGTATTGAAATAACCTATATATGCATATATATATATACATATAAAATATATATATATACATATATATGTATGTATATAGAGACATATACATGAATGAAACAAATATGAATGAATACTATAGCTAAGATTTAAGCATTGTTTGTTGTTTCAACAGTAGTCATGTTATTTTTGAACAATCAATCGAATCGAAACTAAATGCAAAACGAAATAAAAATGCAAAAACGAATAAGTCCCGTAATTATATATGTATATATTGATATATATGTATAACTGTAGGTAACATACGAATGTAACCCCAACTTTACTTCCCCTTACTTTTGATTAGCTTCTTCAAATATACGTAAATTCAGCAAGAATAACTATTTGTTCAAGTAGTAAACACATATATATATATATATATAGTATGTATAGTAAGGTTTTTGGTTTGAAATGTTTTCCATAGAAGGGCACATACGTTTATTGTAAAGAAGACTGCCTTTATATGCGTTGAATTAATTAAAATTATCTTCCAAAAAAGAAACCTTCCAATTTAGTTTTTTCAAATTTTTAAACTGTTATGTATGCCTTTAAGTATTTTACTATATATATCAACGAAATTCATTTTTACATTTTTAATTTTATAAAAGTTATATATATTTATGTTGAACTCAAACCCACATATACGTATATCTATATATTTATATATACACGGGTATAGTTTCATAAATGAAATCTGAAAGACTCAAAGTGGACTAATAATATACGTGCATCCATGCATCCATATACTATATACTGGCTCTTAAGCTACAATTAATTTTATAACTCGATATATATCAAAATGTGAAATCGAAAATGTTGAAATTGTTTTCGTGCTCTGATTTGCTTATTTTATTGTATCGTGCAATAAGTGATTATTTCGCTTTCTATACTCTAGCAGAAAGGATAGGGTATATGTTTACCAAGTATATATTCTCTTCCGACTTAATATATAGCCGCCAATCCGTCCGTCCGTACGTAGCTGATATTTTGCATATAGACTTTTTAATTACATTATAAAAATAGTTAAATTTGGAAGGGTATACGAACTTCGGTACCACCGAATTTAGCCTCACCTTTTAGTTTGTTTTTCTTATTTATGTTGTTATAACTTTTTAGTCAGCTATAGAAAAAAAGATGAATTGAAATAGATTTTAGAGTTAATAAATGGTTATATCTAATATGGATAAAGATCCAAAGTATTCCGAATATAGAACTTGAACCAAGTGAAGTTCGGAATCATATCAATCTCTCTCTCTTTCTCTTTCTCTCTCTCCCTCTCTCACTCTCCCAATCATACCTTCTTTCACGCTCATAAGTCACTTTCTTTGTCTATCGCTCTCTTTGGCACTGTTTTTTCGCCCCCTTATCGAGAACAATCATTCTCATACCGATCAAAAATGTTACTAATATTACGTATATACATACATATATATATGAGACAAAATTGTACGGTGATCAGCAAAGAAAACCCCCTAGGCTATTATACATATATATATACATATAAAAAAAGGAACAACCTTTATATACAAATTGCGCATAAATGAACAAATAAACGTTAAATTAACTAACAAAAGCTACAAAACAGAAAAACTTGAATCGTAGACAACTTTTAAAATAAATATATATCAATAAAAAAGTACTTACAGATATATATATATATACACACACACACACTCTCAGTTACAATAACATTTTAGTAAAGGATAGCGCAAAAGTTAAAGCGGGACACAACTACAAATATATATATATATATATATATATATATATATATTTATATATATATCTTGAAATGGATTGCCTTTTATTGTTTGTTTAGTCGTTTTTTTTTTTTTTTTAAATTAAACATTTTTTGTTATTTATTTTTAAGTTTTCTAATTTTAAAGTTATTAATTTATGAAAATAAAACCTCAAAAATAAAATGTCCAATTAATGCATTATTTCTTATGATTTATAGATTGATATTAACAATAACATTATCACTTTGGGTTCGGTTCTAAAGCAGCACAACGAATTTTAATCCTCTTCCATGCGATAAAGTAGAATTTTGAAGCTCAGTTTTATATTTCCAATCGTCGGGGTCACCACATATACATAAATACATACATATTATTACGTAATACTAAGCGGGACCTTTTTACATTTACTTGTTTAGTTAATATTATTAAAGTTTTGCCAGCGTTAGCATTATGCTCTCCAATTTAAGGGACTGCCATTATATGTATTAAAATTGTGCAGTAATCGATGCGAAGCCTACTTTAAATCGAAGGTTATTATTGTCCCCAATGTAACGTACATATGTATATTTGATTTAATATCAAATTTTAAGTAATTTACTGTTTATCTAGTAGTAGAAGGTTCTTATAAGCTTAATTAGCTGGTAGCAGGTAGCGGGTAGAACTAACTTATTTGTTCTTCTTTCCATATAGTTGCGTTAATAATAGATATATATATTTGTTTGAACCGAACACCTACAATACATATGTGAAAATGTTAAAATTAGTTTTGCGGTTGCTTTATTTGAATGAAATTTTTCTTTTAAAGTTTGTTTAATTTACTTTCGTTTAATTAAAATATACAATATATTGTACCGATGTATATATGTATATATATACATATATCTCAAACACACATATACTCACACACACACACACACACACACACAGTTTGCTTGATCCACATACATACATACATATATATGTTTTGACAAAACGAAAAAAGTTCTTATAAAAACAAAAAAAATATAGCCATAAAACCGAAAATGAAATGAATAATAATGATAACTTAATAACAACAAACAAAAATAAAAGAAGGCAATTAAAAACGACGAAGAACAAAAGAAATGAAAGAGAGAAAAAAAAAACAAATTTGATCTTATATAAAATACTGTGATACTAAATTTTACTAGTACTTCCAGCATAGCTGCATTTTATCCATTCTAAAATATTCTAAGTTATGCAAGTAAACCAAAAATCGAAACAATGGAAATCCAGCATCAGCTAAACATAACCTAGAACCAGCAAAAATTATGCAGAATATGAATAAAATCATATGAATATACATATGTATGCATACACATACAGCTAGTTACACACACACACACAGACACTAACACGTACACATACACAAGATATACAAATCTATAAGTATATAAATATATATATATAATATATATATAGATATATATATATATATGAAATATATATAGAAATGGCATACAGTTTTGTCTTATCTAGATTTTCAATTAAGAAGTTTTACAACAAACAAAGTACGAAATGAATCAATCATAAATAGAAAACCAATGCACTGTGGGGTTTCTTTAACTTCAATACATATAGACACACATACACATGCATACACATGTATACATACATATATATTACTACACACATACAAACCTTTTCATTACATAATAAACAAAGCTATATATCTGTTCAATCGAAAAAAAAACAAGCAAAAACTATATAACAAAAATAAAAAACCAAACAAATGGTATTAAGAGAAGAAAAAACACACACACTCACACACACTCACACTCTTTATACAGATGCTTTAAAGAATACGAATACACAAGATTAACGAGATATACATACATATATAATAATACTTTAATTTATAAACCAATATGAAATGTTGGCTAACAAATGGTATTTCCACTATACATGTATGTAGATATATATACATATATAGTTTATAGCGCTCAGAAGACAAATTTAATAAATAATAAATCGATCCTGGAAATTCTGAAATTATAATAGGACCACAAGTTAACTTCGGTTTTGCCGCAGTTTCTATATCCCTACAAACTTCTTTTCATTCACATATTGAGGGTCTTCGTATTGAAACTGGCAGATTTACGAGTAACTATAATATGCTATGTATAATCAACTATTTAGCATATAGATTTAGTTTGAAAAATAATTATTTGATAGGAAAACTAAAGTAATGCATTCTGCCTAAGGTGCTATATAATATACACATCCGTATTAAAACAAGTTTCAGATTCAAATTGGGAACAATAAGTTTTCCATAATATAATACGGTTATCCGTAATTAAAAAGTTTGTAGGGATACAATTTGAATACTTGAATTTGATTTTAGAATTTAGGTTTTAGTAGCTGAATATAAATTATTTCAGAACCTTTTTGCCACGATCGGGTTGAATTATCTAACAAAGTTGGCCATAGAATATAATTAAATTAGTTTGATAATGCAAAATATATATGAAATCAGAAGATATTATCTACTTTGTCTTCTTCTTTGCCTTCTTATTATTCTGGGTGGAACTTTATATTAACAGAATTAGTTTACGTTTACATATACATATATAGTCATATATAGGACAATACAATAATTTCAACTAATTTGTAATTTCGCAAAATTTGAAAACAAAACAAACAAAAACAAAAAGAAAAAGCAAAAGGAAAAAGA
Organism: Drosophila sturtevanti; assembly: GCA_018150375.1. NCBI lineage: Eukaryota > Metazoa > Arthropoda > Insecta > Diptera > Drosophilidae > Drosophila > Drosophila sturtevanti. The sequence goes on from JAECWJ010000571.1 coordinate 1,536,654, forward strand.
AAAGGAAAAGGAAAAAAAATGGAAAAATGGAAAAATACAAAACTAAAAAGACTATATAAAAGATCAATTATAAAACGAACGATTTATGTTTCCTCTAGTTTTGTTTAGAATCTAGTTTTAAACATAACAAATTATAAAAACGAATGTGTACTTCCACTATTTAATTTTTTTTTTGTTTTTGCAGTGTAGAGAAACTGTTTATACATTACATAATATACTTAACTACATACTTATATTATTATATATATTAATTAGTTGGTACCGCCCTCCGCCCAGTGCGCATTTTTTTGGTTAACAAGAACCGAGAACCGAGATACATAAATTATTAAAACTCGTCTTACAAATCATAGAAATATATATTTATATATAGAGAGATAAAGGCAACTATAATCCATTGTCAGCCAACAGAAATCCGAAACCGAATCGAGAATTAACCAATTTCAATTCGATTAATAGTCAATGAATGATTTAAACTTCTTATTATGCTATTGCAGTACATATATGTATATATATATATAGCCTTTTGAAAGCTTCAAATATATATATATATATATATAAAGATTTATCATAACGAACAGAAAACAGTTGGCACACACAAAGAATATTTTGAAAAATTATTGATATAAAATTTTAGGTAATCCAAATGTGAAATTGTTTTAATAGAATTTCTGTATCTCTTCATCATACTAGTTATCAAAATATTTGTTATTTTAATGCAATTATGTAGAATATCCATGTACATGTATACATATACATACATACATAGAAACATATATATACACTTGTAGTACAAAAGAATTTTTCTAGATTTCCATATTAATATATAAAAGTTTTTCGTTTTACTGCAATAGCATAAGTTAGATACATGCATACATATATAAATACATACATATAAATATGTATATACTAAGGTATATCCCACAATTTCCCAATGAATCCGAATGCTATTTGCCACGATACAAAGATAGAAAAAGTCAATAATTATGCTTAAAAATTAAAGTATCACACCTACATACATATATTCTATATCTTTGTAGGTAAATTTTTCATAGAGGTGAATGAATTATTATAAACCACACTGTTGAAAACATTTTCGTTTAGAACACAAAATTATATAACAAGTATAACAAATGTCAGGATTCAATCATATTTATACGAGAAAATGAAAATTTTGAATTTGATTCTATTTATCCTGATAATACCGATTTACATACATATATCATTTTTGCAAGTATATCACTAGAACTCTATCAAGTTTGATCGAAGAGGGAAAACGTTTTTTATTGCAGACACTGTTATATATCGTATACACTATATAGAGTAAACGATAATGTATTTGCTTTCAATGTTTCATTTAATCTATTCGGAATTATGGTGGTGAAAACATGAATTATATGTGATTTGTGATATCTGAAAGTAAATTTGGTTATTAATGGAAAAAAAAATATTTGATATAAATAGTCGATTCTTTAAAACTGGGTGATAAATTCTTTTATCCGATTGCTTCTGTTTTCCATTTTACAATCTATCTTTGTATCATGATTTGTAGCATTTGGTATTTCAATAATTTAACCATCACAGAATTTCGATATATATATATACATATATATATTTAGAATTTTTCTTCTCAAAAGTATAATTAATATGTCTTACACACATGCTTACAGAGACATACAGACACATACACACGGACATACACACACACACTATCACACATAACATAAACAAAAAGCAAAAAGTGAAAACATTCTTTCGAAAACAAATTTGCGTAGTTCAAACTTAACAATTTCTTCAACCTAAACCAAACAAAAAAAAAAAAAAAAAAAATGAAAAAATGGAAATACAAATACAATATATTATAAAAGAATTATAAAAACAAACAAATTGCAAAACCAAAAAAAAAAAAAAAAAAAACAAATGAGAAAAAAAAATTAAGAAACAATTAAACAACACATCACAGTTATAGTTATTCAAAAAGAAATTTAACAAAATTTAAATAACAATCTAACAAATATAAACAAATATTCCAAGACAAACAAAGAAACAACACGAAAAAGAAAACTCCCAACAAAATCAAACAAGAAAATCTATATGATATTTTAGTTTCTTGTAGTTCAATCAATAATTTTCAAAACCAAAAATTGCAAAAAAACTTAAAAAAAAAAAACAAATTGAATTCGCATTGAAATTTGATCAAATTTGAATCAAATCAAAGCAAGAGAATTCTTTTTTTTTTTTTTTTTTTGTGCAAAAAAGGGATACCAAAATAATGAAATATATATTATATATACATACTGTAGCATAAAGCCGATTAAAATTTAAATTAATAATTTAACAATTAATAATATTAAATAATAACACAACATGATAATGTAATTGGGCCAGTATGGGTGAAATAAATACGATGAGAGCAATTTAAACAAATCAATTTTTACCAAAAAGTTAATTCACCTTGCGCACCCCCCCTCTCTCCACACACACACACATTCTCCTCCTGCTCAACAGTTCGCAATTCTCGAAACCTGAAAAAAATGATCCTAGCGCCATAACGTGAGAAACTTCTTGTTCAAACAACAAAATCCCCCCCTCCAAAAAAAAAAAAAAATTTTACTTGCTGAATATAAATAAAGAGACATGAATTAAAAAGAAAAAGAATAAAACATCAATAAATGGATTAATTTCCATTGTAATTGGGATTTTCGTTTCGGGTTCAAAACGATTTCAAATGAGACTTATCAACTTTTAAGAATGGCCTATTAGAATTGGAATTCAAATATGATATAGTAAAAAAAATAATTTTTTTTTTTTTCAAAATACAAAAATTTTATATGCTATTTCAAATAATGTAAGTTGGTTTCAAAATCATGATACGTCTATAACAAATCCGCCGGAATATGGCCGACTTAAGGGATATGCTATTAGAAAATTCCAACATCATGGAAAATGTGGACTTGTCTTTTTTTAATAAGTAATTTATTGGAAATTAAAAACTTGTCCTCACTTAATATCTCAGCCTTGGGTTTGATTTTTAGAATAGGAACTAAAGCTTATGGGTATGCCCTAGTGCATACTAAAGAAGTAAATGATGGAAAAGAATTTTATGTTTTTTTTTTGGAAATAAATTACAAATCTATTGTATACATATATATTTCGCTTACTTAATTCTAAGAAGAAAAAAAAACATAATAATAATACCGAAAACTAGAATGGAAGAATAAAAGTATCATAATTATTTAGGTAAACAATATAACTAAGTAATTAATGTGCCTTGGCTTTGTAGGTTATTTTCCAAACCTCAAAGAGACAAATTGTCGAATGGAAACGATAGAATATTGCCAATGGCATCGAAATATGAGTGATAATTGTCCAACCCCATACACCGAAGAATTCCAGATGCGTTTCCCGAAATACTGCCCGTCCCTTGATCAGTGTATTAACAAACCAAATGGCAATATTGGCCACCAATAGAAATGTGATAATCTCTCGTCCTGGCTTGCGGCGCACCTGCTTAGCCCCCTTGCAACGACGATGACTAGCATGGAGTATGAACATCGTTTGCAATGATGTTTGCGCCACACCAAATACTTCAGCAATAATTCCTTCTACACGGTCGGGCACAGTGTCCCATTTGGCAAAATAGCTACCCAATATACTGAACATGCCATATAAATAGACACCGGTTTGTGCCACCACCAGAAGTAGATTATCCAGATCCATGGAATGATGTTCATCACTTGTATCTTTGACAAAACGCAAATCCCGCATAACGATCATGCCTAAGAATTGAAATAAGAAAAAATATATAAAAAAAAAAATCGATACATGTATATAGAAATGGAATTAACCTGTTATTATTGCCGTTCCGCACATAAAGTACATAAATGTCTCCCACAGGGTCACTTCCTGTGTGGCTATAAGCTCATATCCTGGCTGTGTATATAATACAAAATACATGATCATCGATATAATGGTCATCACAATGATTAATATGCCAAAGAAAAGTCCTTTATGCGATTGCGAACAATCGACAGAGAAATGATGGGCGGGTTTCTGGGTGACGGGCTTCACTGAATTCTTTCGTGTCTTATCAATATCTGGTATAGATTTGACAGTCTTCCACATTTCAAACAGGATCACAGCACAGATAAGCGAATACTCAATAGTGCAGGGAAATAGAAAGGGCGACAAATGTTGCACAAGATTGCCCATAATTGTGGTACGAGAGCATCCACTGAATGAGGCTACTGTTGGCACCACCGTTATATTGGCCGCTATAGTGGACACGGTGGCAGCGGCCGATGTTAATGAATTCTGAGAATGATTTCCAACATGTGTATGAAGTGAGGCATTCACGGCTGACCAATCTGTTGAGCCATGATTATTGCCGTGCATCACAAGATCGTGGGCCGGATCAACATCATGTCGACTAATGTGAAAGATTTCATGTTTTGTCTCCTCGACAAGGACATACAACCATTCGCACAAATTGGTGGCCACCATATGCATAAGTCCAAAACGTGATGTGACCTTATGCCTTGCCATATCCATATAAGTGGTATTGAGAAAGATGAACTGCACCTGGGCAATGCACAGGATCATGCGACAAATGGGTGTAATGGCCACAAAGACATCATGACAACCGGCATGGCCATTCAGCTCGAAAAACTGTCCAAATTCCAGACCCGAATAGACCATAGTACCAATGGCAAAGGCAATTGCTCCAACCCTTAAATAAAAGCTACCAAAATGTGTAACCTTATGCTTTAGATGGACATTGCTGTTCTTCTCATCTAAAATAAGAAAAAGTTAGAAATTAAATTCATATTGTTGAAATGAGTTATGTAATAAATAGATATGTTATCTATGTAGACGATATTCGTTACATAATACATGATCATACTTACGAAAGTCCTTAAGTGCATTGAAAAGTGAACGATTGCGAAAGGCACTTATATATAGAAAAGTAACAAATAGTATACTGCCAGCATAGAGATAAACATAGAAGCCTTGATAAACATAGGTTGGTATTTGATCGGATATAACTTCAGTTATGGGTAAACAAACGCCCAACAGTACCAACAATTTGCAATAAGTTGCCGATAATGCCGAACTAATGGCATCACTGTAAAATGAAAAATGAATAAATGAAATTTCAATGTATTCATCTTATGATTTCATTTCAATTGATTAACAACTTACTTGCCCGTTCGTCGATTCTTTTCCTTTTGCTGTTTGGCCTGAAAACTTTTTGCACCACTATCGTAGGCTGTGGAACCATTTCTGGCACTCGCCGTGCCACTCTGAAAATTAATTGTGGCTGTACTGCCACTAGCCGTTCCTTGCAAGTTACTTTGGAAGAGAAAAGAAAAGTTTGATTCATAATCATAATTTCAGGAAAGAAAGATTGTGATTCTATATATGTAATTCTGATTTGTTAAGATTAATTTTAATACTATAGCTATTACATTACATGTGTATGTTTGTTTGTATACCCATGATTTTTGATGTTCCGCGTAGTTAGAAACCCATTGTTTTCCTTACGACCACCAAATAATTGTGGCCTTTGGGTCAAGATCTCCTGTAGCAATATTGATGGTCGTCGCGATACTTGAATGGTGCATGAGGAATCATCTCGATGTATACCTATGCTGGGCAATGGTAGAAGTGCCTGTCTTTGGCTGGCATGTTCAACCAATTCCAGATTTGTTTGCGATTTGGCTAATGGTGAGATTGGATGTGACATAATTGGTATATTATGATGGCCACAATGATCGCAGGAAGTACGTGCAAAACGTATTATGGCGTTATTGTTGTTGTTGCTGTTGTAATTGTTGCTGCTACCACCACCGTGCGGTGGAGTACCCGGCAATGAATGTGGAGTTGTATGTGCTGATGGTGGTAAACGTGAAAAGGATGCCGATTTCTTTGGTTGCTTTATTGTGATATATTCACAGCTATCGGTAGATATCTGATTGCTAATTATGAGATTCAGTTATCGACATGAGATCACCATTAATATTAAGCCAGGGCATACGCACACATATGCTCACACACACACACACACGGACAAGCAACCACACACGAGTGTCCTGTTTTATTAATTTTTGTATAATTTTTATTCCCCTTAATTGGAAACCTCAATTAGAACTGCCCCGTTGAAGGCAACGATATAGACTGATTTTAACCCGATTTCTACGTCATTTCTGGTCAACTAAACTCGCTGGCCCTGGCCCTGGTTATTTTGATGGCTTTTTGATTGATTTTCCTTTTGTTTGGCAAATTGATTTTTAGGTAAGCTCTTTTCTTTTGGCGATATTATCACCTGTAAGAGTGCAGCGCGTGTTTACCTGATAAAATGCACACAGATAGACAAACAGACAGACAGACAATCATTTGTCTGATCATCAATCACATAATGGGGCATAGTGAAATAGTTTTTGTTATTGTACCGATACAAAAAAGAAAATATCAAGTGATCACATATATCACCCTTTATATATATATATATATACATATATATGTACATACTGTATAATATTTTTTCTAATTCCCTTATCAAAATCCCTTCATTGAGTCGTGTGCGGCATTTCAACTTTTATATGATCTTGACGCTTTTACTTTATTTATCTGTTTGCTGATTAAATTACAATTATTTTGCAATTACTTAACATATATATATATACATATATACTTATGTATATATGTACCTTTTGAATTGAAAGATTAGCTCTTTTATCAATTTTAATCATATAGAAATTATTGTATTTTACTTATTCCAAAAAGATTCTTTGTATATTATGTATTGTTTTCTTTCTTTTTTGTGGCTGTTTTGTATTAGTTAAATTAATAAACTTTTTTTTAGCATTTTGAGCATTATCTTTGGGACCAAAAATTTATTAATTATGTTTATCAATTGATTAAAAGCAATCATGTTTTCTCTTCTTCTGTATATTCTATCTGATCAATCATTCCCATTGTATTATGCTGCATATATGCATAGAAAAACTTTAACACGACGATCGCAATTTTTTTTTGTTATATATTATTATTGTTTATATGTAATTTCTGGTAAAGAAAATGATATATTTTTATACTTTATAGAGTCGGCGCATAGTAGCTTATTTGCTGCAAATTCCTTGCTGAAATCTATACTAATTATTTTAATTATTTACTTATGAAATTAATATTTTTTTTTGTAAATAAATTTAAAACTTTAAGTAATTTAATTTACATAAAGGATAGCGTGCTACGCCTTAGTACAAACTCTAAGCACTGTTTTTTATATCCTTGCAAAAGTAAATTAATTCAATGGGTAGAAGGAAGTATCTCCGAATTATGTAGAGTATATACATTCCTCAACAGCATAATGATCCGTTGGCCAGATCGGACTACTGTACCATACATATATCATCTGTAGGAATGATCGATCGAGAGTAATCTTTAACAGCAATAAATGTCGTCCGGCTTGAAATTTGATACTTGTGAGTTCCACCAAATCTCATCAGAATTGGTTGAATATATTAAATATATTTTGTATTTTTGGTTGTGGCACTAAACATAATTTTTATTATTATATATATATCATCACACACTTTCCAAATTTGATCGAAATCGTTGGGTTATATCGTATAGCTCCCATTGAAATGATCATTCAAATTGTTTTAAACCGATTGACACGAAATTCGGTATTCGAAGTTTAAAATACATAGAAATATCTTTATGAAGTTTCAGCAGAATCGGTCGACTATATGGTATAGCTGCTATAGGAACAATCGGACCAAAAAATTGTTTGGTTCGAAAAATTAATTTTTCTCGTTTAATTTAGATTTAACTTTGTATACTATATACACTTGAGTTTATTCATGATAATGGTAAATTATTAAAGAGATAAACTGCATTATAATTTTTAATTGCAATTTAAAATTATATTCATTAGAAAAATAAATCCAAAGTACACCGCAATTCGATTTGATGAAATTTAACTTGAAATCGAAAACACTTTTGTGTAATTCCAAATGAAAAATTTATGCTAAAACCAAATTTTTTTAATGATGATCCAGTATTTCCCGATGTTATATTTACATTAATGGTAAATTTCTTTCAGTTCCAATGTAGTGAAATATATATGCAGCGCCTCTTGAACTATCTAAATTATAATAACAATGTTTATTGTTGTGTTATCAAACAATTGAGTCGATTTCGTTATCTCCCGCTACCCTTGTCTTACACAAATAAATCTATTTAAACAAAATTAATATATGTACATATATACATATAAACCTTTTCTACATCTTTGGTTGTACATACATATTATGTATTTAAATGTCGATGTATATCAAAAAATTGGAACAATTGGATAAAACTAAAGAATCTTTTGATGTTAATAAATTCACCAACTTTCTGCATAAAATAATGCAAACAATTTATTGTTATTTAAATAGTATATAGTTACACGATCATTTTGATTAAAATGTTTGAATAATCCGTTTGCTCTGTGTGTGTGTGTGCTTGTGTGTGTTTGTTTATATTTGTGTGTGTGTGCGTGTGTGTATGTGTTTATGTATGCGTTTATATGAGTATTCGATTTGTAACTGCAACACACTTTATTTGCCGTGCCACCACATCATCTCGGTAATGGACGCGTTGCTTCGTTTTCCACAAATTAATCGGCTCATCGTAACAGCCGTTTGTATTTAAATTGTTTAATGACATGTCAATAGGAGAACGAACGGAAAGGGGGGAAGGCAAAGACACCGGGACCGGCACGGGAACGTAAACGGATTGTTAAGACACACACACGCGCCTAAATTGATGAGAAGGTCAGCCAAAAATACAGAGGAGAAAAGAAAAACAAAGTATAAGATAAATAAAAAAAAAAAAAAATATCCGAGAACGTAAAACGTAGAATGAAAATCGCGTTAGACGTATAACTGATTGTCCGTTTAACTGATCAGACTATGTGAAATTTGCGACTGTGATATTTCGAGTACAATAGGGTTATAGCAACTGAGACCGATTGGTTGCTTTAGTGGCAACCACTCCATACCAGGGTGGAGGTAGATTGGATTGGTGTGGAGTGGAGTGGAGTGGAGTGACGTGGAGTGGAGCTGAGTAGAGGAGAGCAGAGCTCCAGTTTTCAGTTCGGGCCAAGTGCTATCTATCTGCGAGACGGCGGCATTTGGCTAGATGATTAGCGTCTGTTATTAGCTTTTCGCTCTTCTCTTTTTTTTTTTTCCAGACGCTTACATAAATAATAATATACATATATATATATGTATATGTATATACATATACATGGATATGTATATATGTACATATACATGTATGTATGCATGTGTACACAGAGAGAAAAGTGTGTATAGATTTCATGTTTAGATTTCATTCAGTTCTCACAATACATATATTTTAATAGTTGGCACAATCAATTTTGAAATCAAATTATTAAATAAATTTCATATTTCTTTAAAGATTTATTTCAAATATTTCACAGTCTACTTTTTCTTACTGTGTAGACATTATAACAATTCTTTTGTATTGCCTCAATTTATAAATTTATTTACCCAATGTCAGGTATACGTCATATTTTCTACAACAAAAATTAGATTACATATTGTTTTTTTTTTTAATTTGTTATTGTGTATTATATATTATATATGTAAGTATGTTATATTATATAGTATAGTTGGTTGTATTTTACCCAACTTTCATTTAAAAATAATACACTTGAAATCGGTTAATGGAAGACAACAGAATACGCACTCTTATAAGTATGTTGTCTACTCTACTAAAAAAGAAAATATGTCAATAGATTGAGAATTCATTTTTATTTATAGCTATGGCCCAGACTCTTATCTTTTTGTTAACAAATATTAAACATATCTTTCGTTAACCCTATCCAATTGTTAGATGCTGTACTGTTTCTCTTATCTTCAAGTATGTGCTATATCTACATACGTTTTTATGTCTGTATGCATATAGGTTTATCTATTGAGATTAGTGTTAACTAATTCTAAATTTGTTGGCTTGTAATAACGATATCAATTAGATAAAATAATTAACAACTGTATCTATGTATTTTCTGTCAATTAAATATTTATTTATATGTTCTTATAACTAACTGATATTCAAATTAGAGCAAATAAATATTGAAAATTGATTTCTTATTTATCTACTTACATACATATTAAAAATAATATTATGATGTTCATATAATTTTATTTATAACATTCCGATTATGATTTATTAACATTGATTCATGATTTGGATTTTGTTGAGATTACAAATCCCCAAAACTGATCAAAATCTTTATACATTATCCAAATCTTTGTTATTTATTAAATGTTAGATCTCACTTTTCCAACCAAATGAAAAAGTTTAATTGATACCTCTTAGACGTGATCAGAGGATTTTTGGATAGATGAGGTGTCAAATGTTTATACTAATAGATTAATTATATGGCAAAAAAAAAGAAAAAAAAGAAATCTCATAATTAAATATTTCCACATATATGTGTGGAATATATTAGGTACTATAAATAGTTTTGCTAAATATATATAACACTTGCATCCATTGTTTCCAAGTGCGTTTAAGGTATTAGTTGCCAATAAAAAAAATATTTTTTTTATACATATACATATACAAATTGATTTCATGGTCATTAAATAAAAATATTAGATAATATTTAAGACGAGCGAAAGCGGCTTAGTCATAGCATGGACTTTGCTTTTTAGGCACAATACAATGGATATTTTGTTAGTCGTGCACACCCCTCACTTCTTCCACTTTTTTTTTTTTTTCACTTTGTCACACATTTTGTATGCGTATGTGTGCATGTGTGTATGTGTGTGTGTGAGAGAGTTTTAACCAAAAGATTTTGTGTAGATTTCGAAAGTCTAACTTAATTTTTTGCACAAATATTTGTGACTGGTCTCTGTATCATGACAGAAATAGCCAGCAAACTGCTAATTGTTAATCGTTTGATCTACCAATTCGATAACATAAAAAAAATATATACTTATATATGCGTTTCATTTAGTCAAGGTTAAAATAGAATTATTAATCATTTACCTAAATGTAACTGTTGGCATTCTTTCGTATCTGATTTCACTAAGATGTTCCAACATTAATTGGAAAACCAATTCAATGATTTACTTAATATATATATATCGCTTTCACTTTTTGTTATAAACTGTTTTAGGTTTTTTATTAAGTTGTTGGCCGTTGACTAGAAAACTGAAAACTAAATTTTTTATTTTGCTATATTAAATCGATTCTTATCATATTTGATGTCATTTGGTAGACAATGTCAGCGCCTCTACGTATATACATTTATTTATCTATGTATGTATATATATATAAACATATATATGTATATGTGTATCAATAATTTTCTTGGCAAGTTAGTTAATGCTTTGATATTAACAAAACAGTTCTAGACAAAGATAATGACTATCCATAATAACAATAAAAAAGGGACAGTCCAAAAACAACTGTGGCAGATAAATTTTTCTAAAAATTTGTTTTACCAATTTTATATTGAAACAATATATCAAGAAAGAATTGAAACTTAAAGTCAATTATTTCTAATTTCATCTTGACAATTCTATTGAATTAAATCTTTTCTAAATTGGAAAACGAAATTGACACAAATTTTTCTAATATTAAATGCGAAATTAAACAAAATCAAATATTGTAAAATCTTACTATTTTCAACCTACTATTATTACCCTTTAATATCATATATAAAATTTCATAAACAATTTTATTAATTTTGAAGTAATCCGCTCCTGTCTAATAGTTAAGTAAGCATAAAAAGACTCTTTGAAATTGGTTAATGATTTTGTAAATAAAACATTGAACCCCAACAGATAGCAATATTTGTTGATCAGACTTTCAGTTGCTTAGTACATGGGTGTAGCCAAAAAATAAAATACAATATATATAACAAAATTAAAATGATATTCAGTTTAATAGATAATTGCAAAATTTATCTCAGATTTCAGGAATCTTAATATATTTTATAAAGATTTATAAAGGCGTTTTTAACAATTGCAGGCATAAAGATGAATAATAAATCTCTCTTTTAACTACGTCTATGAACTTCTCGATAAATCATAGAAATTTTAAACAATTGCCATTTCAGAGAGTTTCGTCATTCATTATCAATTAATTATGTATTAAATTAAAATAAAAACATTTCGATCATGTGAACTTTGTATACTCTAGCATATTTTTTCTTATTTGAATCTATTAAATCTTGTCTCTCGTAATGATTTCTTTTAGGGTAATAATTTTCAGATTGCATTTCTTTGTGATATGAATAAAAGTAAAGGCAACAAATGCTTTTAATTTTTTATTCTATTTTGTTAAAATATATATTTTTTTTGTTATCTATTTTAACCATAAGTTAACTGTTGTTCGATAAGAACGTAGAAATATTTATACGACATACATATATATACCTATATATATATATATATATAGATTTCACGATACTGTAAGTGAGAAAGCGGAACAAACTGCACATACATACATAGTATATATTAATGCCATATGATTGATTTAAATATTTTGATATTATTATTAACTTTCTTACATAGTTACTTTGACGTCATAAAGTATGACACATTTGAATTTATTTGCTTTAATAGTTTATTATTGTTCACATCAAAGGCCAATAATTAAAGTGACCAAGATTAAGAAAATTGGCATATCATCTCATCTCCCTATACTTAAAGACATACATACATATATACTTCATTAACCCCCCCCCGTTCTCAACAAGTCCATATGACACACTCTTCATTTGTTTCCATACCCCAATGAATGGATGATTGCTTAGGTTCAAAGTGAGTGCAATTAGTGGGAAATGTTGACAAGGTGTTCAACTGTCTGAAGCTGTCAAGATTTGATTGGGTAATTTACCTATATATATGGACTCAATATTGCATTTACTGTTCACTGTTCACTGAGGCGCACCTCCAAATGGGCTCAATGACGATGACGATGACGATGACGATGATAATGATGGACTCGTCATCCACTCATGACTTAACAAAAGACAAACAGACAGACAGACAAACAGGTAAATAGGGAATCGTTTAGGCAGACAGTTTAAATTATAACTAAATACTATTTAGATAGAACTGGAAAACACGAAATTAGGTGCAACATATATGTACATATACTTACATTTATAGATCGAAACATATATACTGAGTTTTTCACTTTCATTATTTCTTATTTATATGTTATTAAGGGTGGAGATCTAATCGTATTACCTAACAATTTTATAAATAATTGCAAGATCTTTGCACATAGATTAAAGATTATTTAAAAAATTGTTATTATTTCCATTTCAACCAGATGATTATATGTATATATAGAATATATGGACTGCCACAGACAAAATTTGGTATTATTGCGATTACATTAAAAAGAAATGCCGTAGAATTATAGATATATATATATATATATATATATAATGTATATATGTATATATATATATATACATACAATGTAAATATATATATATATATATATATATATATATATATATATATATATATATATATATATATATATATATATATATATATAATGTATATATATATATACATTTATGTGGATATTTTATAGTGGAATTCTGTTTTAATATATATACATTTCTATAGTTGCTTTTTATCCTTTTTTATACTTATCATGTGCTCTATGGCTTATCGATTTCTTTGGGGTTTTATTCTATTATTGTTTCTTTTTTTTATTTTGTCTTTTATGTTTCTTGTTGTTTTCTGTCTTTTAGCAAATTCCATTGGTTGCTGCTCTTATGCAAATCCTTATAGACAACAACTATAACAATAAGATGGGGATATGGGGGAAGAGAACAACTGGTGCTCTATCCCTGTTTTTATTCTACATTCTATTTCCCGCTTACCTCCCGCCCCCCTCTTTATCTGAATGGTGTGTATGTACTTATGTCTGGTGTTGATGATGCATAGGCGTTGGCATTGCCATAGACCGCGCTCAGGTGCACACACATACACCGACACACACACACACATATCTATGCATCCTGTTACTCAGATTTATTTGCCTTCTTATGAACGTCTAATGCATAATGTAAATTTTCGCCATGTGCGTTTATGCTATGGTTTCTTTTTTTTTGTTACATAAAGGTGACGAGATGAGGAAGGAGGGGAAGCATAGGGTAAGACAAAAAAACAGAAAGCAGAGAGGGGTATTTGCACACAAACACATATAATTTTCACATATGCATACATATACAAATGTATGTATTTTTATACATGTATGTATGTATGTAAGTACTGTATAATACGTTTGTAGAGCAGGTGAATGTGTAAGTTTAATTGTGTAAACAATCCTGTTAACAAAGTATTGTATTATATAATTATTAATATATATATATATACATGTATAAAACCCATATATAAGATAATACTGCTTAACCCTTTTATTGTATTATGTTAGTAATTTAATATATATTGTTAGTTATTAAATCATAGATAATTGTTTCTTATCTTTTTAAGATTTAAGAAAATTTGCAACTTGATTATTTCGTTAACTGACTCAAATAATACGAGTATACCGGAGGTTCTGGACAGATTGTTGCATATTTCAAAATCTGGACGTTATACATAAGTGACTCAAGGAGTATCTTATGGCCAAAGGACACTATGGTACTTCTGCAAAATGCTAAGGTAACATTAAGTTTTTTCCACAAAAAATTATTTGTGGTATATTTCTGGGGGTCCTATTCGTCCCGTGGCAGGATAAGCGATAGTTGGAGTCAGAAATAGGAGAATTTTATCGTGGATAGAACTATGATCGAATTAGACAGTACGAGTTCGTTTGGATCCCGCTGGAAAAGGACTTCTAGAGTTTTATGAAAACTTCCTTTCCAATTTACGTAAGGAAAATTGCCATCTAAATTGAAAAAAAAAAGAAAAAGGAACGGCCATTTCAACAACTATCGGAAAGTTTTTATATGTTAAAATTAAGTTCCTGTTGATGAACATCACTGACATAGAATCATTCTGATTCAGTCCACTTTTAGCGGACAGTCAAATTATCACCGATTGTACATTTTGCGCCATTTCGTGATCCAAAAAAAAGTATGATAATTTTTGTAGCATACTTTGGGGATCAGCGTAAGTTCGACTGCCAAATCAAAAAGACGCTAACGAAAAAAGGCAATAGGTTGATTGAGGACAAAATTTGTTTAAAATGAAAATATATTTATTATTTATTTTATATATGCAAATATGAATTTTAAAATAACAATTTTTACTGCATACTTTTCTGGGCACCATTTTATTGCCTGCGCGTACGAAATTTATGTAAGCGAAGTCCCGACAACTCTCTAATTTTAAGAAGATCCGCATGTCCTTTGAGTATATGATAGGCTTTGTTGGTTGCCATCGCCTGGAATTTTCAGATCTTTGAAAATCCTTTGAAAAGCTACGGAAACAGGAAATTTTTTTGATCTAGCAAAAATTGGATATCATTTGCGAATCCATTAAAGAATCAAGATAAATTGATGTCAACTGATGCGTTTAAAACAGGATTTTCTTTTGGTTGAAATATATTTCGGTAGTCCTTCGAATAGTCCTATTTTAGACTGTGTTACATATATAGAAATGTGTGTACCATCATTTTGGATTAGAAATTGTTTTGTTCGCTCCATAGCTATAGATATAGATCCTGTCGCCCTAAATAGCATCATTAAACTTTGAACCGAAATAAACTAATATTTCAGTTGTCTCGCATTATTTGCTAAATAAATATATATATATATTTTTTGTTTTATTAAATTTTGTTGTTCTTGTTGTTTTGTTGTTTTGCAGACGCACCTGTTTATTTTTATATTTAATATATACAGAGCAAAAAGTATAATATGAACTACGCTAAAATTTATGTACATGTATGTATTATGCACATTACCCATATATATATATGTATATATGTACATACATCTATATATGTGTACGTATCTGCGCCAATATGAACGCATTCTCTTTTAACTGCATAAATCTCAATGGCGAAGGGGTTCTAGGCTCTGGGCCTTATCCTGGCACTGGTTACGGTATAGAAGACAGGAGGGTAGGAGATGGAAGTGGAATGCCTGTTTTTGCCTAGCCAATAACAAATATAAAACGAGACCAACGAGACATGGGTAGATGTATAGGTGGATTGGAACGAACAACGATGTTATTACGGCTTGTGCACTTTCCAATTTCTGCAACCGGATATGAACTTCCTTAATAAACATTTTGCGAGATGGTGTATTTTGTGTATACTCACACCCATTGCATTCGGTGTGTTTTTGTGTATATCTGTGTGTGTGTGTGTGTGCGTTTGTGTGGCTTGTGCCGGAAAATAAGTACTTGTGACTCTTCATTTTCGTCTCCGTTGACTTTTGGTCTTTCCAACTGAAAATTGAGCAGAAAATGGCCATAAAATGATGCCCCCGCATTTTACTTTTGCAAAAGTGTGAAAATTTGCAATCCCTTAACACGGCAAGAAATGAAAATTCTTAAAATGAAATACTTCAAATAATTGTATCTTCCAGCTATAATAGAGTGTAGGGGTGCAGTTTGGGTTTTTCTTATTTATAATATTATTTTTATTATGATTATCTCTTGAAAAACATGACGTATGAGTGATATTTTTATACCATATGCAAATCATTTTCATATAAGACAAATATAAAATTTTCAAGGTCAGAAAAGATGCGGGACTATATAGATATAAATTATGTAGTAGAAATTTATATTTTAATTTAAAAATTAAATAATTTTAGGCAAACGAACGGGAGATTAAATGGATTAAGATGAGATGAATTAACTAGTTTTAAATACATTACATGAGTTCTTCAATTAATTAATTGATTAGTGTAATGTCAGACTTAAATATTGTCGTTCTTAAAGTTATCAGCATGAAATTAGATTAAAACATGGGTTAAAGAAAGGCAGAGACTAAACAGTGAAATTGATTCAAAGATAAAGAGTTCAAAAAACATTTTGATTTGGCCATTTTTAACTCTAACAACTCTAATTAACTAGATGCATAATCAAGGCAAGTATGTGATGTTTAAGTATCTATGTTTATATGCATGTACGTATGCATGTATGTATGTATGCATATAGTGTATATTGCTTTCAGTGTATTTTGTTTGCACCTCGATACATTTTCAGTTTGCACTTTCCATTTTTGCTTTTCATTTTTTTTTTTTTCTTTTCCAAATTCGTTTCATGGTGTTTACATTTCGGTTAACAACATGTAACTCACTTATTGAGTTATTTGGGTTTTCGACACACATACAGATACACCAACACACGCACACACACACACACACACATACATAGCCACAAGCTACAGTGGTCTAATGCCTTGGGTAGCTTTTTGGCAAATGCTGTTAAGCTGGCAAAGTGACTTACATTAGTTTTTGGTAATACCAAAAGAGCAAATGTTTGTGTATGTGAGAGAGAGAGAGAGAGAGAGAGAGAGAGGGAGAGAGAGAGAGAGAGAGAGTGGGAGGGAGGGAGTGGCAAAGGCGAGTGACAGGAAGGCGAGCGCAATCGAATTTTGGCTATGGAGGTTGGGTGTGAGCATTTTAGGTATCTTGAATTTCTGCCGTTGCTGGTGGTGTCAGCCGGCCTCAAATTGCGGTATATGGTAATGCTGTGTGTGTGTGTGTGCGTGTGTGTGTGTGTGTGTGTGTCTGTTGGTGTCTGCTCTTGACTGCCGGCAATTTGAATTTGTATGAGAGAATGTATCTGTCCGTTATTCAGTCCTAAATAATCGATTGTCTTTGCTGCTGCTGCTATTGAATTATAAGGAATTATATTGAAATTGGCTCAAAGGTCTTGCCCATTTCAAATTGTGAAAATTGGATGAAATCCTATTGAAAGAGATCTAAGATAATCCTAAGATATAAAATGATTTAATTGAAATTATTTATTTTTGCATCATTTTTGTGTTCAAAAGAAATCCAAGAGAATCTCGATATAATCTTGTGGAGAAATATTATATACATACTTGCACTATTTTCTCCCAAAGTTTATAAAATATATAATTAAATTTATATATTAACAATTTTATATAAAAATGACTATTTTAAGTTTATGCTCTCTTTATTCAAATATCTTTGCTACTAACTAAATTAAATTAATTAATGTATTGTGGTAAGAAAAAACTTTTTATACCCTTTACCCATAGGATAAAAGGGTATATTAAAGTCGCTAAAGTATGTGTTACAGGCAGTAGGAAACATTTCCGACCCAATCAAGCATATACATTCTTGATCAGTATCAATAGTAGAGTCGATTGAGACTTGTCTGTCTGTCTGTCTGTCTGTATGAACATCGAGATCATGGAGACTATAAGAGATAGAGCTAAAAAATTTCGGTATCAACATCCTTCTGGTGTGTATCCCCCACTTCTGCTCCCGCAATTTAATAAAAACGAATAACTAAAGAAAAGTTAAAATGTATCGTATTCTTATTTGGCACAGACAATTATATAGTCAATATGTACTAGTTAACTAAGTTGAAATCAGACAATATACTTTGGAGATATACGAATATTCGTTTTATACTGAAATATCATAGGCAGCAGCTGCTGAGAGTGTCATTTAACATTTTTTTTATTAAATTGATGACGATTTTGATGGAGTTTGACTTTATGAAGCATTTCTACTTGGAACAGGATATATTCCAAGTCGACAAGGACGACTTGCTTGCTTCATTTTATCATCAAAACATAATAAATTAAAATATTAAATTATAGTTTAAAATGTAAGTAACGAAAATTAAATAAATTAATATCTTGCACGACATCGAATTTTTAGCCTTATTATTATTATTATTATTTTTTTGTATTTTTTTTTTTTTTTCACAAATTGAGAATTTCCGACACATGATGCAGGTTTCGTCGACAACGAACTTGTTTATTTTGTACATTTATAATGACAGTCCGCTGCTAGCGAAACCCGATTTCAGTGTGGATTACTTTATGGTTAGTCTAAAATACTTTAAGTTGCACAAGTTTTATGATTTAACCTCTAGCCTCGGTCTTTTGCATTCATTAAAATAAAGTAACCAAAAAATAAAAGTTAAAAATAAAACAGACAAATATTTTTTTTGAATTTTTTTTTAGCGATTTTTTTTTTTTTTGTTAGTTTTCACTTTTCTTAACGCGTCGTTTCGTAGACTCTTTGTATAAATCACGACTGAAATAAAAATGAGAAAAAGTAAAGAAACGTAAAGAAAATAAACTTTTTGACACTTTATGGCCACGCAGAGACGACTTGAAATTATATATATATATATATATATATATGTATATATGTACATATAGAATGCAAACCAGTTGAGTTTTGTGCAAAGTTTGCACTGTGATTTGCCTTCTTCCTTTTTTTAGTTTCTTTTTTTTTTGTTTGTTTTTTTGGTGTACGTTGGACAAATTGAAAATATCCATAACAAACGCAACAATAACCAAAACAAATGCAGAGACAAAAAAATGTACAAAGAAAAGCGCAAAAGTCATAAGATTCTCTTTTTTCCTTCTTAAGATTCTTTTTTCTGCAAACGTTTTTCTAAGGATAATAGAATATATAGACGAAAGAAGTTCTTATTATGAATTTTAAGATATGATTAATCAGGCTGCCGAAATTTCAGTTCTTGTCTTAAAGTTTTGGGTATATGTCTTTATCCCTAATGAAATAGTAAAGAAATCAATGAAGAAGTATTAAAGCTTATTTAATTCGTTGCATAGTTTTTAAAGTGTTTTATATACTTATAGATTATTAGACGAATATCGGTAATACTCTTTGTTCTTTCTAACAATTTTAACTAAATATGCAGAATTAGGTCTCATAAAAAGGATTATAAAAACTTAATTTAACAACACATTCAATTTAGTTTCCTCTCAACTTGTTGCTTATAATATTAGGAAACTAGTAAAAGGCCACCTCAGTATCCCTTATCCTTCTCTTACTGTGCATTGATTGAGATATATATATATATATATATACAAATATACATGCATCTGTCTGTTCGACACCTAACAATCGGTTTTGGCCCTAAGAGTAAAAGGAAGAAAACTTTTCCAATCAACACCCATGTAAAACGATTTTCTTTTGGTCGAATGGTAAAACAGTTGTTAAACTTGTCTGTTTTTCCATCAATTTCTCCTCTCTTTGCCAACATTTTCATGTTGATATGTATTAAATCAAAAGCAGACCATGAAATCAAGTCAAGTTTTGTCCGGTTTTCTATAGGTATAGATATATATATATATATGTATATATGTGTGTATGTAGAAATCTTTCCCTAGCCTTTTTATTTTTTTATATACTTGCTGCTTGCGCACTTGAAAACTAATTTTCAAATTGCCAATTTTCAACGTTACAAGTTGCAACAACAAAAGGCAGTAAGCTATGCACAAAACCACACACACACACACACACACACGCACACACAGAAAGAGGTGGCAGGGAGGTTGTGTTGGTGAAAAGGGTAGCGGTAGCGGTTGCAGGATGCAGGATGCAGGACGTAGCTACTAAGCTGTCATCGCTTTGGCAGTTGAAAAAATGTTCAAGTTGTCTGTCAACTTACGCTCAATTTTGTGCGCTGAGACATTGGCCCTGACTGTGGTCTTACCAAGACCATGGAGATGCGTTCCAGCCAATTGCTACTGCAACAAAAAAAAAGTTCTCTCTAAGCTTTACAACTTCAAGTTGATTGTGCATTTAATGGGGGAGCGGGCGGTAAGAAAGGAAGCCATGGGATAGGTTACGATAGGTGGTTCATATTGGTTAAGAAAGTGAGGGGGATGGGAGAGAGAGAGAGCGAGAGGTGTAGAAAATGCAGACATTCATGAAGTTGAAGACTGAATTGGTTTTTGGCATATCTGCATATATGCAAAACACCATTAGCATTATCTAGGATTAGAGATTAAGAATTTATCATGCAAATACTACAAAAATTCCCCGAGAAATTTTCATGTTAAGTTATCGATCTATTATTCGATGTAAGAAATATCGAAGAAGCTATCATATATAATCATAATACTAAGATATTATCCATTAGCTAAAAGATATTTTAAGGTATTATTTATTTTAATTAGATTTTATCTTATATCTTATAATAAGTATATAGATCTGTTCTATTTAATAATATATTGATTGATTGATAAATATAATAAAAAGAGTTCTCATATTTTTTTTTGGTTTAAGAATATTAAAGAAGTTTAAATTATACTGGGTAGATATGTTTGGTAAATCGGATTAGACAAATAGTTGTATAGTGTTGATGATTTCTTTTGATTTTACCTTATTTTCCGCTTATGAATTTTTCATAAAAGCAAAAAATTTCTTTCATTGTTTGTCCTTTTCTGCAATATCCTGTGATGTCATGTCCTGTCCGAAAGATGGCACTTATTTTATACTCACACACACACACACACACACACACACAAAGTCATGCATGTGCACACATGCACGCTCACATTATCATAATTTTATTTTACACTCCAACTCCAACTTCAATTTCAAGGATCTTGGAGCGCCGCTGTCCATGCAACACAGCTTAGTGGTTTGTTTCAAGGAGCACAACAACAAAGACAACAACACCAATGACAAAACAGAAAAGACAGAAGAAAAAAAACAACAACCAACAACAACAACAATAACAAGGAGGAAAAAAAAAATTATAAGCGGGGAAACAAAGCGTCAACCCAAAGCAGCTTATAGATATAAATCTCAATAATCGTTTATCATGACGACGGTCTCGGTCTATGTCTTACGCCCTCTGACTGGGTAGACCGAACCAGGTGCAGAGCAAATGAGAGATGGAGAATAGCAAAACGACAGAAAAAGAGAAGACAAAAAAAAAAAAAAGGGTAAAAGTCGTTGGAGAATTTTCTATGCATGTTTGCATTTGAAGTGAAGTTAGGAAAGTGGATAGATAGACGTTGAATAGGTAGAAGGAGAGTATGACATCGTCTTGTTGCATTTTTCTTCGTTTCGTTTAAATACCCTGTAGTCGATGGCAATTTAAAAGTATGCTCGAGGGCACAATCAATATTTTGCCATTCACATCATCATCACAAAACTTTTAATCTCTTTAGATATAAGAGCCAAAAAAAAAAAGAAAACCAATTATCATTAATTTATTAATATTTCTTGTCTAATCGAGGGTATACAAAAGTCATGCAATTATTGTTGGCTTTCTTTTTGGTTTTTTTTTTTTTTTTTTGATTCTTGGTTCTGGCTATATATTTCCGATATTTTAATTTTTTTTATTTTTATCTGCTTTCTCCTTTTTGACGTAATTTTTTCCGATTTTCTGCAGTTTGCCTTAAAGCTCAAGTTAAACATTTGCCAATGCCAATGTCGTTGACAGGAAGAAACCAACGGACCAGAGATGGCAAGGCTTTGCCAATATAAGATGTGGTGAGGTGAAGTGAGGTGAGTCTAGGCGACGCAATGCGACGCGACGGAACGGAACAGGACGAGCGTCTTCAAGTTGTCTGCGCCCCATTCATTGTTGGTGTTGGTTTTGGGGTTCTTTGGTGTTGTCCTTACCACCAAGATGGAGATGGCAGTATTGTTGTTGTCGTTGTTGTTGGCACTGTTACTGCTGCTGTTGTTGCTTTTGTTGCTATGATTGTCTTGGTCTTTGCAACGTTTAAGGCATAATCAAGATGAATTTGTTTGTTGTCAATTTTACGCTTTAATGAAGGCAAACACATATGGACATATGTATGTATATGTGCATGTATATGAGCATGTCTGCATAAATATGTGTCTGTGTGTGTGTGTGTGTGCATGTTTTAATGTGTGGATGTGTTTGCTAATATATAATTTTTTACTGACTCCTTTTTTTCTAGCACTGAGATTGTATATGTATATGTTGGCATGCACATAAGCATGTTGGGTGTGTGTGTGTATGTGTGTATGTGTGTGCAAGTGTGTAGGTAGATTCTATCGAGCAAACAACTTGCATATTTTCATTTAAACGTTATATATGTATTGATATCAGCGAATATTTACATATACTAATACATACTTGCAATATTTCGCGTGTGTGTACTCAGTTGACTGGAATTTATCGAAAAAGTCTGGAAAAAAATGAAAAGAGTATAACAAAAATCAACAATAAATCGAAATAACAAGATTTAGTTACTTAATTGATCAGAAAGCTGCAATATGTTACTTATCGAGTCGATGGTCCAGTAGCTATTATTAATTGTTTTCAAAAATTGGTTTTATAATACTAGCTATATATCTACGATCATATAAATAAATGAAAATCAATTTGTATTTACATGAAAAAAAATAATAACGAAGCAAATATCATTTATTAAACTTTAATATTTACTTTATATTACTCAACTTATAAAAAAAATATTGTGCCAATTTGTTAATTAAAAATACAAAAATCTATAGTAAAAAAAAAAAAAAAAAAGAAATATAGAAGTCACTTCAAAAAAATGACTGTAGATGGACGAATTAAGGCTATTATTAACAATAAAAGTTACATAGCTTCCAATTAGAATTACAAACCAATTGCCAATTAATAATGGTCACATAATTTTATAGTGATATGATTTGATTCGAATATAATTTTATAGCTTCCTTTATTTTGTTCGGTAGAAAAGTTTTAAAATCAAATTAAAGGTAATTAAATAAACGTTTGAAATGTGTATAAATATACGAGGTGTGTTCAAAAAGTAAGGTGACTTTTCAAATTTGGCGGGCAACGTACTTTCGATTATCAATTTTTTTATTTTGTTATGTTGGTACACTCTTCCCGAACATCTGTACCAAGTTTCAAGTGTATAGCATTTTTTGTTTGGTTGGGAGAGGCGTAAAGGTTATAAGTGTTTTGCGTGCTCGGCGATTTCTTGCTATCGAAAAATATGGATCAAAGGATCCATCTTTCATCCGTCCTTTCATAGGTCTCTTTAGTTTTGGGAACAAGAAAAAGTCACATGGGGCCAAATCCGGTGAATATGGTGGCTGAGGCATGATTGTGGTGTTGTTTTTGGCCAAAAAAATCTCTCACAAGCAAAGATGAGTGAGCAGGGGCATTATCGTGATGCAAAAGCCATGAATTGTTTTTCCACAATTCTGGACGTTTTCTTCGTATTGCTTCTCGCAAACGGCGCATAACTTCAAGATAATACTGTTTATTGACCGTACGTCCATATGGTAAGAACTCCTGATGCACCACGCCGTGGTAATCGAAGAAAACAGTGAGCAAAACTTTGACATTTGATCGAACTTGGCGTGCTTTTTTCGGTCTTGGCTCATCTGGGCTCTTCCATTGGGACGATTGGACTTTGGTTTCGATATCATAACCATATACCCATGATTCGTCACCAGTTATGACCCTTTTGAGTAAATCTGGGTCGTCGTTGACGTCATTCAACAGTTCTTGAGCGATGCTCATGCGACGGTTCTTTGATGCAAATCCTTTGATCCATATTTTTCGATAGCAAGAAATCGCCGAGCACGCAAAACACTTATAACCTTTACGCCTCTCCCAACCAAACAAAAAATGCTATACACTTGAAACTTGGTACAGATGTTCGGGAAGAGTGTACCAACATAACAAAATAAAAAAATTGATAATCGAAAGTACGTTGCCCGCCAAATTTGAAAAGTCACCTTACTTTTTGAACACACCTCGTATGCACACATACATATGTATATACGAAATTTATTCATATCATGGCTAAAGAAATGTTTAAATGAAATGTTTCTATTTCTTTGAGATTAAAGGAAATTGTAAAAGAAATAATAAAATGAAGTAGGAAACTAAATATTTTCGCCTTTCCCTTTAATCTGGATGGTATTTCAGTAGCTTTACTGAATACTCGAGATATTATATATGTATATATAATTGGTATTGTTGGACCTATTTTCTGATTGTTTTTCGAAAAAGTTGAAAATATTTTATCTAATTGCTTTAGTGTATATGAAAACATTAAATTCTGCATTACTTACAATAAAAGAGCAACTTTTACATATTTTTTCAAATATTCTATATAGGGTATTTAACAGTCGTCGGCGTGCTATGCTGATCAATAAGGTGTTTATTTTTTTTTTTTGTTGGTTTTTTTTTTTTTTTTTTTTTTTGTAAGCTGACCTAACCAAATGAACCATGAATAAACTGCATATAGATGTACATAAAGAAGTGTGTGTACATATGTAATTGGAATTGGGTTTGTTCGGTCATATTTCAATTTCGGTTTTTGTGGTTACTGCTTTTGCTAGATGTCAACAATTAGTCAGCAACAGCAACAACAGCAACACTAATGAAATAGCAATTGGAAGATGAAGCCGACAGCAAATAGCCAACGAAAAAACCGCACCAAAAACTAAACGAGTAATGGTGTTGCAAGTGGAGGTGGTAGGTGCTGGTGGCAGAATGCACTTTGCGTAAAATGCATGCTACATTTGGTGTGCCCAACAACAAAACGATAAAGTTAACGTTACAAAATGTTATGACCGACAGACGACAGAATGGCACAGCAACACCAACAGCAGCAGCAACAACGGCAGCAACAACAGCAATAGCAACAGCAACGGCAGCAACAGACAAATAAACGCAAAGCCAATTGGCAAACGACGACAGGAAATTGCGTTGAAATGTTGCGGCCAACGGGCAACTACAAAAACAACGATAACAACAACAACTAACAGCACCAACAGCAGAACGTAATAAAAATACATTTGTTTTTGGGGGTATGTTTTTTTTCCTTTTACTTATGGAGCACTTTGGTTGAACGGGGGTTTGGGGAGATTGTGTTGGGAGCATAAAGGCAAAGATAATGATCCGAATTGCAGTGTGTGTGTGTGTGTGTGTGCGTGTATGTGGAAATCACTGGGCTACATATACCAGGACAAGTAAATCCACTTGAAACAAGAAGAAGATGAAAAATATCTGTGTGAAAAACGAAGACTAAATGGGATATCCCCAAGGTATTTACATTGCTCCCTCTATATGACTCTCCCCTTCCTCTACTACTACAATTTCACCACTCCCCGCTGTACATATCATTCTCATTGTCCCACTTCAATATAAAAAAATTAAATAATATGAATTTAAAATTCTTTTATTGTTATTATGTAAATAATGAACAATTTAATGGAAGTACTTTGCTTTGTTTTTTTTTTTTTTTTTTTATGAAGCTGTTGCTTTTGCGTATTTCCTTTTTCCTTATTTGTTCAATTTATATTATATAGAGAGGACTTGCAGTAAAAATAAATGAGTATATGTATAAGAGGTTTAAAGTCGAGTGTAAAGACATCACTGCAGATTGAGACATATTATTTAAAAAGTCAGAAAAAGTTATTTCTTTTGTTCGCATTTATTAGATCTTAAAAATTGTTTAAAACTTTTTCGTATGTATTTCATATATAAATTAATACTTTCATAATATTCCATTTCTTTATTTATTTAAATAAATGATTATTAGAGATAAATTTATGACTATAATATAAGATATTAATATAAATATATCTCAATTCTGTAAATATTCTATTTCTGCTGATTTCAAATGACATTGAGAGAGAATATGAAAATCAACAAAGATCATGAAATGTGACAATTTGAAGAAAAAAATGTTGCCTACATTTCAGGGTAAGCGAACATAAAGGACAAAACAATTTGTGTGAAAGTTATCAGCAACTAATTGAGGGCAACCGGAAGGAATTTTTCTAAGCTTTGTACCATTTTTTTTTTTTACAATTCTAAATAGAAATAAGTATAAGTATATATATATATATCTATATATATGTATGTATATATAAATATATATTGTATAAGTATTAGCTGTATATCATTATGAATGGCTTTTGAATTGAATGGATATATATATATATGTATATGCGTATGTATGTGTGTCTGTGTTAATTCGGGTCTCGGTGTCTCAGTTGGTGTGAGCAGGCTTATCTGACTCAAAGCAGATCCAGAGTCTAAACTGTAGGTGGGAACCAGATCCACCATACATACACATATATATATATATATATATATATATATTTTATATGTATGTAAGTTAAAGAGTCAAAGGCAGTTAAGTTGACAAGCACCGGAAACGGAAGGAAGCTTCTATGCACACACACAAAAGATATGTGCCGTTCAAATGTGAAAGCAACAATAAGAAATAATCAGACACACGCACACACATAGATACAGACACAATATGGGTCTAAAGGATGTCACACACACATACACATTCATGTACTAAAATAACAATACAATCCAAAAAGAATAAGGCAAAAAAGAAACCAGGATAATTAAGTCATTTTATTCGTTTATGGGGAAAAAATGATAAATGTCCTTCATATATATATATACAATGTATATATGTGTAAATCCTATATAATAATATTATATATAATATATAATAATATCTAACTCTTGGTTAAATTTGGAAATGATGAGAAAATAACTGAAAAAAAACAACAAGTATAAGAATAAGAACTTCTTTTATCAGCAGTTGCTAAAGTTTATGACAAAGTTATAATGAATATGAGTAGAGTCAAAAAGAAGCAAAATATGAAACAAAAACCGAGCGAAATGAAAGAAAGCATGAAAAACTGAAGCAAAAACGGAAAATTTATGAATAAAAATACAAAAAAAAAAAAAAAAAACAAAAAAATAAAAACAAAAGCATGAAAGAGAAGTATGTATATGAAAAAAGCAGAGAGCAAACTAACTGACTGTTGCTGGGTTGGCATAAAACGCCGACAAACAAGGCAAGTAAATAATTCACTTAAAATCAAATAAAATTTAATTTACTTTCAACGGAAATGCGAACTGCTGTCTAAGGCAGCAAAATGTGTGAGAGGGTGGTCCGAGAGGGCTGCTGCTCCTAGGGGTGGAACTTTTGTGAGAGGTATGAGAAGGAGTGGCACTTAAGCCGACAGCAGCCTTGGTGGCTTTGGCTTGTCTGGCTTGTCCTGCTGCTTATAAAATTGCAGACAGTTCGTCCTGCAGCGTGAATCAGGCAACACGAGGCATACACCCCCCCCCATCCCCACCCTAACCAACACCATTCCCCAAGCACAATGTTCCGCCCCCCCTCACACCCATCACTTACAGAACAACAAAATGAAAATGCGAACCGGAAAATGCTACTGGAAATAAGCATAAGCAAAGACAAGCCAAGCAAACAGAAAAAAATTTATAACAAGAAAACGGGAGTGGGGGAAAAAAACAACATATAACAAAAACAGCAAAAAAAAAAAGAAAAAAATAAAAGGTTAAATTGTTGTATCTAAGTAAGGATCTCAATTTCGATTCTACAGATCGATTTTGACTTTGCACACTTACAAAAACAGCACAGAGAAATCCAAATCCTTTTCAATTTTTTTCTCTTGTTTCTTTTTGTAGTTTTTGGTTTGTCTAATTCAATTACACTTTTATTTTTTTTTCCTTCTTGCTGTTTGCTTTGTCTTTCAACTGTTGCACCTGCAGGTGAGCTTTGTGAGTGGAAGAAGGACAAAATAACAAAAAAAAAAAAAAATAGCAGAAAACAGAAATGTGTCCGCCCCAAGCTGAAGTACATTGTGAAATTTGTGAGGTTGGTAGCAGCTATATAAAAACGGATTTAGCTACGGACAGACAAAAAAAAAAGAAGCAAATATAGAAAAACCAACGACAAAACGGGGCGGACATACGTCTAAGGTAATAAAACAACAACTGAGCTACAGTTCAAGCGCGCTCAACTGTAACCTCCACCTTTATATCCCAGATATATATACATATATATCTAGTATATATATATATATACATTTATATACTGCTATAGTCTGCTGCAGGAGTCTCTGGTCTGACTTCGTTGTCATTGAGCAAATAAACATCCGCATACGTCACCTAATCCAGTCATCCCAGGCAAATACATCGGGGACAGTTTAATTCAATTGATCCCAAAATGATTTAAATATTGCGAATGAATTGCTTGGGCATGCTGACTGAGGTAACAGGATAGTAGGGTGTACCCTACTGACTACTGGTTACACCCACCCAAGGGGACAGAGGACAAATTTTGCTCTACCTTTGCTTTCTCTTTTTTTTTTTTTTTTTTTTGGTTATTGTTTCTTTTGTATTTCTTTCTCTTCATTATTTTTAATAGATGAAATTAAATATTGCAAGAAATTGCTTTTCATTCTATTCAATTTGATTAGTCCATATCCATAGTGGCAAATTCATATATATATATATATAGATTGCAAATAAATAATTTAAAAAAATTGCCTAGTCAATTTTATCTTCATCAGAGTAATTTGAATACATTTGTATATTATTTGTTTCAATATTGGAACAGAAGGATTGGAATTAAATTACATAAAACATTTTTTTGGAAGTACAAAAGTAATTGTAAATCATTAAAGCTTTTTTTT
The DNA here is from genome assembly GCA_018150375.1 of Drosophila sturtevanti. Lineage (NCBI taxonomy): Eukaryota > Metazoa > Arthropoda > Insecta > Diptera > Drosophilidae > Drosophila > Drosophila sturtevanti. The sequence goes on from JAECWJ010000571.1 coordinate 1,566,094, forward strand.
ATTAATTAAATAAAGAATTTACCTAATCGATACTTCACTTGAATGTTATCTATAATCTGTAACTGTTAGATTGTAAAATTGTTTCCTTGTGTAGTAAAATTTCTAAGGCTAAAGGCACTATATTATGACACTATATATAAGTAATTCAAATATTCTTTTATTATGTTTGCATATAAAATTGTAGATAAACTCTTTTTAGTTTATTTGCAGAAAGTTCACATATATAACTCCTTTATGTATATATATATATATATATATATATATATATATAGCATAGTACACACGTATGACTTCGTTGAAAAAGAATGTTTTTTTTTGTCTTTGCTCTGGCTGTTGCTTTTTGTTTATTTGCCACTGTGTCCAGTGACCAAATAGTGTAAATGGTTTGGAAAATATTTTGTTGCATAATAAAGTGTCAATGTCTGTATGAGTTTGTTTACATATACATATATATATATATATACATATGTGTGTGTATGTCAAGATACAATGCCATTGGAATATTTTTGCAACATTTAAATTCATTTGCTCAACTTTCACTAGTTGTTAGGTCAGGATTTGTCATCATTATGACGCCAAAAATGTTAGCCAGGTGCCAAACTTTATTCCTTTGCTCAATTTAGCAATGCAAATTTTGCATAATTTCGTTTTTTTTTTCTTTTTTGTCAAAAAGTGAAAAGGCAGTAGCATAATTTTTCCAAGAAATTTTGCTTATTTTCAATACAAGAAAAAAAAACATCTAAATAATACTTCTAAATTTCAAATGATTCGATTGAAATTGGATTTTTAATTCTTGTTTTTTTGTAAAATGAATTATTTAAATTCTATTGAAACGGAAATCAATATATGGATACCTATATATGTAAAAGGAAAGTAAATTTAATTTATGAGAGTTATTTTCTACTATAAAATATATCTTTAGATATATTATATAGATATAGCTATTTTTGCCCATTTTCCTGTTACATTATGCATATTGTACAAAGATCAAAGACTTAAACAATCGAAAAACAGTCTAATATATCTTTATACATATATATACGATTAAAATGGAACAATTGTCATATCAAACATATGGCAAATTATCCATTTTAAAAGCTTTATAATATATTTAGATTTTGTTATATTCGATTGATTAGGATTTATTGGCTGCAAGTTTAAAAATTAATATGCTTTTATTAAATATTTACTTTAGTTCTATATTCATTAAGTATCATATTTAATTTTTGATTTCTTCTCAATATCAGGCAAGCTACGATTTTCAGGTCTTTTATTATTTTGTTTCTCATGATCGTAATTGTGAGAATTTTTTTTATTCCAATTTACATTGCTTCAGTTCAACATCGGTAAAACATACATAAAAAAATATTGATTATTATTTTGACAAGGCAAAATTTTATTTGTAAGATATTTTAGAAATATTGCAAACATGTGGATGCAAGTGTAAGTTATTATTGAAGCTGTTAGGCAAATGAAATAGATCAGATTTAATATTTTTTTTTTGTTTTTTGGTTTTCCTTTTATCAATTATAATATAGAGGTAGTCGTGCCTTCTTCACCGGTGCTAATCAAAGGCTTAAGAAACATGAAGATGAGCCAAAGAAACAGCATTCATACTTGGATGGGATAAGTAAAATTAAGTTAGCCAGTATGAACTCTTTGTCCCAAGTCTGTATTCCAAATTCTCATTTTGGCCATCAAATTGGAATGCCAACTGATACTAACGAGCCTAACGAGATGGAAGGGAATAATGCTAACCAAAACTGTGACTGTGTCTTCTTATCAAATCCGACAATGAATGAACTAATGGAAACGATTAAAACAAAATCCACCCCCGATTTAAATCATCTAATTGTTGTAGGTAATACGGAAGGATCTCAGAGATTACTAATGACCCATCAATTGGAGTCGAAGGAGGATAAAAAGACAAGTGAAAAACTGGTAAATATAAAAATTCATTTAATATTTAAATATCATATATACATTATATGTATGTATATATCATGTATCAATGTAAATTAATTTAATTTGTTTATACAGAAGGAGCCAGTTTTTCATCGTGCATATTCTGCTGATGATATTACTCAACTAACTGAGCTTGGATGTTCAGGGGAGTCTCTATTGTTAAGAATTAGATCCGAGGGCACTCTTGTGCCATTGCCTGGGATCGATAGCAGTTTGTCGAAACAAATGGCAATACTTAATCCGTTAAATAATGAAAGTTGCACGGAATCGGCTGTTTCATTAATTAATGCCGAATTGGAGGGGGGATTTATCAATATAGCAAGCGATTCATCGATCGGCGATTATGTGAATGATAATAACAAATATATGGGACAAATACCATGCAAATGTTGTTTATGTTTGGGCCGTGCAATTGACTTAAACAATGGCATGGATTATCAGGTAAAACAAGCCAAGCAAATTGTCACAGAGGCTGTCGATGCTGCTAGAGAAGTGAAACGGCTGATTCCCATAACCCGATCCGTTACCGTTAATGCATCAGAATCTTCGGTCCCATTTAAATCAACAATGGGTGATGAGAGTCTAAGCTTGGGTACAACATTATATTTTATTAGTTTGGCCCATTTGTTGCTGGTCATTGCCTGCCTTCGCGGAATATTTTAGATATTATAAACTATATACATATATATATATATATATATATATATATATATATCTGATTTATTGTAAGCGTTGAGAAATAAGACTATAACGCATACGGTGCATCAATCTATACAGATAAACATAAATACATATTTTATATATGTGTGAGAGTCTTATGGAAAATTCATATAGAAATATTGAAATAAGCGTATTTGAAAGTATAGAAGAATCTGTTGAGTCGTTTATAAACTTATTTCAACTCTACTACTAAATTGTTATTAAAGTCAAATGTGTATACTTATAATATGGACATTCAATTTTATTTTGAAAATATGACCACAAATCACATACTATATATGTATATTCTAAAGCAAAAATTACACTTGCAATGATTTTCTATAAAATAATTCATTTTTCATTCTAATCGAATCTGTTCGCAATGTCCAAGCATTATCCCAATTTTCATTCTCATTTCCCCCTTGCCCTTTCCACTGTCCCCTTTCCCCTTTCCCCTTTCATTTTTATCAAAGTAGTTTGACTTTGAAATTTTGTTTTAAGCATCTTTCTGCCTCAACGCCTAAGAGAGAGAGAGAGAGAGTGAGCGGGAGAGTGGGGTGGAGTGGTGTGGGGAAATAAGCTTGGTAGGTGGTAATAGAGGCAGGTTATATACAAATTTTTCAAGAGAATTGCAGCCGCAGGCGAACACAACAACCGCAATACACAACAGCAACAGCAGCAGCAACAGCAGCAGCAACAGCAACAACAGCAACAGCAGCAGCAACAGCAGCAGGAACATCAGCAACAGCAGCAGAGGCAGCAACAGCAGCAACAGGAAATGAAAATCAAATATGCCAACATTTTCGGCAGTAAAATGAAAAGCCAAAAATGGGGAAAAACGCCCAAGTAGTCGAGTAGGTAGTAGTCAGTAAAGCAACAGGCAGATAAAAGTAAGGACCATGGTGGTAAAATGATTGCGGAGGAGACGAACGTTTTAGGTGTAGAAATGTTGTTAACAGTTTTGGGCCTGCTCCGCACCCACCACCCCCTCTCCCTTTCCCCCATTTTCCCATCATATTACAATATTTGAAAGAACTCTCAGTGGCAAAGTTTGCCGGACAAGTTGAAACGATGGGGCGGGCGTGGTGCCAGGTTATGGTTAGGGGAATGATTCTGACACGACTTTTGGTTTCGGGGTATTTGTCTTTCCACTTTCTTGGGCGTCGTCGTCGTCGTCGTCATCGCATTTACCAAGTAGACTCATTGAAAAGGATGAGGTGAAAAGAAAAATGGTTAGGAATGGTAAATGAAGGGAAACAACTGGTGGTGATGGTGGTAGGGGATATCCAAGAGTTTGTTTTTACCCTTAGGCGGTATACGGGGTACGCATATTCAGGACTTAGATCCATATTAGCACGTGCTAATGAGCAATTTTGTAAAGTGATAACATTTTATTCCACTTTTGTGGATCCCTGTAGGGCAAAGAGTTTTGGGAATATGGGAATATGATGCTATAATGGGACTTTTAAATGTCAAATAATGATTATGTACCATTTTACCTATATATATGTACATATACACATATAAATAAAAACATGTATACAAACGTCTTGTCATATGTTTTTGTATATATATATATATGTATATATATGTACATATATAGTTCGCTCCTGTTTTCTATTTCCTAATATATGGGATATAAATTGTTAAGCAAATGCAATTATTCTGGCCATTTCTTGTTTTTTTTTTTCTCTCTCTCTTTTTCGTTGATAATATGGGCTTTAAAGATTCTTCGCATTGCTTTACTGGCAATCCAATTTGTCGACATTATTTATACCTTTGGTTGCTGCTACCTGCCCCTGCTACCTTCATTATAATCGACAAAGTCATCATAGGCAACAGCATCTTCATCATCATTATCATCATCATCTTCATCTTTATCAACATCGTTGTCAGCGCTTTTATCATGTTATTTGCTTATCTGGCTGCCGGGCAATAAGTAAGCAGCAGCAAGAAATTCAGTCTAAAATCCAAGCACATTCTAGACCCCAATACATTCATCCTACCCACTCTCACCATATCATCCAATATCAGCTCTCCGCGGACTCAACATACTACGCACATACACTCACACTCACACACACACACACACACACACACACGAACAGGGTAGTTCACAGTGAAATCGGAGGTAGCTTTCGTCCTATTTGTTAAGGCATTCAATTTCAACAGTTTCGAGATGAAATATACAAGGCGTGGGCAAAATACAAGAAGCCAGTGGAAAGAGATGGCAGGGGGGGGGGAAGATGGAAATGGAGGCATCATGCCACAGGGTGGTGACCTTTTTGTAAGTATATGCGGTGTATCCCTCATGCTTCAGATTGCGGGCATATTATTATTACGTTTTAATGATGTTATTGTGCTAGGTAAATTTTCATGAACATTTCCATTAAAACAACTTAATTATCATCCGCTTTTTGTTTTTAATAATGGCCAAAGGAAAATTACATATATATATACATATATATATAGATATAGACATAGCCATACAAACACACACGTACGTAATTTTTAGGTGTGTTGTGAAGTACAGTTTATGGTTACATAAATTACTATATATTCGTCACTTATGAAACTTGAGAAATGCATTAAAAAATTGTCCATTTTTTTTAGTTGAAATACCCAAATTAAATAATTGTGAAGAAAATGTGTTTCTTTGTTTTCACTTTTCTTTTTTAATGATTTTGTTGTGTTAATTTTCTTTTCTTCTTAAAAAAAAAAAAAGATAAACAAACCAAGGAATTCATAGAAATTTTCCAAGTCCCATTAAGATGGAAGATTTCAGGTTAAAGAAGTTCTTTGATTCCAGGTAAACATTTACTAGGTAACATTAAAATGGATTTGTTTATGCAAAAAAATAATTTTGTAATTTTTGTAAACGTTGAGATTTTGTTAAACTTCTTAAATCAAGTTACCAAATAACTTTTTTTTAGACAATATTTAAAAATCTTGAAGATGCTATGATATGCATATATGTTTATATATACATATATGTATGTATATAATAAAACTTGTGAAGCATCTAGAAATTGCAAATCAATAAAATATAAATTGCATCATTAACTAAGCAAATTTTAATCTCCATTTGTTCATTAACTAAGCAAATAAATGTAAAAAATATAACAAACAAATAATATTAGCCCTGAGCTTTAAAATTAAAGCTCAAAATAATAATAATTTAAAATAATGAAATTGAATTGGTGTTCAATCTTTAATTTTGAGAATAAAGATTTTTTACATAATGAAATTTGTTAATTTGTTTAGTGGAATAATATCATATTTTTTAATAATAAAAAAATATATTAACATGAGTATTTTATTTGAAGTTTATATTGTTCAAACACAAAGTAGATATAATTATATAGAAACAATTTATTAATGTATGGGTCGGTGTGTGTGTGCATGTGTGTGTGTGTGTAAGCATGTATATGTATACGTGTATACGTGTATGTTACTCAGCCACAATAATAAAGTTTACTGCCAGCCAATTTGGAACTAATGCATTCAAAGTGCGACACAAGGGATGATCATGATGATGATGTAGAAATGATGATGATGACAATAATAATAATGATGATGATGTTCTGGCCTGGTCTATTTGCCAATGATTGAGTTGCAACCAACAATGGCAAGCTTTATGGGCCTGGACTAAAAAGCCGAGCATATAAATCGAATTATTTGATGACAACCAATTTGTTTGTTGGATATTGCCCCTTGCCAGTTGCCAGTTGCCAGTTGCCAGTTTGCCTGCTGTCGGTGGCCTCACATGGGTTGGTGCCTTGATAATGTACATGTAATGGCATTTCCACATGCCCACAATGTAAAATACATAATACAATTTACTTCAGTGCATAATAACATTAAAAAAATGACACAAACGAAATACAGTGAGTTTGGCAAAAGAAAGCAAAAAAAAAGAAAGAGCAGAAAATAAAAGAAATAAATGCAACAAGTGTCTGTGTGTGTGTGTGTGTGTGTGTGTGTGTGTGTGGCATATGTGAGAGATTGTATGGATATGGCAGAGAGATATTACTCAGAAAGAAGAAAGAGAAAAAAATGTTGAAAAGTTTATTCTACTTCATTTGATAAAGTACGACTGCTAGGCAAGCGGATGCCATTGCGGATGTGATGGCGGATGCAGTGAAAACCTCTTTGTTGTGGCAAACACTTACGCACACATATACACACATATACATGCATATATACATGCATGCATGGCCAGAGAAAGAGTAACAGCAACACGACCACATCAAGCGGAAGTTGACAAACGTAGCAGCGCGTCACAGTTATAGCTACAGTTACATACTAGGTGACTTTTGTGTCTCTGTGTGTGTGTGTGTGTGTGTGTGTGTGTGTGTGTATGTATGTTTATTGTGACACGCACATTTCCGCTCGTTGTATCGTTCTCTCTCTCTCTCTCTTTCTTTCTATGGCTTTCTCTCTTTTGGCTACCTTGTGCTTTTATCAGTTGTCGTATCAATAGACCAAGTTTGCCGTCATTTAATGCTACGCTCACTGACAGTCCAAAATGTCTACTTGTGTATCTACATATGTAGATGTGAGTGTGTGTGCTTGTGTGTGCTTGTGTGTGCACACATATTCATATGTCTATCATAACTTTTGTTTTGTCTCAACACTCATTCACTCACTCATCCACCCATTCACTTAGCCACCCAATACTCACACTGAATTGGTATCACAATTCAACCAGACAAACAGTCAGTAGCTTTGAATGAAGTTAGCTGCTGATTGTCAGTGACTAAAAACAGGGCCGGATTTATTAGAGAAAAAAAAAAGGGGGCTCTAGACTATTTCACATACATATAATCTACTCAATCTTAATTTTTGCAAACTATGTATTTAATAATTATAAAGGATTAACACATTAAGATATTTTTACTTTTGTTTTACGAAAAAAACGAAATTTTCTTTGCCTCTTTCGCATTAAGTAGTTAACAAATTTTTAAGAGATATTTGTTTATCGCTTACTAAGATATTCTATTGCCATTTAACAATTGCCCATTGCCATTGACTATCAAAATTCGCTCCTGACTGTTATGTAGACGGTTGGTTATGTTTTGTGTGTCTTGTGAATTAAGTGTGTGTAGTAAGCGAATGCTTTGTTTTAATGTATCTCATTGGATCCATCTATTTCTTTATTTTGAAGTACTCAACTATTTGTATTTGCATTCGAATTATTATTCATTTTCAAGTTTTCGCTTTGAGAACACTTCATTTAACCATAACACAATTGGTTAGCTGAAGCAGATGTAAAGGTAACTCATACATGAACATGTATAAATACTTATATATAAATATACATACATTTATACATATACATATATATATATATATATACATCTATATATAAGTGTGTGTATGTGTGTGTGTGTTTGTGTGTATAGACCACTTATTGCAATACATTGCAAGTTCAAATTAATAATTGCTGATAATTAGTGCCTAAGTTAGACTTCAATATAATGATATATCTATATATATTAATGCTTAAGTTGTGGTCTTGTTTATACTTGCAGAATTGGCAATGTTAACAATATACATACATACATATATACAATGACATGTACAGATATACATATATACACATATATATAATTCTAATTTGATAATATTGCAGCTGCACATATGGACCATATAAAGAAAATTGTCGCAAGGTTAAGATCCGCTCGATATTAATTATATATTAATATAAATACTACAGAAAGACTTATGTAACTGTAAAATCTATAAGATATTCATATCCATCAATTTCTTTCTGACTCTTTTTTAAATTTAGTGTGATATTAAAGTTTTTCCAAAGTTTTCTTCACACTTTTATAAGTTATTATTTATGCGGCCTCTCTTAAAGGATTTAAAACAATTTAAAATGCGTTCATTTGAATATCAATTTTATCAAAGATACTGCAATTCATAAAAGCAAATATAATAAAAATATCTCAAAATCGAAAATTAAGAGAGATAATAATATCTAACAGATTATATCCTATATTTTGTGATCGCCAAACCGAACATGATCAACATGGTATAAATTATTTACAAATTGGGTATATAAAACTAGGCAGTAATGAAATCAAATCATCTTTTGTCACAATCAATTGCCACACCCCCTTTTTACCTTTATCATATTCTTAAATCTGATTTGGGATCGAGTGAAAAGAATAGTTAAGATATGCAGATAAAGGTTCAAATTTATTTCAGACAGCGTTTCAACATTGGCCAATAGGTGCGCCAGTGTGTAAGTCTAATAGTAGTTCTCTTATGTATGTAAGAATTTTCGTTCTAAATTGGGATAAAGATTTAGTTAAACATAAGTTAGTTCAGAGAATGCCCTTGAATCTCTAATGGATAAGTAAGGGGGATCCACATATAATTCAAGAAATTTTCTATATATTTATCTCTCTTTGTTGACTTATGGGAATCTATCGAATCAGATTATTCAGCTCCTAACAAAAGAAAGAGTTATAATATTTTAGTTTTTATTTTTTGCCCTATACACATATTGTTCAATTAATCATAATTTTCGATCTCGTAAATCAATTAACTTTCTAAATATTTTTGTACACTGCGTAAGAGTAAAGAAAATTCGTTATATACCCAATGGTAAGAACATTAAAAAAAAATTGTCGTTGTAATATTCATAAATTTTATATTTTTGTATAAATTCTTTTTGGTTTTTTTTTTTTTAAATTTTATACGATGCTAAAATATTATTTCAACTACACCGACATATGGCTATAATATATATATATATATACATACATATATATATATATATATATGGGTATACGGCATAATAATAGCCATGGGCAATTTAAATGGGTTCTAAGTGTATATATATTTCGATGGCAATAGACCATGACACTGGTGGACGACAAAGAGGTACAGTTCGTTGGCCGGATGACGATGTGACTCTGTGACTAGCCTGGTATGTATGAGTACGAGTGTGTGTGTGTGTGTGTCGGCCAAACACTGTTAGGGGGGGTTTAATTGTGCATCGATAGTAAAAAATAAGCGAATGTGTAGACAGACAGACCGTCAGGCATACCGACAGGCAGAACGACAGACAGACTTAACAGGCTGGCTGGTTGGTTGCTTGGCTGGTTGGTTGGTTGGTTGTTTGGCTGACTGACTGGCTGCCTGACGTACTGACTGACTGACTGAATGATTTTTGGCCTGTTTTCATCGCGCTTGGCTGAACTAAATCATACTGATTGCCTACCAAAAATGGGCAAATTGACGCTGCTAAGCGAAACGACAATGAAAATCTACGGCAAATTAAATGCACTTTTTCTCAAGTATCAACTAGTTATGTGAATGTATATATATATATATGTATATATACATATACACATACATATGTATGCATATGTAAATGCATATAGAGAAAATGCTATAGTTACATTAAGATACCAGACTTTTCTTCTTCTCCTTCTTAATGACATTTCAACATTTGCTTTGGGATTAACTTAAGTGAGCAATTTGCATTGGCTCTACACACACACACACACATGCACATATTCACCCACCCACACTCGCACGCACAGGCACACATACAGAGACATACATGTGCAGGGACGCCGACGCAGACGTACCTCCACTTGGCACCAAAGAGTGGCCCTTAGGCGATATTGTGTCAAAGGGTTGAGTGGTGGTCGGGGGATAAAGACATTGCATAATTGATGCTAAAATCGCTTTAAAGATTTATACTTTGCAATTAAATAATTTGTTTTTTTTTTTTCTGTTTTCGTTCTGTATTCTGTAGCGGCCACAAACACCTGTTAGCCATCAAAAGTATAAACACTTTGCATTGCAGCATTTTCTCTTATTTCTAGACAAAATTATTCCATTATCTACTTATTTTTCAGATTAATATTTTTTCATTTTAGTAGGTATATTATTTAAAAATATTTTTCCACTTACCAATAAATAAAAAACAAAAAAACAAAAAAAACACGCAAAACAGATGGAAAACGCGACTCCACTCACACCTTTTAGCCAAAATTTCACTTGTTTCTGTTAACAGCTGTTGAGTTTGTTTGTTGCTTTGGGCCAAAAGATGATGATTGCCATTGGGTTATCTCAATATGGATTCGTTTTATAATATTTCCTTTTTGTTATCTTTTTCTTTTTGTTGGTAAATAAATTTAATAAATTTGTTTTAAGTATTGTTCCACAAGCACTTGTAAAAAAAAATTAAATATATTTATATATGTAGAAGGTATATATGTATGTAACAATAATAATGTTGTATAAGGAAGAGTATAATATGTTGATTTTATGTGTTGGTATATATATATTTTTTTTTTTTTTGTTAGCCGTCACAACAAGAAAGAGGTAAAAATGTTATGATAAAATGATGAAAATCTTGATATACTTCCGCTTCGAACGTTACGAATCGAATGAACCAACAATTGTTTTTCCATTCAAAAGGAAAACTTTTCAAATTGCCGACAACAACGACGACCACGACAACGACCATACGACCATACGACCATACGATGATGATGACGACAACGACAACGACAACGACAACGACGACGATGACGATGCTTTTTCAACCCCCAAAATCTGAATGTGAAGCCGAAAGAGCAGCATCACATCAGCAATGGGAACACCGATAGCAACAGTGAAACGGACACGAGCCAGGGCGAGTCTAAGTCCGAGTGAGAGACCGATGCCATTACCGAGTTCTCATATAACGTAAGCTTTATACAAATACATGGATAAATATGGTGGTGGTGGTATGTATGGGTATAATGTGTCTCTGTATTATACAGAAGGAGAGCATCGCTTGCATCGCTGCGTTGCGACGTAGCAGCAACAGCAACGACAGCAACAGCAGCAACAGCAAAACATACGTAACGCACCACCTCCAACTCCAATCGCAGTCATCGTCGTTGGGCTAAATCACTGTCACGAGCCGCGCCTCGTGCCGGCGGGGAAACATGGTCTCTGGCTGCCACCGTTGCGTCGTCGTTCAGGCATGACGATGCACGACGTTGACAGCGCTGCCCGCACCTTTTGAACTGTTGCTGCTGCTGCCGTAGCTATTGCTGTTGCTGCCGTCGTAGCTGTTGCTGTTGGTGCTTTTGTTGGGTAGTGCTGTCAGGGCCATTGGCTGGACAAAACGAAATGAAACGAAATGCTGGCCACCAGTCGGCCAGCTAAGCAAGGGTAACACAACATATATATACATACATATATAGCCCTACATAGCCCGACTAACACTTTCTGTTGTACTACCGGCAATACGATTTCAAGCGTAAAAGTATGGAAATTCATCATTTTTGTATAAAGCAAAAACAAAAATAAAAATGCAAGAAAAAAGACACCGTTCACGTTCACGTTTTTCATTGAAAAGAAGGGAAACACACTGCACACGGCATAGACAACATAGAAGTATAATAAATCTTTGCTAGCATAAAATCGTGTCGAAAATCAAGTTTAAATAACGCTTTAAGCGTCTTACAAGTGTTTTTTTTATATTTTCATATAACACTTGATCCTGAATATATAATCTCAGCTAAAGTCCTATACTAAATGTGACATTTTACAAATCAATGTTAGGTTTGTCTTCTGTATTATTTTGATGCCAAAAAAATGGTATAAATATGGATGAAGATTGAACATAAGGAAAGAAAATTCAATAAAAGGAACATGATAATGAATATGATAAATAGAGATATATTAAAATGATAACTTGCATGACAACAAATACTCATTTAATAGAAAATCGAAAAACTAATATTTTTCACGACGAGAAATCCAAATAAAATTAATTAAAAATTGAAAAAATAAAAAAAAGGGTTAAAGAAAGAAAGAATTATTAAATTAAATTAAATTAAATTATTAAATTCAGGGATTTAAATAAAAACTTAAAAAAAAAATATATATATATACATATATATATGTATACATAGAGATAAATGAAATTAATAAGGCAAAGAATCAAAATAAATTCAAGATACAAATTAAAAAGAGAATAACAAAGAACAAGCCAATTAGAGATCCAATCTACAATATAAAGTAAAAATAAACAATATCAATTGATTTGATATATTTGGTTAAAAGAGATAAGAACAGATCTGAGTAGAGTATTGATTCGAAAAGAACTTCCAATATAATTGAGTCACCATTGAGTAGATTAAGATTTGAATTCGAATTGAATTACTGAAAAACTCTTTAAAACTTGGCTTCACAAATGATGATGCAATATCAGGTTTGGAGTTTAACAACGAGATGGAAAACGTTGAATTAGATATCAATGCAATCATTGAAGCAATGTAAAAATTCTTAAGCTTACAAACTAGAATGGAATTCTTTTTGTTATAATTTTGGGTAACAAAATGCAAGTGATTGAAGTTTTGCAAATCGGACATTTAGCTTTCTGGTTGTCTGGGTTATGTTTTCATTTCTGTAACAGACACAGACAGACCGGACAGACAGACAGATGGTCAGACAGTCAAATAGTGAGACAGGTAGAAAAAAAAAATAAAAAGAAGTGAGACAGACGAACAGGCAGGCAGTCAGGCAGACGGGGATTGGCATCTGCGGACTATGATATTGGGCGATGGCATAGTCAATAACCCAAACATAATCATAAATACGGCTTGGACAAAAGCTTTTGGACAGAAGTACAGTACAAAACAATAGAGGTAACAACAACAACAACAACAACAACAATAGCAACATCAACAGCAGAATGAGCAACCGAGCGATAGATAGAAGCAAACACAACAAAAATGTCACCCACAATCGGTGAAAACGACAAGACAAAAACAAAAAACAAAATGTACAACAAAATAAAAAAAAAATCAACAAAATTGAGGCATTTTTACTTTGTTTTTGTGTTGTTTTTTTGGTTTTTTTTTTTTTTGTACGTATTACATAGAGAAACAGAAACAGAATAATAGATAGAGATAGCAATAGAGACAGAAAAGTAGTGAATGCGAAATGGAAATGGAAACGGAATCAATGGACCCCGCCAAGCATACGACAATAAAAAAGTGTCTTCCCCTCTCAGTACCTCTCTCTCTCTCTCTCTCTCTCTCTCTCTCTCTCCTCTCCTTCTTCACCTTAAAAGAGGCAACAAAAACCCAACCAATCCAAGCCAGACCAAACCAAACGAAACGAAACAAACTGCCTCTCCCAGTTGAATTTAACTCGTTGCAATAAGCGCACAGATCACTGAATATTATCGTTCCCATAACAATTGTATATCTTATTGGCCCAGAGCCCAGGGTCTTAATAGAGAAAGAGGGAGAATGAGACTTAACCTTACCTCAAACATTGTTGGTGTTCTGTGAGACAGAGAGTCTTTAGATTGCACACACTTATTTCCCTCTAGTAAATTATACATAAATTCTCCTTTTTTGGACGGCATGGCATGGCATCACCTCACCTCATCTCACCCCTCTGCCTTTTTGCATTTTGGCTTTTTGCTGTTTAGCAATTTTGCCTGTTGCTGTTGGTGCCTTGTTTGGTGTTTGGTGTTTTGTGGCTTTTATTATTTGACAATCAATAAATTTAACTTAATTGATGCCAAAAAAACAAAGTGCAACTAAAGTTCAAGTGTGTAACAACAACATTCAATGCCTTTAGCTTAGAAACTTTTTCCTTTTAGATGGTGAAAACTAAAAAGTTTCTTCCCTTTTACCTCAACAACGACAACACACAGTCAGTCTCTGTCTACAGCAATGTCTGTCTCTTTCGAACAATATTGACCCATAGTTTTGTCTTGGAAGTTTTTGCTTTTACCTTTTGTAAAATATTTCATTAAAGTGAAACAAAAAACACCAACAAAAAGCTCAAGAAAATGAAACGTTTTGCCCCAAATGAGTTATCATTAAGGTTATCGCTGGCTGTCCCAATCAATTACTTCATAAACTAATAAAGTACACGACCAGACAAACAAAACACAGAAGAGAGAATATAAAAGAAAAAAAAAACAGCGAAACAAGTGGATGAGAGAGAGAGAGAGAGAGAGGGGAAAACGTGAGAAATGAAAGAATACTAAATACCGGAAACTTTCAATAATGTTTATCTACTTAGTTGAGGACAAATCTATAGAAAAGAAAGCAAGAGACAGGTCAAACTAAAAGGAAAGTTCATTCAGGTGTGACAAATTGTTTAATCTTTCTCTCCCTCTCTCTTACTTATATAATTAAAAACTAAAAAATAGAAAGAAATAAGAAAAAATTAAACACATGAATATCAAATTTAAAAGATATTTTATTGTCATATTTTAATTAGCCATATAGTCGATGTTATAGCTTAATTGGATCGTGTTAAAAATTAATTACAAATGTACCAGCAAATTATTTCATATATGAAAACTTCGTAAAATTTAAATTACTCGGTAAAAACGAATTACTCAAAAGTTAATTTAAATTAAAGGAAAATGTAAAAAGAGTTGGGGGAACTACACAAAATAGAGGTTTTATATAGAATCTGATCGTATGATCAAGTTTCGAATTATATACTTGTCATAATTGAGGAAAAATTAAGAAAAATATAAATATATAATATATATGTATATATATAATATACAATTTGCTACATATAATATATGTATAAATATGTTGATGGATCTGGGCTAAATTTATTTTCATAAATAGCATAATAATTTTGGTCATGTTTTATTTAAAATTTCACTCACTTACAACATGCCGGAAAAATTCATAAATATAATTTCTATTAATTTGATTACGAAAACATAATTTAAATAGAAAATTGAAATTTGTAAAAATTGCTTATTGGCCTTAAGATTGGCATCTGTAAGATGCATAAATAAATGAAAATTGCTTTTTTTCTTCATGATCGTTTATTTGTCCCATTTTGGATATGACAGTTTTTGGCTGCTATTTTACAGTTTTAAGTAGTCTCGCTCGTGTGCCTAATTAATTGGAATGCATTTTTATGGCATGGCAAAAGAGGAAAAATAGCCACAGGATATGGACCACAAAATTAATTATGATTTGACTTTGGTAAGTTCACGACGCGCAGACTAACAAATGGCTAAAGCACCGCCATCGTCTTAACCTTGGTCTTCTTGGCTGTGTTTGTCTATAGCTTTTGGCTTTGGCTTGCTAATGCAGCCAAGAGTAGCAGCAGCAGCAGCAGCAGCAGCAGCAGGTTACCGGCATACCAGACATATTGTTGGAACATTGGACGTGGTTTTTAATTTGCCTTATCTCTGCTGTCGCTGTTGCTGTTGCTGTTACTACTGCTACTTGGCTGTGGGCGCACTTAATTTATACTCAAACCTTCAGTTGGCCATTGGGTGGCTATGAGGGCAGCAGGGGCAAACAAGTCAAGTAAATTATTTTCGTCAGGTTAATTGGAATTTCGCCCAGTAGATACAAAGGAAAAAAAAAAAGAAGAAATAAAAAGAAAAACGCTTGCTGCGTGATTATGTGCGGTTTTTACAATTAAGAAAAGATATGCAACTTTTCTTTATGACAGCAGCAAAGTTACCACCAACCACCATCATCTACTACCACACCATTCACCCATCCACCCGTCCACTTACCCAGTTCGCCAGTTTACCTGTTCTTGCTGGCGAGCGGCTCGCCCTGCTTTGAATTTCTCGTGTCCAATAATTGTTAGAAAAATGTTTTATAGCATACTTATTGGGGCAGGGATGAGGCGATGCGATGCGATGATTTGAAAAGTTTTTCCTTGTTGCTTCACCTTTCCTTTATTATTTTTCTTTCTTGGCTCTTTTTTTTTCATTTTTTGCTGTTGTTGTTGGTTTGTTTTTTATTTTTCGTTTTTGTCTCTGCTTTGGTACTTGCTTTCTTTTTGCGGTGCTTCCTTTGGTTTTTGGTCAAAGCTGATGCTATGATTTGCATATTAATAATTTTTATAACGCTGTTGGCTGTGGCAGGCATCACTTGCGACTTGCCACTTGCCACTTGCCACTTCTCCACTTTCAGGTGTCTGAACTGTGTTGAGTCAAAGTCAAAGTCAACTCTGGGATCGTGTTCGGTTGTTTCTTTCAATAAATGGCATATACTCGCATAATTAATATTCAGCAGCAACTGCGTAAGAAGAACAGAGAGAGAAAGGAAGAGAAAAGAGAAAGAAAGAAAGAGATAGAATAAATGGTAAGTGGGTTGACGACGCTTTCTAGTCTGCTTTCGACTAAACTCACTCAAAATGCAAAAGTTTTTAATTAACATTTATGAAATTGGATCAAAATATACATATATAAAATTCAGGTAAATAAAAACGAAAGTTACGTAAATTGAATCGCTTTAATTTGCAAAAAAGCAAACAAAAAAAACAAAAATTAAATAAAATCAAGTAATATTATAATTGTCAGATTAAGCTGCAAGCTTTGGGGGCAAACTGAAAAGTTGTCTATTATAATCATAAATATTCAAATGTTTTTTATCAGAAAAAAAATAGAAACATTGTACACTGTTACGGAGGACAATCGAGTTTCTGTTTTAGTTAATTGAGTTTAAAGTATCTAAATTGTATTAGGTCAGAGTATCAAATATAGTCCTAAGGTTTCAAAGCAAAATTAACAAAATCTAACTTAATAATCTATATATAAATACATGATAATTTATTTCCAAAAGTTAGATAATAGATACCTTGAATTTAACTCTCCTAAATATTTAGTTAAAGTTTACGTATATCTAAATTTAAGTTTTAATAATTTTAAATATTCGGTCTGATAAAATTGATTATATATGTACCTACAATATATATATATATATATATATATATATATTGCAATACATATACATAGTTAGATGCGGCAAGTAAATCTGGTTTATGTGAAATATGTAAACGTTTTGACAAAATGGGAACTCGGAACGACCCTGTGTCTGATCCATTGGTATGTTTTGTGCAATTTTGTTGCTCGTGTTTTGTTGATGTGTTTTTTTTCTTCTTTTTTTTTTGCTCACAGTTTTTGCCAAAAATTTACATATCGGCGCATTTCTGGGAGCGGTCGAATGCCTATACATGAAGTCTACATGTATAATTTAGTACAGTTAGATTTCGGACTCGCTGGGCGAAAAAAGAAGAAAAACAAAGTAAAAAAAAAAAAAAAAACAAAAAAATAAAGTAGAAAAGGGATGCAAAACAAAACAAAAACACAAATGGTGTCTGAACATTGAGGCGAGCTTTTGGATATAGCAACGTTGAGATTCAGTTTTTTGGTTGCTAGTTCTTTTTTTTTTTGTGTAAATGTTTGAACGAATATGTCACCACAATCCGCTTCTCATCGCCACCGCTTGCGTAGCTCCTCCTCTGCCCCACACATCCTCACCCTCCACAACATCATCCTTACAACAGTGTGTGATTTCTGTTTTTTCGTCATTTTCATTCATTTGTGATGCGTTTCGTTAGATATACAAAAAAAAATGAAGTAAGCAAGTCGTCCATGCCGACTTGGAGTATGCCCTGTACCAAAAAAGAATATTTCATTTAAACAGACTCCTCCGCAATCCTCATTAATTGAATAAAATTTTTCATAAAATTCTCTTAACAAACCGCAACACAAAATGCATGCTTTCTCGCTCATTCACATCAGTGAACGAAACTAATGCGTCATTCGGTACAAAGCAACATGCGCATGCTATCTCGCTCACACATTTCAGTTGCTGCTGCCCATAGAATTTCAGTACAAAACATATATACGTATATCTCCGATAATTATTGTCCGATTTCGGTCAAATTCGGTCAGATGGTACATATTGGCTATATAATTGGGTCTACTAAAAATAATTACTGTAGCTCTAATAGTACTCTAGTTATAGTTTTTTCTAATTTGCGGGGGCGGAAGTGGGCGTGGCAAAAATTTGAAACAAACTTGATCTGCGTAGACACTAGACGGATGTTGACACCAAATTTGGTTGCTCTAGCTCTTATAGTCTCTGAGATCTCGATTTTCATACGGACGGACGGACAGACGGACAGACGGACAGACGGACAGACGGACTTGGTCATATCGACTCGGCTGTTGATGCTGATCAAGAATATATATACTTTATAGGGTCGGAAAATTTTCCTTCTGCCTGTTACATACATTTTAGCGACTTTAATATACCCTTGTACCCTATGGGTACAGGGCATAAAAAGAAAGCAACGAAAAGAAATACAGCAAAAACAGAAAAGATAAATGCTACGGCCTTCCATGGCACAGACAGTTAATTCACTGCATGTATGTATGTACATGTACATGCAGATGCGTGTGTGAGTGTGTGTAAGTATGTGCGTATGTAAAGTACGATTGCCATAGTACTTGACGGCTTTTGCGTGCTTGTACAAAGGTGTTAACACCAACAAGTTGCGACTCACATTGATGACAATAGAACAATTGACCATTGAGAGATTTTTTGTTGTTGTTGTTGTTGTTATTGCTGCTGTTGTATATGTATATAAACACCTATAGATAGGTGTATGTTTTCGTGTGTGTGTGTGTGCGTGTGTGTATATCTATATGTATTTGTACAGGTGTATGGCAGTGCTGGCAGTTGATAACCGAAGGCAGTGTCCATACACAAGACACGGTAAGCAATCAGTCTGTGTCAAAGTTAGTGGGAGTGGTGCACATTGCACCACCATCAATGCCCAGAACCATCAACACCATCCCCCCCCCTACCCCTCCAACGAAAACCCTTTGATATTGTTGACACAAGGTAGGCGGCGCTGAAGGCCGAACCCAAAGGCTGAGGCACAACAATTTTCCACAGGATTAAAGTTGTCGTACAGGTGCATTGATCCATGCATAACAACATGATGAGGCGAGAGGCAATAACTTTTGTACATACACACTCACACGCACACACACTCACAGACGTTCACAAAAAGATAGTGAAGAAGATATAAGTTAGAGACACAGATAGCAAAAAAGGGAAACTTTAGTTTTCACAAGATGATGGGAAAAAAAAACAAATAACTTTTGTTTAATGACCAGCAAATAAATTAAAAGATTATAAAAGAAATGTAATTGATAGATAAAAGAATAAAGGAATAACTTAAATTTTCATCTATATATATAAATTCTTAAATTAATGTAATTAGAGGGTATTCTTTAATTCTTTTATATCTCTTACTTGCTTACAGATATTTTTTGTAATTAATGCTATTTTAAATTAAAAACAAAACCAGTTTTCGATATTTTACAATTGAATTTTTTTTTTTTATAAATATTTTGAATTTGATAATTTGTTGTAATTATTGACTTATTGTTATAGAGATATGGAGAAAACATAGGTAAACTGTTAAATTGTTGATATGCACGTGACTCAATGACGCAACTATGAATACCTATAACACACACACACACACACACACGCACACACACGCATATACTTATATAAATACACGAATGTGTACGCCTGTGTGTGTCTGTGTGCATTGTCTGTAAACTAATTAATTGAATAATTAAACCAAATCAAAGCTTTTCCTTCAGCCGTTTATTAGGTTTCTCGAAAATTGTCTCCAATTCCCCATCTAAGGAAATTCAATTTGATTAGCCTAACTGATTAGGACAATAGGTGAAAATGCATCAGACCTTATAGAATATACATATATGTATGTATGTATGTATATACATACATTCAAATTGATTGCATTCCTATAAATGTATGGGAGACATATACATATTAATATATGTACATATATATGCACTTTGAAATCAAGATATTTTCTTTACATATTCCAGGAATTCTGAATAAAAGCCTCATTGAATAATTACATCTAAAATTGTCTCTTGATTTTACTTTTGTAAAACGTTTTTTTTTACTTTATTTCATAGTATTTGTTTATTTTTAATATTGCGTTGCATTTTAAATTAGTTAATAGATATTATTTAACTAGTAATCAATTGGCAAAAGTTATTATACATATGTTTACGAAGATCTCTTTGTCTCAATTAATTAGTTTGTTTGATTTTATCAAGGATACTTAAGAAGGTAGAAGAGAGAGCTTTGATATATTAAGAAGGTAGAAGAGAGAGAGAGAGAGAGTGTGTGTGAGTGTATGAGAGAAAGCTATATAAAGAGATCAATAAGGAATCAAACTTTTATCCAAAACCATTTATCCTGCTCATAAATTGAAAATTTGTATAAGTTACTTATCTGATATTACATTATATGTATTTATTCTAGAAATCTTTTGGCATAGTTGACATTATAAAAAATTTAAAGAACATATTATCTTGCAATTGTTTTTATTGTTGTTTCAAAATATTTATGGTTAGAAAATCATTTCGTTGGCCAATCACCAAATTAAGATCTTTTAAATAAGTAAGCCAAAATAGATAATCTAATTTGATGTATTTATTAGGTTTCGAGAGATCTCAGCTTAGATTTAGAAGCTTATATCAATAATAATCTATATCTTTATATAGAAGAGAAGGTAAGCCTTGTGTGTGTGTGTGTGTGTGTGTGAATTGCTTTAATCCAAATGCGAGTGATTGGAGTGATTGTGTTTTGAAATGCCCACAAAGTGGTTGGATTTATTTTAGTTGTTGTGTATTGCTATTGTACGCTGAATCAGGTAGATATATGTATATACATACATATCTACATATGAAAGTATGCCTTTGTATACACATATGTATGTACATACATATACATATGTATATAGTCGAGTGAGCTTGCTGCCCGATGTCACTTCACCCGTTAAGTGCACATTCATACACTTGAATAAGCTTTTTCGGGGCGTGCGTTAGTCGAACGGTTAAAAAGCGAAAAAAAAAAATAATACCAAAAAAAAAAAAAACCAAAAAAAGCAAAGGCAACAGCAACAACAATCACAACAAACGAAAGGACCACAATAGCTGGGCTGCTGTTGCCTTAGAAAGGCTTAGTTGCCGTTTCGGTTTTGGTATCGGCATATTCAAGGGGCTTCCCTCTGTGTGCTTACTAAATTAGTTCCAGTTTATCGCGCTAACGGTTAATGCCTTTGGCAACGGCAACGATTACACATTCGATGTTTTTTTTTCTTCCCCAGGTAAATGGAAATTGTCACATGGCCGGGTTGGGGGGTGGTGGTGAAATGGGTTCGGCTATTCTATCGCAATAATTTACATGAAATTTACATATCCCTCTAATGATTCATAGAATGTGAAGTATATATGTAATATACATATATATGCATGCTAATAGTTTAGGTCTATCATGTTTTCATTCTCATGTTTCATTATCTCTGATTTCATCTTAAATGGTTAGCAATTATGTTGATATTATTTAGTTGCTTGATAATTGATTAAGGATCTATTTGACTTGCTATAAATAATAATTGAACCTTTCAAAGATTTTTAATTAATATAACAAATTTGTTATAATAATATTGAGAATTTGTTTTTCTTTTTTTATCTTGTAATTCGTAATATATTTTAAAACTATATCATGATGAAAAAACTTGATCTGGCATATACATCAAGATCATAAGATTGATTTATTTAAGAAGAATTAATTACTTAACTTTTAATATAATAATAAAGTATGAAAAGTTATATTATCCAGTTTCTCAATTTTAAATTTAAAATCCAATATATACTATAAGTAGATATAGAGTATTTGGTAGATTGGCTCTGCTGCTAGAACTGTTGGTGTTGCTAGTCTCAAAGCGGCGTTATCTCTCACGCATATTAATAATGCTTTCGTCATTAAGAGGGCGGCTGAAGGGACAGAATGACGATGGCAAAAGCGACGCAGGTGCAGACAGCAGCAGCTTACGGCAGTCAACAATAAGCAAAACCAAGGCAAGCCAGCCAGGCAGCCAGGCAGCCAGTCAGCCATCCCTCCAACAGTTGACGTTACAAAAACAAAAGAAAGTCAAGTTAAGGCAAAACCAAACTATAGCAGAAAAAAACACAACAGGAGAAACGAAATGTATACAAGCAGCAACGCCATGGCCAAAGCCACGCCCCCTCCCCCCTTTTGGTCGCCCCCTTTATAGCCACGGCCACGTCCCGCCCAGTACTGTAAAAGCGCGAGTTGTGCTGGAGATTCCATTTTAACATCTCATTAACTTGAGCGGCAGACGTGCCGTTTGGTTGCCCAAAGAATGGGCAAAGCAAAAAGGATATATATATATATATATATATACATATACAAAAAGGGAGAGAGAGAGAGAGAGAGAGAGAGAAAGAGAATGATGGAAACGGATGGGATGCCCTGAATTGCCACGTTATAAAGTTGCAATAATTTAGCAATTCCGCCTGCTTAATTACCTGCCACATTTCATTTTTGCCTGGGTAAAAACTGAAAACCAAAACCAGCGACTTGAGCCAACATTCCACCGCAATCTGAGAGATGGTGTGATGATGCTAACTTGAAAATATCTGACTAATTTCATTTCAACTTTAAAATTTAGATTAACTAAAAATGCACTAGAATTTATTAAAATCAAGTTTAAATATATCTTATGTATGTTGTATATGAAAAAACATTAAATACCGAAACAAAAAAAAAAAAAAACAAAATCAAACAGGTTTATATATATTTTTTTTTTTTTGATATTTTATCTTCTCATGATGTGGAAAGGGGGGAGGGAAACATTTTGTAAAGTGATTAAAAACTTTACCAAAAGTTGAGTTTATTAAAATGAGATTAACATGATACTGCAAATCCACCAAAGTTTCGGCTTTACCAATACATACATATCTATGTACCTACATACATACATACATACATAGTTATTCCCATATGTTGGTTAACAAGTGACAAGACGAAAACGGAATGTGGGGGAAAAAGTATGAAAAACTTCTCACAACACAATTTAATGTCAGATGTTTATAGAAGTAATTTGTGTGAAATCAGCAAACTTTAATGAGCAGAAAATACAGGCAGACAGTTAGAAAGAGTGAAAGAGAGAGCGGGAGAGAGATAGACAGAGAGAGAGGGGGATGGATTAAATCTCGGCTATCATCTGTTTATTACCAAAATCTGGCCACACGCCCACACACACACACACACGCACACCTAAGATTTTTAACTAATTTTTACGACCAAAACTTTTACCGCACACAAAATTTCACTTTGCTTTTTATGTTTATTTAAGCGAATTTTTGTGGCAAGTTAGGTGAATGGAGGGGTGGGTGGTAACAACAGTTAAGGGGGGGTTAGTTGGTTAGTTTTTAAACACTTTTAAACACTTTTCTCACCTGGCCGATTTATCAAAATGGTAAGGTGAAAGGAAACGTTGAAGGGGGATGGGGCACATATACAATTGTTTCGATCTATTGCAGCAACATTTTGTTGCATATCGCTGATGAAAACATCAATAAAATTGAATGGTTGAAATGTTGAAGAGTGTATTGAAATATTGTAGGTATGTGTAGGTATGGTATGATAGCTGAGTGGGTGGAGAGGGGGGGAGGGGGGTGAATGGTCTAGGGTAAGGAGCGTGATTTTCGTTTCAACACAGACGCTGCTAAAGCAGTGCATGTATTTGTCTGTGTGTGTGTGTGTTTGTGTGTTGTTTTTAGCCTGGCTTATCAAATGACCGAAAGGTCCTGGGTTTGGTTGCGTGGACAGGTTAGTCGCTTGGTCACGTTTTTCTGCCTGCTGTTGGCAATTTTTAGCATGCACCCTGCCACATCTCTGAATCTACCACTTTCTCTCCATCTCAAATACCTCAAACCCCATCGTTCTCTCACTCTCACTTGCTCTCTCCCCCCACTCTCTCTCTCTCTCTCTCTCTAGCTCTCTCTCTCTCTCGTTTTTCCTCTGTCTCTATTCCAGTTCATAGTTAGAGGCGCCGCCGCTTGACAAACAGAGATCTCTGTTCGCCTTGGGTATAGGGAAACGTGACGGAGGTGTATGAGATTGGTTTTAATGGGAATGGGAATGGGAATGGGAATCGGAATCGGAATAGAAATGGAAACAACGGTAGTGAGAATGAGGTTAAGCAGTGGCAGCACTCGGTTCATGTTTAGATAAACGAGCAGCAAATCAAACATTGAACACCGACACCAAAACTGATTCCTCTTTTTGCTTAAAATCTGTTCAAGTCCATTTTATTTCGCTTATTTGGCTATGATGTCGCCCATGATGGCCAATAAACGGCTTTAATTCAAAGATTGATAAATTGGCATGAGAACAATATTAATTTGCATAGCAAACTCTCTCTAGTTATGATTAAACTTAATTATATAAACATTTTTGCAAAATTCTCCTATTTTGACTTTTGCAATCGATATAGTATTTCATTTTCAATATCTATTAATTATTTGTTATAAATTGCTTTACCCAATTTAAAGACTTAAGTGGGTACTTTTATACTTATGAAACAAAGACTTCAAGACTCTTATTTTATATATATATTTATTTTTTTTTCTTCAAAGACATTCGCCTAATTCAATTTATGCATATATAATGTAAAGAGAAAGCCCTTCTGCAGTAGTTGTCTGCAAAAATGAAAAACCCAGAAGGAAAAATGCAAAAAAAAAAAAAAAATATAATATATATATATATATATATATATATGTACTTTTGTATATACATATATATGTATGTAAAAAGAAATAGAAAAGAAAAAAGAAAAGGGCAACCAACATAAAAATCACATTTGCACGATTATAAGCGAAACGAAAATAAATTTATGACACTTTTACTTGTCCTGTTTAGCTTCTTCATATGCAGTTCACACACACACACACACACATATATATATATATACATATACATTCATCTGTATGTTGGAGTTATACAATTTGCATGCACTATACATATGTGTGTGTGTGCGAGTGTGTGCAATGGAAACATCATCATTGTCCATAGATGAAGAGCAACGTGCAACGTCTTCACTTTACTTTTGCCAACACAATTGGCTTCTTTCCATATGGCAAACTGCTTTATACAGTCGAACATGAGTGAATACTGTATAGGGGACGATTGTGGGACGTGAAGGGTCGAAGGGTGGTGGCAAGGTGGCAAAATAGGAAGCTTTATCTTCATCATAATAAGCATCTGGAAGTGTCATAATGGTGTGATAATAACATTTTTATAACGCATTTTGGTAACCGAACCGCATGACATTTTGCGTCACGACAAAACACTAACACACCTACACCTACACCTACACTCTTACACACAAAGCAAAGGAAATTCTGCGCAATGAAAAAGAACTCTGACTATGACTTTACACCTTTAGATATACGTATATACTTATATCTTATATATATATATACATATATATATATATATATATATGAAATCTTACATACTAACATGTGTCTACGATGGTTACGGAAGTGCGTGAAATTATACGATGCTTTTCTTGTGTGTTTGTGTGTGTCTCTGTGTAAAGATGGCTGGGTACATTATGTGTGTCAGTGTGTGTGTTTGTATGTCTGTAACTGTAACGTGGTGTGTGTGTGTCTCTGCCATGTCTAACGCTGTGCAATTAAGGTGTTTTCGTTTAATTTCGCATTAAGCGTTCTCCGCTTGACATATTAGAACGAGCAGCTCCAGCGGAATAAGCTTAAGGCCATAAAGACGTCTGCCAACAGCAGCAACAAAAACTAGCAATACCAACAACAACAATAACAATACCAACAACAGCAGTGACATCTGCAGGAGCAACAGTCACCAACAAGTTGGTTGACTTATAAAAAGTAATTTTCCAAATCATTCAAACGCCATTACAACAAATTAAAAGGCTATAAAAAATGCAACTTAAAATTATAATAAAGTTGAAAAAGCAAAAAACCAAATAATTTTAAAAATTTTAAGAAATCTTAGTTAAAGTAGATAGAAGTTAATCAATTTAGAAATAATTGTTCCTAGATTAGGATGATAGACAAAGCAATTATAACTAAAGTTTCGTATTAATATTTAACAACTAAAAATGATTAATTTTAATTAATTTAAAATATATAATAGAAATATATATACAGTCCAATGCTGTTAATTTCAAACAAATTTATATTAAAAAGGCAACAAAAAGAATTCCCTTTTATCTTAAATGCTGATTATATAGTATATTTAATTATCTCTTTATAAAGTTATAATCCAATTAAGTTTGCGTAATATAATAGTTTAAAAAATGTCCCATAATTTTGGTTGATTAAAACAATTGTTTATATAATTATGTTTACATTCATACAAATAATAAGAATGAATGGCATTTGTCTGTCTATCCCAAAGTCCGTCTGTTCGCCCCTCTGTTTGTCTGTCTGTCCACATGTGTGTATATATGTATATATATGTATGTGTGTGTGGGTGTGTATGTATGTGTGTGTGTGTGTCTGTGTCTATGGCTGTGTGTATGGTGTTGCTAAGAACGTGCCAATGTGCGGAAGTAATTTGTATTTTCATTAGGTTGGCAACATTCTATAACTTGTGGTCCTTCCCTTTGGCTTCCTTCCTTTATTTCGTTTTTTTTTCTCTCTCTCTCTCCTTTATTTCTTTTTTTTTCATTCTTCTTCTTCTTCTTTTTGTATGCGGAGAATGAGCTGGTCCTGAATCCATTCATATGACTCTGGCTTTGGCTACAGTTTTGATTCTGATACTGATTCTGGTTCTGGTTCTGGGTCTGGTTATGCTTTGGCAGCAGCTTATGTTAAGTGCCCAACATGGTCGGTCTGATGATGGTCATGGGCAAATATGTTGAATGTAGATGGAGAATTGGTAGAATGGCCGCACATTAATGTAAATATCGAGCAAATAAAGTTGTTGATGTCATGGCATCGCATCGCATCGCATGGCATCGCATAGCATCGCATTGCATGGTATGGCAGACGACGACACTCGAAATTCATTCGATTTGAGAGGCGGCGCCAACTGTTGATCTGTTTTTCGAGGTGGAATGGCACGCACGTATCTAGCATATACCTACCATATACATATATATATATATATATATATATATATACATATACAAAGAGTTAGTGTGAGAGACTGAGTGAATGTATATGTGTAAGGATTGGCTCTCATTTCCCTTAGACAACACAGACGTTGATAGACAGAGGAGCATCGTTTGGTTTGGTTGGTGTTAGTTGTCCTAGGGACAACCCTTGAATGCTAAAGCGCCAAACGGATATGAATTGTGAACGCGGAAAATGAACAGAAATTAAGTGACTTCCCGTTCAAATGTCTCGCCGTCTGGTCGAGTGCAAATGTTATTTTCAAAATGGTATTAAAAAATAAACACATACAACAGAAATAAAGGGCCAAATTGATAGAACAAGAGTAAGAGTAAACTAGAGAAATGGATGAAAAAGAGAGAGATTTAAAGAAAATCTCTCGATAATATGACAGCTTTCATTACAATCTATATGCATTTTACGTTTCACATTTCGGTTAATGCTAAGAGCTTTTAAGCATTCGACTATCAATTTAACGCTCGATTACATCTAAAGATTTCAGAACAAATACTACTTATAACCAATTGGACCTTTTTAAATAATATGAGATAAAAAGAAAACAAAAACAAATATTAACAAATATTTTTTTTAATATCAGAAAGGAAAACAATCATATGCATAAGTTTATCATCATTACAATTTTATCTTATATCCTTCACATGACTGGATATATTTCCAACTATAGAAAATAAATATTATTATTATTATTGTTATTAAGGTATAGGATATAGTTGTAAACTATCAACCTTACTATATTTTACAAGCACTGGCAACTAAGGCCTTCGGCTAGAAAATAAATATATATTCTTGATTAACATTAAAAGACGAAACGATGTCCATTCGTCTGTTTGATTTTATGCCATTTTTTTAGTTATAACCCTTTGACCTATGCGGGGAATACTCGGTATATATATGTTCTTTTAGGTAAGTCAAGTTATTGACTTTGTCAGATCGGGCCACTATATCATATAGCGACCATTGAGAACTATACAATAACTGCACAACTATAGATTAGATCATATAACTTGTAAATTAATCGATCGGAGACCAAATTAGGTAAGGCCATTTATATTAAAAAGTTTTAATAATAATTTTAACATAAATCTCCAATTGAATAAATCCGTATAGGAAATATTGAGAATGTTTGCCTAAGAGTGACAAGATATTCTATTTTTGTTCTAAAATCATTTGAGTAAATAATTTCGTTGTTCAATTTTGCTTTTAAAGTACAACAAGTTCAAAGTTATCTTTATTGATTTTATGGCAATATATTTTTTATACAAATATATTAAAATAATCATGTTAAACCTCAGAGTATTGTAGGCACAAGTGTTTAGTGCGTAAAGCCACTTTCCTCATAAGACTTAAGAAAATCAGTTAAATAACTTATATGTGACAACTGACTACTTGTCTTGAAATATTCCTGCTGCAAATCGAACAAGTATAAAATATTTAAATAACTGTCAAAATCAGTAAATCAGGACAGAGCAGAGACATCGGTTGATAATGTGTTGCTATGCCTGTTTCATCTGTTACGCAGATATTATATCTAGTTTTGGTCGTTTATGTAAAGCGCAAGTTTTATATAGTGATGCGTGTCAGGAACATTCGCCTTGAAATTCCAACTGTGGGGGGGGGGGATGTATTATAGAACACATTTCTCTGTTACTCTCTTTCTCTCTCTGTCACTCTGGCTCCCTGTAGGAGAGTATGTGTATGTGTGTGTGTGTGTGTGTGTGTGTGTGTGTGTGTGTGTGTGTGTGTGTGTGTGTGATTGGATATTTTTGCATGTTACAGTTGAATTTGCACTAATAAAAATACGTATAAAGGAATCCATGATTTTATTTAAAAATCACACACAAACATACTATAATATAAGTAAGTAAGTAAGTGTATGGGTTCGTGTATGTATTTGTGTGCTTATGTCTGTGTGTGCGCGTTTGTATGTGCGACGTGAGCACAATCAAATTGGTCGGTCGGTGGCAGTGATTTTATTCTTTTATTTTTTTTTTTTTTTTTTTTTTTTTTTTTTTTTTTGAACTGAATCTTTCTTTTCTTTCCTTTGCCTTTTCCATTGTCATTTTCCATACCCTTCTATATTAAGTCCTGGCGGAGATATCACAAATTGAATATTCAAGTATTACTATAAATGGCATTATTCGAATTTAAATAGAAACCTCTTGAAAAATGTTTATTATTTTGATATTTTGATGGGTTAAGTTGATGATTACATGTTGATATATATATATATATATTTATATTTATATTTTTATACATTATAAAATTTAAAGTTTTTCAAAAGATGAATTAATTTATGATTAACAATCTCTTTAAGTGTGGCCTATATCACAGCCAACAGTCATATCGATATAGAATTATATATATACATATATATATATATATATAGATATATATATATATATAGATATATATATATATATATATATATATATATATATTTATATATAATTCTGATCAAAATTGTTTATTAATTTAGTTTCATTGTGAAACTGTTATCACGATCTTGGTATCGTTTAACAAAAGGGTAGTAAAAATTCGTTAAATTATTTCCAAATTTCCGGTAACATTTTCTTTTCTTGAAAGGAAGTTGTAAATGTGTCAGTGTCTGTGTATTGGCGGTTGTACACCTTTTTTGGCACACACACACACACAGATATGCGCATTCTCCACACACTTGCTTCGTGACAAATTGAAAGCGAAAAGGCATCACAAGTTCAAATATCATAAATGTCTAAAGAAAAGACCAAAAAGAACTACCCGAAATGTTTGCATGTGTATGTCTTCTTCTGTATGTGTCAAAAAAATATAACGTATAAAGAACCAGCGAGAGAGAGAGAGAGACAGAAAATGAATAAAAGAGAAAGAGAGAGGGAGAAAGAAAAAAGAAAGGACTTGTCGCGCATTTTCTATTTACTAGTCACTCCTACAGAGCTATGAAAATCTACAAATAATGTGGAATAAGAATGTGCATGAATATGAATATAAATTGAATTTACTGTGCAAAAGGCAAAGTGCAAATCATATTTATATTCATTTGACCATGAAAGGAGTACGCACACACACACACACACACACACACACCCACACACACACACACACACACGCATACGACACACACACACACATACACACTCACACCCACCAACAGCAGAGCAGCAAAAATTGACTGTTGCTCTACACTGACTTAAATTTAAGTCAAAAGCTGTGTAATTGACACGCAAACATCGTGGCTTCGTTTATAACTCCTTCTCTTTCTCCGCATCTCTCTCTTTCTCTCTCTTATATTCTCTATTTCTCTCTCGCCTCTGTTTTTTGTATCTCTTTTTGGCCAAGAGAAACCGAAAATCTGAAAGCTTGACGTTTGGTCCCCTTTTACGCCAATGAGTGATTTTTAATTAATCCCTTTGACACCACAGGCCAAAGGCCATGTCAAAGTCATTTGTTGTTGTTGTTGTTGTTATTGTTGTTGTTGGTGTTATTGTTGTTGTTGTTACTGTGGTGGCAAGTCACGCCTGAAGTTAGGCAACACTTTGCTTTTGCATATGCAGAACGTTTTACATTTTCATATCAAACTCATGGCACCTACACCTACACACCTACACACACACACACACACACGTCCAGAGCAACAAACATAAACACACAACTACCTACACAGAGAGATCCACACACTCAAACCGTAATTAGAATTCAATTAAATTATATTCCTTGCCTGCAAGTTTGTGTTACGTGAGCCTGTAAATGAAATTTGTTTTTCCCCTCTCAAATAAAATCTTTCTAAGATTTATGTAGATTTTATGGTTTTTCTTAGCATACACACACATACACACATACACACACCCACACACAACACACCGCACACAAATACACAGGCATACATATGTTACGGATTGTCTTGCCATTTCACTTCTTAGTGTGGCCAAATTGTGGTAGACTTTGGTCTTGGTCTTGGTCTTGGTCTCCGTCTTGGTCCTGACTAACTGGCAGTTGGCATGTCACAGACTTTTGAGTAGCCAAAAGCAGAGCAATCTGTCACGTTCATTAGTGGGTAGAAACTAAATCTCAACCAAAACCTAAAACTAAAATGCAAAATAGCCACACACACATACACACACACACTCACACATGCACACACAAATATATATATATGCAATCACACTCACTTTAGACCCAAAGGTCTAAAGCCTTAAAGTAAATATACTCAAAAGATTTCCAGTGGGAAGAGCAAGGGCAACCGAGGCGAGGCTAATTCAAAAACATATTTAAAGTGCCTCGAGATTGCTTTGACCCGCATTTGGTTTTTATACCCAGTATAGCCATAGGCTTTACATGGGTATATTATTTTATACATCCTTTTTTTTTTCTTCTTCTTTTTTTTTTTTTAATGATTTCCATAGAAATTGAAATCAAGTTTGCTGAGCCGCCTGCCACTATATAGACAGAAGAAATGGAAAAAGTTCCTTTTGTATTCAGTTTATATCAGTTCAAGCTTTAGTTTTACTCATTAAAATATATACACATATACATATATGTTCTTGATAATGATCAACATAGATGAAAACACTTTGATTGTAAATATATATAAGTAAGTCAATTGATTGATAATAAGTTATAGTAGGTATAAAATTCAATTTTAAAATTAATTAAATATTATATAGTTTAAAAGGTTCTTATGTTTTTTTTTCTTTTAATTTAATCTTAAATATTAGTTAGTCGATCGATTGATGAAATAAGTAGATATACAAATTTTTGAAAATTAATGAGATATTTTTCGCTTAAAAAAAAGATTCTTATGGGTTTTACAATTTTCATAATATTCTTATTTACTTCTTTATATTTAATATGCTTTCATTACAAATTTCTATATGCCCGAAATTAAAAAAAAATTCTTTTTATTCGGTTTTTACATTTTGATATAATATTATATATATATATATAATGATATCTATTTGTAAAATAGGGTATTTGTGAGTCATCTTTTCAATAAGTAACTTTTCAATTTTATTTTTGTTGTCCAATATTTTTTTGACCGAAAACTTTGAAATGATATTTAATTTTTGAACATTTGCCATTGTCTAGCGTTTGTTTTTTGTTTATTTGCCAACAAATATATATATACATATAAAGATATACATATGTATGTATGTATATAAAAGAAAAAAACATATATATGTATATACATACATATAGTTACATATTTTCGATTTCTTGTATGCTTTCATCTGTCTGTGTGGCGTTGCGTGTTTATTTGCACAGGAAACTCATTACGCAAATCTCCCTAAAGCTATACGGCAAATCCTTTTTGGGACCCCAAAAATACAATTTTTATATATATATATATATATACAAAAAAAAAATATATATATATATATATATATTTATATGTATAAGTATATGTGTGTATGTATTTTTTTTTTACTTTGGGTGGTTCGTGAAAAGTCCTGCACACTAATGGCATTGAGTGAAATATTAAAGTAAAGCCCCAAAACACTTTGATCTAACTAAAGGCATATGTAACTGTGTGTGTGTGTGTGTGTGTATGCGTGGGCGTGTGTGTGTGTGAGTATAGGCGTGTGTATTGGAATGGGAAATATTGAAAAATCACAAATCAATGAGTTTTTCGGCTTTCTATCTGTCTTTTGGTAAGCTCACTTTTTCGGGCATAGAAATGCAATTAGTTGAACTGCAGTTATGGGCATTGAAAACCAGAAACAATGCCATCAGCTTATAAACACTCCACCACACGCAGTTAGGGGTAGATCAAATCCAAAAAAAAAAAAAAGGAAAAAAAGGGGGAAAAAAGTGAAGAGGGTGAGCGGGAGAGGGGGAAGAGATAAAGAGTGAGAAAGAGGAAGAACAAATAAAGCAGGATTTTTCAATTTCATTTGCCACCTGCGTCACGAACACAGCGGCGACTCTACTACGGCTCGGCTTGATGGCTAAAGTTGGTAAAGCGAGAAAACGAGAAATAAAACAAAAATAAGAAAGTAACAACAACAACAGCAACAACAACAACAGAAAAAGTAACTAAAGAATGTCCAACTTCTACTGAAATGTAAACTATATACCCTTGCAACAGAATAAAACTAAAAAAATATGTATATAAAAAATAAGAAAAACAAAATTTTAAATATCTATCTCGAAAACTGATTCTCGTTGCAATGACATCTATGAAAGGAAACCGATACGGAACAAGATAATTGTTAGGACGAAGAAAGTATTAAAATTTACATATTTTTTTATATGTGCATATGTATGTTAATTTTTAGATAAAGATTTACGAAAAAATCACAATAATATTCTTATCAATTTATTATTTTATGAAAACTTTAATATAATCGATCAATCTATAACTAATTTTATACGAATATGTATATGTACATATATACATTTATATATATATTAAACTGTTAGTTAACGTGCTCAATCTGGGTAATCAATAATAATGTTTCATATTTGTTAGCGTATTCAACATTCTGTTCAACATGTTACAAATGCGAATTCTGTTTATGTATATAACCAATTATGGAGAGTGGGGGGATGGGGGTTGGTTGAAGGGGGTTTGGTGGTATGGTGGTATGGTCGTTGCGTAACCAATTTGTTGTGGGTGTGTGTGTGTGTAAGGTGTACACTAGTTTAATTCCAAGTCCAAGTCCAAGTAGATGAACAGCACTGAGCTGAGCTAAGCCGAGCGGTAACAACAGCAGCAACAATGGCCAAGTTTTTTGTAGATTAAGCCAAGCCGACGGGATGTATATTCGCATCGCTTCTGATGGCAAAATTGAAGCGTATCCTTTTTATTTTCTGTTCTAGTTGTTGTTTTTATCTTCTCTTCTCTTCTTTTTTTTTTTTTTTTGTTTCCCAACTGCCGAGACGAATCCGGTGCTAGAGAGTTGCACTTTGAATAGAAGTTGGTGCCGGTGTAGGTGTCTCTGATGGAGGAGTCTCTGTTGCCGGTTGGCGGTTATATCAATGGAATATAGTGTCAGTGCGAAATGTTAAATAATAAACAAAACGCAATGGTGTTCCGTGTACTACTGTGCATTGCCATTTGTATTTTCTTATTTTTTACTCTTTCTTTTTTTTCTTTTCTTTTTTTGGTATTCTTTCTTTTCATTGATGTTGTTGTTGTTGTTGTTGTTATTGCATTTTTATACATAAATACACACATACAAACAAATATACATAACCATCGGAGGCAGGTGCTGTTGCCGCTACCTTAAAAAACACACACACACACACACACCCACAAGAAACGCAGCAAAAAAAAAAAAAAAACAAAATAAATATATGTATATAAACAAGGCAAAAAATGTCTCACAACTTTTAATTAGTTTTTGCTTAAAACCAACGCACAGAGCAGACAGAGACATAGAGAGAAAGAGAGAGAGACCAGTTAGAGTAGAAAAGCGAATGACTAAAAAATTGTAACTGTAGCTAAGGCTGAGCCAGAGCCGTGTTTTTTACAGGTAGAACTAAGTGCCACATGGAATGGCATGGTAAGCTCATAAATTGGATAGATTGCGCCACTCATTGGTTTAGGGATTTGCGTTTAAGGGTTACCAAAGTGTCTACATCTTACTTTCTCCAATCCTCCATTCGTCCTTGTCTCTATCTAACTTGAACTTTATATATATATATATATATATATGTATCTATCTGGTTTATCTGGTTTTGTGACACATTTGCTAATGCTCATCAATTGCTAACTGGCCAGTAAATAACTTGACTTTGTCTCTGTTTTGAGGTAACTAACTGAAAGATCAAGATAAGAATCTTAAAAAAAAAAAAAAAAAAAACGGATGTTGTTTGGTGCGGAAGTTACGTTTCTTTTTTACTGCTACCCTCCCGCCGTCCATCCCTTCCGGTTCACAGTCATACCAACATATTTCTCTGAGTCTGAGATGGCAGTGAAAGGAGGGGAAAAATGTTAATTACTTTTAATACTATGATGGAATGTCAAGAGGGGTTTTGACCCTCAAGAAACCAAGAAGCGAAGGGCATAAAATAAAGATAGTGCGAAAGAGACAGCAATGGAGGTAGCATCATAGAGATAGAGAGAAAAAGATTGAGAGCGAGAGAGAGAGAGAGAGAGACGAGAGATGACAACCAAGAGGTAAGGGTAAACTACAATCAGGAATGAGACACGGCTATGGCAATTCAGTCACTGAAATTACAAATAATGTCGTGAAGATTAAGTTAAGAATATGCACAGTGATTCCACAATAGCTAAAATAAAATAATAAAATTATCCTAACATAGTCAATCAATTGAAAAATGATAAGAAAACATTGATTACAGTTGAAAACTAAAATGGAAAAAAAGAAAAAGTAAATTAAAAAGATTTAAAAAAGAAACAAATGAAATTTTAACAAATAAGGAAAATTTAAATAAAATATACATAAAGGATAGAGAAAAATGATTTCAAGTAAGAGGATATAGAAAGAGTGAGAGAGAAAGAGAGAGAGAGAGAGAGAGACATAAGCTAATTGACCAAATTCGCAAATTTGTAACCACTATGCAGCATGTTGCATTCGCCCGTTAATGCTGATGTTGATGCTGTCAACTACCTGGCGTTGCCAATTTTGATATCAACTTGGCAACTCCGCTAACTTGGCCAAAAGAAACCGGAGATTGGAAGCATAAGGGGAAAGGACAGCGAGAGGAGAATGGCTCGAGCATGGGGTGCAGGAAAGGTTTGATGCAAGGCAACTCAGAGTTGAGTTAATTTAAAATTTTCCAGATACAGCACACGGGCGAAGATGCTCGACTTGTTGTCGCTGTCGTTGTTGTTCTTGTTCTTGTTGTTGTTGTTAATGTTATTTCTCGTCGTTGTTATCCTTGGGAGTGCAGTGAAAGTTATATTAATGTTTGGTTAATTTTATTGCTTCGTTGCCGCTGCCATAGTTTCATTACAGTTTTTTCACCCTCCCGCACACCCACGCCCACTTACAATTTTCCGCTTTCAGTTTTGCCTTACTTTTAATTGTCTACGATTAAATGTGAAAACACCTTAATTGAGCTTTGATTATTTTAAATTATTATACCACCATCTTGGTCACTGTTCTACTTTTGCAACTGGCAACATTTTCTAATCAAAAGCAAATTAACACTCGCCTGGCTCAGTAGTGTAAATTGGAGGAAAATTAGTTCTTTTTTTTTTGTTTGCTTCAATCGTTTTCTATCTTTTCTATTTTCCATTTCATTTTTGTTTTTTTGCCCAGTTAATGATATTTGGTTTTTTTACTCGTATTGCATTTAGATTTTCTTACTGGAAAATCGCATCAAACCGCAGCAAAGCTATGGATAAAGAAAAACATCGTTTGCTATTTTATCTACCGAAAAGGAGCAGCAGCAGCAGCGCAGCAGCAGCCGGAAGGAAGTTGTGGCTTTTGGCTAAATCAAAGGTTTGTTGTCCTTTTTACTTTAGGGTCAGGGCTTCTGTTTTGGCAGAACTTTGTCACTTCTTCTTAAGACACCGAAAGTTGACAGTGAATTTCCCCCCCTTCTTTTTCCGCCTGACATCTGACCACTCATTGCTGATATGTATATTCAATGTAGCAAATAAAGAAAATGACTTTTTGGTCCTGGCTTTTGACCAATGTAAACCAAAAATACGGTTAACTGGCATTTTGTTCGCATTTTTATATGAATTGTTTGTTGCGGTTAAATTAAATTTATGTGGTTTTTACAATCCAAAGGTAAACATATATATATATATATATATATTAATATTGACAATAACTTTTTGATGATATTTAGTTATTGACATTGTTCTTAATTATTTCACAGCTAAAGGGCATTTTTTTTACTACAGTCATATATATATATACGTATGTACCTACATATGGAATAAAAAACTAATTAGAAACTGTCGACAAACTTTTTAATCTTGTAATACATATCAATAGCAATTATAGTTAGTTATAATTCTCAACCAGTTGAGACGGTAAATGAGTTCAATGGTATTTAAATTAACGACTGATATTTTAGAGGATGTCAAGTTCCCGAATAGCAATTAAAAAATGTTAATTGATAATTTCGTAATATAACATATATTAAATATTCAAGCAAGTCGTCCCTGCTGACTTAGAATATACCCTGTACCAATAATAAATATTTCATAATATCCGAGTACTTCAAAATCATAATTAACTGAATAAAATTTTTAATAAAATTCTTTTAACAAACCGGAACACCAAATTCATGCTTTCTCGCTTACTCTTATCAGTGAACGAACTCTTATCAGATCTCTGAGATCTAGGTGTTCATACGGACCGACGGACAGACGGACGGACAAACGGACAGAGGCGCATGGCTATATCAACTCGGCTGTTGATGCTGAGCAAGAATATATATAATTTGTGGGGTCGGAAATGATTCCTTCTCCCTGTTACATACATTTTAGCGACTTTAATATACCCTTTGGGTACGGGGTATAATGAACAATTTAATAATGAATGAAATGTGCATTCTCAAGTAAAAAACACTGTGATAAATAAAATTTAGATCAAGAATCTTACATAGATATATAAAATATATGCCATTTCAATATATACATATGTGCCTGTATGTTTAGATGTGTGTGTGCGTCTGTGTGTGTGTGTGTGTTTGTTTGTATCTATGTGTGTATTAACTTACTTATTTCTGTGTTCACGAAGTGTATAATTCAATTTTAGCTTGCACGTCTTGGTCGTCTTTTACTTTATTTATGATTAATCGATTTTATGGCTTTTGCCGGCGAGAATGATTGCATGTGTATATGTATACATATGCATGTGTGTCTTCTGTGTGTATGTATTGTAATAAAATGCGTCAAAGGCTTTCACCAAGAGCATGAATTGTTACACTACAAAACTGAACCCCATATAGACACACACACACATACATACACACACACACACCTCGCCTTTTTACCAACCACGCCCCACATCAAACGTGCCCCATCGTCTGCGTCTAAATAAACAAATATGAATGCAAAACTTTTACGGCTCTTAGATGGTTTATTTTTTGCTTCTGTTTTTCTGTTGCCGGTTATGGAGTTGCAGCATTTTTCTGTATCGTTTTTCATACTCAAATGGACTTGCACAATAAACTAAAATTATGTATATACGTATATATAGATATACTTATATGTGTATTTGAATATATATATAGATATATATATATATATGTGTGCATGTATGTATGTAGATTTCAATTTCTTGTGCTGTAAAAGTAAGTTGAAATTCATTTTTTGATTTGTGTCCAGTAAACGTGAGAGACAAAAATAATTAGCATGCATCCCAAAAAAGGGGTCAGCTCAATCTCAAATGAATGGAATTGACTGAATGGAGTTAACGTGCCAAAGATAAAGATTGTAA